>CM022946.1:81803362-81984605 GCA_012931725.1 Litsea cubeba | reverse complement strand
CCACAACGGTGTTACCTGGATTTTCTGAAAAAACCAACTGTTACACGGTTTAATCCTGATTTTGTGTATCATCGAAGGGAAACACCTACCACTGCAGATGCCCACCCTCCTGATCCTCCGACAACTGGTCCCACATCTCCTAGTATATTGCGTCGCTCCTCCAGAATTTCTCGACCTCCTCAGCGGTATGGATTTACCCATGCTTCCTTGATGACAACACTATCCTCTGTTTCCATCCCAAGTTCTTATTTGCAGGCTGTGCAACATGATTGTTGGAACCAGGCCATGAAAGTTGAATTAGATGCATTGACCCAGAATCACACCTGGGATATTGTGGAATGTCCTTCTTCAGTTAAACCTATCGGTTGCAAATGGATCTACTCGATCAAGCTAAAATCAGATGGCTCCTTGGATAGACACAAAGCTCGACTTGTGGCACTTGGCAACCGCCAAGCGTATGGCATTGACTATGAAGAGACATTTGCGCCAGTTGCAAAAATGACAACTGTTCGGCTCCTTCTCGCCATTGCTGCTTCTCAATCTTGGCCATTGTACCAAATGGATGTCAAGAATGCTTTTCTACATGGGGACTTGAAAGAAGAAGTCTATATGCGGATACCACAAGGAGTCACCTCTCCGTCTAAGAAATCTGTATGTCGCTTACACAGATCTCTTTACGGTCTCAAGCAAGCTCCCCGAGCGTGGTTTGATAAATTCAAAGATCGGTTAGGCACGATTGGCTTTACTCAAAGTCCATATGATCCATCTCTTTTTATGAGCCACGCATCTACTGGCTTTACTGTTCTCCTCGTATATGTTGATGATATCATTATCACCGGAATTGATGATGCTATGATAAAATCTATTCAGGCCTCTCTTCGGGATTCATTCCATATGAAGGATCTGGGTCCTCTACATTATTTTTTGGGCTTAGAAATACATCAATCTTCAAAAGGCCTGTTTATCAATCAACACAAATATGCGACAGATCTTATTGAGCTTGCTGATCTCGATGACTCTTCCTCAGTTGCTGATCAGAATCACTGAAAATCCTGTTCTTCATGAACGCACAAAACATATAGAAGTTGATTGCCACTTTATTCGCGACGAATACAAGCGTGATGTTATCAGTCTACCTCATGTCCCTACAGAGTTTCAGTTGGCAGATATATTCACTAAGGGACTTGCTCGGCCTCGACATCAATTTCTTGTTTCCAAATTGCTGCTTTATGACACTCCCGCATCAATTTGAGGGGGGGTGTCAATCCTGGGCCTCTAGGCCCAATATATCAGGCCCATTTATATACTAGTTAGTTGTTAGCTATTAGCATGGATCTAACCCCAAGTGTAATTAAGGGATAATCATTATTAGAATGTATTCAGGGATTAAACCCTTTTAAATAGAGATCTCAGTCGACCAATGAAGGCACGACATTCATCTCCACATCTCTCTCTCTCTCTCTCATGTCTGTATGCTTCTTTCCATTAATGACAAGTACCCTTGTATCCTAATTGGTGATGTGAGTGAGATCATATTATCCATTCTTGTCCTTTGTGTGTAAACAGCATAACCTCATTCTTGTTTCCTTCACCGTCTTTGTGCCTCTGATAGATTGATGGTTGATGTCCTATAACTTTTCTTATTTTTACTAGGCTACAACCTTTTGTAAGTTAGGAAAGCAGGATAAAAGAAGGTTAGGAAAGCAGGATGCAGGTCAAGATCCATTGACTATTCGAAAAGAGGCTCTAGTGATGATGGAGATTTCAAGAAAGGAGTAGTACAGTGCAGTTGGCTTTCCTCATGAAATCCAGACCATCCTTTGTGAAATAGTAATTGTTATCATCCTTGGTAGTTTTCAAGTGGGATCTAGCCAGGCTGAATTTGAACCTGTAATACATTTTTCCTCTGGAATTATGTAGATGGTTGCATTGTTGGTGGCCAAATTCTTCTTCTTGGCCAGATTCTGTTGTATGTCGATCTCATTCATACGTTGAAACTTGTGCAGAGGAAACAAAAACTTGTGCAAAGGAAACAAATTGATCTTTCATTTTAATGTGCAACTTTTATGGCTATAGAGTACTGTATAGTCACTGGTCAGTGTTTAAATAAGATAGAAAATAGTAATCAAAGTCCTCAACCATGCATGAACACTTCGCCATGGTTTCTACCACCGTAAAATTGGTTCGGATTCTATTTGATGTGATCCTTCACTTCAACTTATCACAAAAACATTCTGGCTTGGCCATTGTTCTTGGCAAAGTTACATCAGCTATCCTTGCATGAACATGTGGCTGAAAAGCACTGCTTCAGTTAGGGTCTTTTTGTTTGCATGGAATTGAATTTCTAGGAATTCTTGGTAAAATGGGTTCCAACAAAGGATTGTTAAAGATGTGAGTAGTGAAGGACAAGATGGAGATGTAGATGAGACATTCACTTTCCTAAGGTTTGATTTACTAGGGTGATGCCTGGTATTTATTTTCCATCTCCCCTTAATTCATGTTCCATTAAAGGGAGATTATTTGATCGCGCTATGCATGGATCTTCACCTTCATTTCGTCAAATTTTGCCACTTCTAGAAATAAATTTCTTAGAATTCCTAGGAATTCAGTTCCATGCAAATAAATGGGCCCTTAATTTCTATATATGAAGCCTTAGAAATTGGGCAATAAATGAATGAAGTTAATATACTGGTTATGGTTTCTTTAGACACTTGATGCTGAAAATGGCAACTTTGCACATATATTTTTTTCAAGATCAAATGTCTGATGGTCCAGGATTGCATTTTTCAGTTTTCACACTAGTCCTTGAGGAAGCGTGCATCTGTGTTCCATACTTCCATTACCCTCATGGGCAAAGCATGTTTTTGGTAACCGTTCATATCTTTGTACATACATATGAACTGTCTATATGCAATTTTTACTGCTCTATCTGATATACACAAGATGATTTCCTTAGGTTGTCGAGAGTGGGGGAAAGAACATAGAGATTGCTGTGATGACAAAAGAGCATGGCCTTCGTCAGCTCGAAGAATCTAAAATCGATACCATTGTCGAGGAGATTGAAGCTGAAAAGGCAGCAGCTGAGGCAGCAAAGAAGGCCCCTGTTAGGGAGTCCTGAAATTTAAATGGAACTTGCAGTTCAATAACATAAACTTATTCTTATCCTGTCAATCTGGGGCAGGCTGAATTTGCAATTTATTGAAATAACCCTAATTAAAGAGATAGAAATCCTTTCCTTTGGCATGTTGGCTTTTACGATGATGTGGAAATTTTGGTAGCATGCAGGATGTTTTTTTTTTTTTTTTGGTTCTTTTTCCTCCAATGATACAGGAATTCGTTGGCATTTTGTATGGCCTATGTAAGCGCAGTTATATATGCTGAAAGTCTCTGGCCTTCTCCATTCACACCTTGAGTCCGTTTACAAGCAAAAAGAACCAACCAACAAAAATAAACTTCTCACCATGGAAGCTGAGTTTGCCCAAGTCTCTTTATATATGAAACCAGATTATAATCCCCCAAGGATCTGCTGATTGTGTGTTTTGAGATAGAAAAGAACTACATTGGGGATATTTTGATCTCAGCCATGGTATAAATGAATTTGGATCAAGGAAAGATGTGCTTCATATTGGTCTATTGAACTCAGCTGCAAGGAAACTCCTCTTCTTTCTCGAGCATCACATTGTTTCTCTGAAAGGTCACTCGGATGGAGAAAAGGTGGAGAAGCTGCCCAGGACCCAAACCTGAACCATGGGATAACTTTCTCCACATTTTGTATGTGGAGAAAACAAGTGGTTTGACAACAGTGTTCTCCATTTTCTCTCACCCAAACAAACCCTGTCCGCACTATATGCACATTGAGAGTTGCTTAATTACCGGGGTAAATTCACCCAGAACTTGACTAGGTAAGTGGGAGATGGACTGTGTCAAACAGTAAATGGATTTAGAGATCTTTGTACACGTTTGAGAGCTGAATTATTTACTGCTGGTCCCTACCATGGATAGATTGAACCTCAATAGCCCACCTGCCAACTAATCACAGCCGCGGATTAATGTCCTTAAATGTGGATTGTATCTTACAGATTGTATTTTGGGATGTGGTCCAGTAGATTATGGATATCTTACGTTCATTCCCATGCTTAGGTTCACCAAAAATCAAGGGTAGACACTTGTAACCACTGCCAAAAACGCTCAAAATAGGCATGACCTTTTCCGGTATTTGGGTCCCAGTCCCAACTGAAACAGATATCATCCATGTAGAAGAATAGAGAAACAGGAACTTCAATTTCCACAACACATTCTCCTTATCTTCTTTCAGACAAAACATGAGGAGGCTGTCATCCACCCCAAAATATCTACAAACCAAACCAATTTCTTGCAACTCCCACCGTCATCCATCTGAAGCCTCTCTGCCCAACAATTCAGCATTCTGAGTCCATGTCTAGTGTTGCCACGGCCATTACTGCCTTCTCAAATTCAACTCCAACTCTTCCTTCAATTTCTCTCCATGCAATACCATCTAAACCTTCAGTTCAAACTCTGTCACCCCCATCATCCTTTTCTAGCCTCCTACTGTATGAGGACTCCCTGACCGTTGCAGCTGCAGCACAAGCCTTTGCTCTGGCGAACGCCGCAGCGCAAGCTGCGAGAGATGCTGTTTCATTGTCTTTGACACTCACTCAGATGGCATTCCCTGAAGTCCATGACTTGCCATTGGAGAAGGATGGAACTCAATTGCCATATAGCGAACCACAATATTTTCCAGCAGCTGTGGCGAGAAAGAGAAGAAAGAAGAGGAGAAGACTATCCGAGTCGATAGGTGCCGACCTAAGCAGCTCTTCCACCCTCTGCTCCTCATCAAGTTCTGGTAATTCAAGGTATTTAACACCTAAAGAAGAGGCTGACTTGACTGTCTATCTCAAGGTATCTTCAGTCTCATCTACTCTTTCTCATACATCTGTGGGTAGAATGCTATGGTAATCAGATAGAACTCCAAAGGAATGCAGTACAATCTTTTAGAATTCTATCTTAGTTAAATTGGAATAAGATGGGACTTCAAAATAGTCCTACCGTATTAAGATAGGAGTAAGATTGGGCTCCGAAACAATTATCACTTTTCAGAGTCCTATGCTCCTGGTTTTATGATTATAGTGCTTTAGCATTTGTCCCCTGCAATTAGATTTAGATAGAATTTGTGCAAGTATAGTTCAACATGCCTCATTCATTGGCAGGAAGGAGCCAGGCTCGAAGCAGTTCGGAAACGAATTAGGGAAACAAGAAAGTTTGATCCAACCATGTCTCAATGGGCTGAAGCTGCAGGGATGAAGAGAGGGAGTCTGGATAAGATAATATGGAAGGCAAGGATGTGCAGAGAAAAGATTAGTCTGAGTCATAAGAGGCTCATAGTAACTATTGCCTCTCCTTATCTGGGCAGAGGACTAAGCCTTCATGACTTGATACAAGAGGGGACCATTGGCCTCCTTAAAGGCGTAGAACGGTTTGACCGGGACAAAGGATGCAAGCTCTCAACGTACGTCTACTGGTGGATCAAACAAGCCATAATCAAGGCCATAGCAACCAAGTCAAGAATCATCAGACTACCCGTAAGTAGTATTAGACTTAGTTGTTGTAATACATCCCATAATCAACTGATCATCAAATGATTAACTAAGCATAGTAAATGAATGCTTGCTTAGTCTGTCATGTGCAGGGAAGCATGCGGGGATCAGTGGCCCGAATTGCAGAAGCTAACAACTCCTTGAGAAGAGAGTTGGGGCGGTGGCCCACTTACGATGAGATTGCGGAAGCTGCTGATTTGGGTGTTTCAAGTGTGAGGCTAGTGAGGGAGAGGACTAGACACCCAATCTCACTGGACCAGCCCATGAGCAACCAAGGGAGCATCACACTCAAGGTTCTTTTCCCATCCTCTGTTTTCTTCACCTTTTACCAACACGTTAATGAACCCATCATAGTTCACCGTGGGGCACACCATGATTTGATCCATCTAATTCTATAGCCTTAGTTTAGTATATGCAAGATGGTTATAGAAAATGATAAAGATTACAAAGGTGAAAGAGTGGCATTTCAGCAAACAAGTTTAAAAGCTTAGCAAACTAAAGCAAATGAGTTGTCAATCGATGACAAGATTTTAAATAAGAACTTTCTAGTTCACAGTGAGTTAGAAACTTATGTATGGGTTCACCTGTGATCAATTCAATCTTTGGACACTCGGTATGGCCACCTACGTACCCTATCTGACACTGATTCAAGTGTTATCCACCCTTGGATTTAGAATCAAAAGAAAGAAAAAAAAAAAAAAAGAAGAAGAACGAAATCTTCTCTCAGAACCATTAAAATTTGGGCCTCTGAATAGATAATCATGCAAAGATCAAAGCCGATTTTTACCTTGCCATACAGCCATAGTATTTAAAAAGGCCTTCCCTTTCCCCTTATATTGGCCTACCAAACTGCTTTGAATTTTGTAGCCATTTGTCCTTGAGATTCCCCTTTCAAAGGATAACTTCTTTTCCTGTAACAGGTAACTTTGATTGGTTAAGAAGAGAGTACAACTCAGTGCAAGAAAACTAATAGAGGTACAAGGCCATTATACCAACTCATAAAAACGACATAAAAAACGAGAAGTACATAGGCAAAAAGAACATTTCTTTGGCTAATTAAACAATCTGATTCCTTTCTACCAAAAAAAAAAAAAAAGTTAGAAGAACCTGATAAACAAATGGGTCAGATTCATTTCAAATCTCACCCTTTATCTTTTTAATGGTTCCATTTTATATCTTAGTAAGTTTGACGGCCAAAATCATGACTACAAATAATTCAGATTGTACATGTATCAGACTCATTCAGATTCAAGATCCTAAACAGCTAATTGTATCAAACCCAAATCAGACGCCTATTCCACCTTACTTGCAATCAAAGAAGGAAAACTCAACAACTCTTAAATGTATGATCTATGATCTTCAGCCAATAGTATTTGAGAACTTTTCCATTTTTGTGAATAGGAAAAAAATGGGTTGAATCAAATTTCACAGAGGAAGATCACATGCGGTAGATTAATTTGTTTAATTGGAATGTGGCGTAGGAAATCATTCCAGGGCCAGAGGAAACAATGCCTGAATCCATGGTTACAAGACAACAGATGAAGCAAGACTTGGACAGGCTTCTCAAGACATTGGATCAGAGGGAGGAACACATTCTAAGATTGTACTTTGGTCTGAATGGTGAAACTGCTCGATCTTGTGAAGAGATTGGGAGACTCATAAACCTCTCAAGGGAGAGAGTTAGACAGATACGTTGCATTGCACTTTCCAAGCTTCAAAAGATGAGCATAGTTGATTCTCTAAAAGCTTATGTGATATAAGACATTGCACTAAAATACAGTTTATGCAACTAAAAGCAGCTGTGTGAATATGTCATTATCTCAGCTCATCTTCTAGTAGTACTGGGAGATCCATGTACTTGGAAGTGTGAGCTTCTTCAAGTGTTGTGTGTTGCTAATTGATTATCAAGCAAAAAGCTCAAGAAACTTTTGGAAGTAGAGAAAACAGGTGAAGAAAACAAGCGGAGAAAACTGACAGACAAGTGGCCAAGGTACAAGTTTGTACCTTGGATATTTTACTTTACCATCTCTCATCATCCAGGCTGGGTGCATGCTTAGTTCGTAGTTGCTTACCATGCCTATGCATTTTATTTGTATCATTGTTTCATTTTCTATCAAAAGGAAAAACTTGACCCTTCATTACTGGAGTTTTAGTTTTCATTGTTTGGTGCAACGAAATAAGTTGAGCAGGAACACGAATAATCCTGTCATGGGCACAAAATGGTGATATTTAAAAATACTGGAAGAGAACAATTGATTATGGTCTACATTACGCGAGGAAACCCATTATTATTAAAAGGATATAACGATGCTAACTAGATATCGGATTGGATTCCAAGGAATTCAAGTCTCTGAACAAGAATGTGTTTGCTTTAGATACTATGGATTTATGTTTTATGAAAATCCTAATGTATATCCTGTGGAGATGCTCCTACGAGAGATATCTCTCACATTACATGAGAGATTAGGTGGGGGCCCTCACATCCATATCCAATGCTAACAACTTAAATGTGAGGGCCTTCACCCCTATCTCTCATCTAAGGTGAAAGATATCTCTCATAGGAGTATCTCCCGTGTATCCTGATCTATAGTAGAAGGTAATTTCTTTAGTAATAACAAGAGAAGATGTTAATTGCCTCAAAAAACCTGTTTCCAGATATTCGTCCATGTAGCTAACAAATTCCAACAATCTCTCTCAATTGTTATTGCCGAACTACTATATTGAAAGTTAACTAAGGCCTATTGCTCTAAATCAGTTGCTCAGTAATGGAGTGATGATTTTGAATTTTGTTAGATCATAAAGATATATAATTTAGCTGATCCTCTTCCCAAAGGGTCTCACTAGAGAGGGAGTCACTTTAACATGAGGGCTATAAACAAAACTCTAATTATACACAGCCTGTCCGACTGAAGATTCTAATTATACCCAACTACCTTTGGGTGGTATGCAAACAGCACTTCCCATTTCTATCTGAGATAGTGTGATCTCACCGCTAAAATGAAGAATGCTAAGTTTTTGCAATGGTAAGGTGTTATTTTATAGTCTAAATTAGGTGGGTGAAGCAATCAAGAAGTAACCATTGAACAAAACTTGACGGTCCCTTATTTGATGAATGGATTGACAATCCAATATTAGTAAGGCTAGAAATTATCTGCCCATGTAAGTAGAGTTCGGATCATCTGTCACAACTATTATATGGAACTGTGTAACACATGCTTGGAACTCAATCGTGGCCTCCAACTAGAGATAATCCACTTTGTTCAAGATGATTTTCAACCCCTCCACTGAATCCTTAAGTTTCAGTTCAAAAGTGAATCCTTAAGTTTCAGTTCAAAAGGAGTAGGACTGACTGTTCGATTGAAAATATGATGGAAACATAATCAACACCATATCAGCAGCGATGTAACGCCACCGCTAACTACATTTTCATCATGGTGCTCAATCTTGGACGGTGGGACCCACTATTTTTTAGTTGAAACTTATATATCAGTGGTGGTAGTGGGGTGTAACTACCAACCCAAAAATTTAAACTAATAAATAAAGGGGGGCTCTATTGGCACCACGAAAACCTCTCCTCCCACCGCAAAAAAAAAAACAAAAAGTTTTCCTAAATTACCCTTACCCCCTCCTCCCTCTCCCTCCTCCTCCTCCTCCCTTCCTCTACCACCCTCCACCATCATCTTCCCCCCCCCCCCCCCACCCAGTCTCCGGCGGGGAGGGAGCCCCGGCCGGCAGCCCGGTCTCCCTCCCTCTCCCCCTCCCCCTCTCCAGGGGGAGGGGGAGGGAGGCCGGCCGGGGCTCCCCCCCCCATCTCCGGGAGGCCGGCTGGGGCTCCCTCCCCGCCGGAGACGCGGGGGGGGGGGGGGGGTTTGGATGAGGGTGGGAGAGGAAGGGAAGAGGAGGAGGAGGAGGAGGAGGAGGGTGGAAGAAAGAGGGAGAGGGGGAGGGAGCCCGCTGCGGGCTGCCGGCCAGGGCTCCCTCCCCGCCGGAGACGCGGGGGAGGGGGGGGGGAGAGGAAGGGAAGAGGGTGGAGGGTGGGAGAGGAAGGGAAGAGGAGGAGGAGGAGGGAGGGAGGGAGGAGGGAGGAGGGGAGGGGTAGTTTAGGAAAAAAAGTTTTTTTTATTTTCTAGTGCGGTGGGAAGAGAAAAATATGCAGTGCCAATAGTACTCCCCATAAATAAAATACTTATACAGATTTTACCTTATTAAGAGTAAAACCAAAGAGCTACAAGATAGACCTCAGACCTTTATAACAACACAAAACAAATGATCCTCTAACATGAAAAAAAAAAAAAAATTCCAAGTCCTACAATTTTTAAAGCCTTCAAGCAATATCCTTTCGTATGCTGGTTGCCTCTTGCTGTGTACAAGCCTCTTGTGAAATAAGTCTCTCATATATGGTACAACACAATCTCCTGATCAGGTGGGACCAATTTTTGCTAGTTGAATCACAATTACATTTGCCAACTTTGGGCACAGGGTAAACTTTTCATTCGGCAATAGAGTCATTTTCCATTCATTGATTTTCTTTGTAAGTTTATCGATTTGCTTCGCATTCAACATCAAATGATAATTGCCAAATTACTTTTCTTTTCAGTGTCATGGACACATACGATTAGCTCATTCTGTGTATTGTCAACTTGTCTTTTCTTTTCAAGACGTGCACCTTACACCTGTCCCATCACCTCTGCCACTCTTACAACCGCAAACAACAATAATAATGGGAATAACCATCTACCAACATGGATTTTTGTCCGTACGATCACAATAACTCATCTATAACCCTCTTTTATTATCAAATTCCACAATTTTTCCTGCACCTTCTTCGTACCATCCGCACGTTCGTGGTGATAAAAGTTACAAAAAGTCTACCGGGCCCGAAAATCGGGCCCGACAGGAGGCACGGCTCCCGCAGGAGCCGTGCCCCCTTTTGGGCCCGTTTTTCGGGCCCTGTAGCAGGGCTCTAAAAGTTACTCTTTTTCCTCTTTTATTTTTTCGATATCAAAACATGCGACGCATGTTGTAGATAAAAAACAACCGGGCTACACGGCCCGAACTTGTGCCCGGGCCGTGGCACGATCCCAGGGGGACCCTTGGATGCCAACGTCAGCTGGGATCCAACGGTCCCCCTGGGGACCGTGCCACGGCCCGTGCACAAGCCTCGGGCCGAGTGGACTTTCCCAATAAAAAACTATAATATTATAATTTAAATATTGCGATATCGTATAAAGTGTTACATTAAAATTCAATGAATACGTTTCTATTCATAATTTCATTTCATTATGTAGATTTCGTCTTTTACTTGGGGTTTTCTGTTTTCATTCTCTGTAAGTGAATCTCTTTCATTGTCATTTATAGCATTGAATCTCCTGCCAGTTCTCTGATTTCATTCTCTCGAAGTGAATCTCTTTCATTGTCATTTATAGCATTGAATCTCCTCTAGTAGCCACTGTTAGAAACAAGAATCTAAAAAACCTTATTGTCAACCAAGATCCTCCATGTCAAATCATCGAGAGATGTAAAGCGAAAAACATACCTTGATCCATTGTGGAAGTTATTCGCAGGTTGTTGATCTTCCAATCTAATATGGCTATCCAGAGAAACTTGATTCTTTTTGTATGATGAGATGTTAGAGAGAATAGGAACTTACCATATGAATTGGGGACCATAACCCTAATATATAATAATGAGATTTGCTAATTCTAATTTGTCCCCTCATCAAATTAGAATTAGTATTCTGGTATCCACACATTAATCCCATGACAATTATACCATTAAGTCTTAAAACTTTAAATCTTAATTAGATCACTTCAATTAGGCTTAACCAAAGATAGCACAACACATTTAATGGTTACATGTGTGGCCCCACATGATGGAATTTTCCAACAATCTCCCACTGGGCCATATATGTAACTTAATAAATGTGTATGACTGTATGAGCTCTAAAATTCTGTTATCATAATCTGAGGGTATATACAAACAATCTCGTCCATTGATTATGTCGGTATAGGATTAAAGCGGTTTTCGTCATATTTAACATGACTAAACCCATCAATGGTCACGTACACCAACATAACCAAAATGACATAGATCAATCATGGATGCGTAGCATGGAAAATACATGCAATATGATCTATACATATCTATTTCCAACTGGTCCTACTTGAGTCCTTAGTGAGATCAATATTGAATACAATGTAACAAAATGAAATGAACCGAATACTTTATTTCTGATCAGAAAAATATCCAAATACATAAAGGCATAAGTATGTCCAAAATCTAACATAAAGCAATAAAATATAAAATGATACAAACTCCCAATATAATGTGATATCCTCACACAAAATAACACCCATATGAGCAGTGTGCTCATGAAAGACCTTGGGTGGTAATCCCTTTGTAAGCGGATCCGCTATCATAGAGTTTGTCCTAATGTGCTTTATGGATATCTGTCCATCCTGTATTCTCTCCTTCACAACGAGGAACTTAATGGCAATATGTTTTGACTTAAATGAGCTCCTGTTGTTGTTCGAATATAGCACTGCTAACTTATTGTCACAATATAGTGTGAGTGGTCTTTCAATACCCTCTAGAACTCGAAGCCTAGTGACAAAATTCCGCAGCCATATTCCATGGTTGGATGCCTCATAGCATACTACAAACTCTGCTGCCACGGTGGAATCAGTAACGAATGTCTGTTTGACACTCCTCCAAGAAATAACTCCACCAGCTAACAGGTACAGGTAACCTGATTGGATTTCATACTGTCTTCGCATCCAGCAAAATCGAAATCAGAATACCCTATGATCTCCAACTGATCCGATCTCCTATATGTGAGCATGTGATCTTTTGTTCTCTGTAAATACCTCTTTTCCAATGATCCATTCCAGGATTACTTAAACATCTACCTAACATGCCAATAATGTACGCAATATCCGGACGCGTACACTCCTGAGCATACATTAGATTCCCTACAGCTGATGCATAGGGAATCTTTTGCATTTCCTTAATCTCAAGGTTAGTTTTAGGGCACTGATTTAGACTGAACTTGTCTCCCTTAGCGACAGGGGTATCACTTGGTTTGCAGTCTTGCATGCTAAATCTTTTGAGTACTGTATCGATATAACGTCTTTGTGATAATCCAAGAATACCCCGAGAATGGTCACGTTGTATCCGGATCCCTAATACAAAGGAGGCGTCACCAAGATCTTTCATTTCAAAATTCTTTGATAGAAATCTCTTGGTTTCATGCAACATGCCTATATCATTTGTGGCAAGCAGTATGTCATCGACATACAAAATCAGGAATATGTGCTTACTCCCACTGAATTTGTGATACACACAATTATCAACAGCGTTTGTCTCAAAACCAAATGAGATAATCACATGATGAAACTTGTGATACCACTGATGAGAAGCTTGCTTCAGTCCATAGATGGACTTCATCAACTTACAGACCATATTCTTTGGCTCCCGACACAAAGTTTTTTGGCTGCACCATATAAATTATTTTGTCGATGTCACCATTGAGAAAAGCTGTCTTGATATCCATCTGATGAAGCTCAAGATCAAAATGTGCTACAAGTGCCATGATTGTCCTAAAAGAGTCTTTCGATGAAACCGGAGAGAAACTCTCTTTAAAGTCAATCCCTTCCTTTTGGGTAAAGCCTTTAGCTACAAGACGAGCCTTATACCTCTCCACATTACCATTCGAATCCCTTTTGGTTTTAAAAATCCATTTGCAACCAATGGGCTGCGCACCTTCTGGTAATGGAACAAGTTCCCAAACCTTATTGTCTTGCATAGATTTATACTCCTCATTCATGGCACCAATCCACTTTTGAGAGTTGGAACCTTGCATGGCCTGATGGAAGTTGATTGGATCATTTTCCACCATTCTAATTTCTTTCTCATGTTCTTGGAGAAATACGAAAAAATCGTCTGGAATAGCATTTCTCCTTTCTCTAGTGGATCGCCTTAATGGCACTGGTTCTTGAGTTTGTTGAGTTTGTTCCTCAGGAACAATTACCTCATCTTGAATAAGGGTGTGATCAACATTGTCTGGCTGAGGATCCGGATTCGCTTCTTGATCAATGACAAGCATAAAAACCGGCACATTGTCAATAGCGATAGTGGGAATCGAAATCGATTCTTCCTCAAAGACAATGTCTCTAACCTTATTTCTCCCCCCAAACTCAACATCCTCAAAAAATATTGCAGTTCCCGTCTCAAAAATTGACTTAAGTGTGGGATCATAAAACTTATAGCCCCTAAATCACTCAGAGTAGCCAATGAAGTAGCTGCTAACAGTTTTGGAGTCCAATTTCTTTTCATGTAGCCTGTAAGGCATTGCCTCAGCTGGACATCCCCAAATGTGAAAATGCTTTAGACTAGGCTTTCTGCCTGTCCAAAGCTCATAAGGCGTTTTTGCAACTGTTTTAGTTGGCACTCTATTCAGAATATAAGCTGCTGAACTCAACATCCTCAAAAAATATTGCAGTTGCCGTCTCAAAAATTGACTTAAGTGTGGGATCATAAAACTTATAGCCCCTAGATCGCTCAGAGTACCCAATGAAGTAGCTGTTAACAGTTTTGGAGTCCAATTTCTTTTCATGTGGCCTGTAAGGCCTTGCGTCAGCTGGACATCCTCAAATGTGAAAATGCTTTAGACTAGGCTTTCTGCCTGTCCAAAGCTCATAAGGTGTTTTCGCAGCTGCTTTAGTTGGCACTCTATTCAGAATATAAACTGTTGTTTTTATTGCTTCTTCCCAGAGTGACTCTGGTAAAGAAGAATGACTAATCATACTCCTTACCATATCCTTAAGAGTCCGATTTCGCCTTTTAGCTACACCATTCATGCTAGGTGACCCTGGCATGGTGTATTGTGGGACGATTCCACATTCCTCTAGGAATTTAGCAAACAGTCCTGAACGTTGTTCACCTGATCCGTCATATCTGCCGTAGTATTCACCACCACGGTCAGACCTGAAACACTTTATTCTTTTGTTGAGTTGGTTCTCAACTTCAGCTTTAAATGTTTTGAACACGTCCAAAGACTATGACTTTTCATGAATGAGAAATAGGTACCCATAGCGAGAGTAATCGTCTATGAATGATATGAAATAATGTTGGCCATTCCAGGAAGCAGTAGGGAATGGGCCACATATGTCTGTGTGTATCAGTTCTATTGGCACCTAATTTCTTCGTTTTGGTCTGTTTTCCCTTGATGCAAGCAATACAAACATCAAAGTCTGTAAAGTCAAAGGAATCTAAAATTCCATCAGACACAAGTCGCTCAACTCTAGTTTTAGAGATATGACCTAAGCGTTTGTGCCATAATGTGGCTGAGTTTTCTTTACTCAATTTGCATTTAGTACCGCGTGATTCCACATGCAAGGACTCATTATAAGAAACAATTATATCAAGCAAATATAAGTTGTCATATACACATAGAGAACCAGTTCCTACAACATTCGAATTTATAGATAAACTGAATTGATTGTTTTCAAATGAACAATAATAACCACACTTGTCCAATAAAGAAACTGAAATCAAATTCTGTCTAAAAGACGGTACAATAAAAAGTATATATTAAATCCAAATAATAATCAGTTTTTAATAACAACCTAAAATGCCCTATTGCCTATACTTCTACCGAGTTACCATCGCCCACAAAGATGTATCTTTCAGCATCACTTGGCTTTCGGTAGCTCAGGCAACCCTGCATAGAAACACTGATGTGAGTAGTAGCACCAGAATCTAATGATGAGTGTTAAATATTGCATATTTTACCCCTCATTAGTTCGGATTTTATCAGCATCTCATATGCATATCATTTGCTTTACATAGAGATTTTATCATTCTATCACATTAAACGGATTATCGGATTATCATGTATAAATCCGATTATTTATAGCGCATTTTTATGTAATTTCTCTTGTGTAGGTGGACCCCGCGACTACCCCAACCCTCTAACTTATGTCCCAAGGCATCATTAGTGTTGAAGAATTCCAAAATAAGATGAGAAGAAGTTATTTTTCAACATAAAGGAGTGGTTGGTGTATTGGTTAGAGTTTTGGTTGGTATGAAATAGGTTATGGGTTCAAATCCCAATAATTACATATTTTTTTTACATAGAAGATATTTCATCCAACTCTAACCTTTCCACCAATCAAAGCTTGCCATGGCACAAATCCATGTGAAAGGATATGAGCCAATCAAAAGCCTCCAAAATGAAGGACCACAAAAATAAAAAAGCACATATCAAATTGAAGCAATCCATGTGAAAGCAAAAGAGCCAATCAAAAGCCTTCAAGTTGCAACCAATCAAATGAAAGCAATCCTTGTGAATGAAAATGAGCCAATCAAATGTCTTCAAAGTTTCTATAAATTGGAATGCTTTTGTAGAGAAGGGAAGATCTTTTGGCAAGTTAGTCTTTTAACAATTTTATTTTACCTTCTTTATACTTTTAGATTGTAATTAGGAGCTTCTTTGTAACTAAACTAGAGAGAGTGTGTATAATTGAAGATCATTAATGAAGATTTGGAGCACTTTCTTGATGTTTAGTGGCTAAAGCTCTTGGATTAGGCTCTCCTTTTGAAGCTAAGTAATGTGATTAGTTCAATTCCATGCATGTTTTAGTTTAAATTTTCTACTTGTGCCTCAATTGATTAGTAGATTTTAGATCTAGTTGTACTAATCTCTCTCATTTCTCATGCTCTATCTCTACACTTGATGCTCGGATAATCTCAATTGATGCTTTGTAGTTTGATTAAGTTCTCTCACATAGCATGCTCTAGAGCCTTTATCTTTGATCTTTTGTAGCTTGATTTTGATGATTTATTGTTAGGGTAGCTAGATGATGATCTAGGATCTTGGCCTTTGATTTTCTTTTACTTTGATCTTCATTGTTATATCATCTAATCCAATTAGGTAAGAGATTGCTAATTGGATTGTAGATTTGGGAATTGAATTAGAACATGCATTGTTTGAATTAATTATATATTTAGTGGATTTTGGATTGCCTAATCTCTTATCTTGATTGTTGTTAATTTTAATCCTTATTTGATTTGTTATTTTCACTTCTAGATTGTTAGATCTACATCTCACAAAACTTGTTTTAAAATCCTACACATTTCACACCACATTCCCCCCTTTATCCATTTCCACCACTACATTCACACACTAGTTTAGTTTAGCTTGTTAGATTAGCTTAGATTTAATTAACTTCATATTTTAGATTGTTAATTAATTGTTTACATTGCATAGCTTAATAGTTTTAATTATTTACTTCAATTGTCCATATTAGCTATATCTTAGTTCAATTCTCGTTTAATTGGATTCATTGCTTGTTCCATCCTCTCTTCGTGGGATCGATAATCCGGACTCTTTAGTCCTTTACTACTTGACGACACCGTAGTCTTGCGGTTAAAAGTTACACATTTTAAGTGTCGATCAAGTTCTTGGCGCCGTTGCCGGGGAGAGAGGCATTGGAAAGCTTTGAATTTCATAGAGTTGAACTCATTTTTAGCTTGGTGTACTTTTTTTTTTCTTTCCTTTATTTTCCTTGCGGATTCTACACATTGTTTGTGTTTGTTTTGTAGGGAATTCCTCGCTTGGAGCAAAAGAAAGTAGGAAAGTGCATTGGAGGACTTGAAGATTTTACTTGCTTTCCTAGTTTAGGATTAGTTTAGACATTTATTTTCTTTCTTAGTTGGTTGTATTTGGTATTTATTATCAAGGCATTGTAATAATTTTGGTTGCGGGTTGGCCCGTGACCCATTTACTTTACTTTACGCACTTTATTTACATTAAGTAGTTTATTGTTTAGTAGAATTGCAATAAATTGCTTGTAGGGAAGGAGGACGGTTGGACTATACCGTCGCGGCCCCTCACATTCGTACACGAAAATTGGTGTCCGTGGTGTGAGTCGACGACAACCGATTCGTCCCCCGAAAGAAATCGGGAGGTTTGCATTTCCTAACCCCCGCGAATCTCTTGCAAGCGGGTTTACTTTGTTTGTTGTTCCTTGCTTTATAGTGTAATTTTTTCAAATACACTTATAATTTGGTGCACTACTAGTAAAGGGCACATTACCCCAACAAGATAAGGATTCGGATTTCATCACCGTTTCCTTGCCCTTAGGATTTCATCTTAATTCTCACTTATTTTAGAACCAATAAACCATAATAAAATTGAGTAGAAACGTGACCTTAGGTTACGAGCTCACTAGGGAAGACCACCGCGGTTGTGCCAATTGTGTGCCTTGACAGATTTTCTGGTGCCTAAGCAAACCTTGTCCCTTGGCTACCATCTTGCCAAGTAGGGAGACAACTTTGTTGTTCGAGGAGTTGGTTTTTAAGAGGAGCCTTCGCCTAGCGCGTCGAGATCCCACCATCTACCTGGGGGTCAACTGGCCAGAAATTCCGTTTCATAGGTCCAGGTTAGAGGCCAGAGTGTCCTCTTCACAGTTAGGAGTTGTCTAGAATTCTTTTAGGAAACTTTAGTTTAGATTAGCTTTTCATTGAATTTTCAAAATTTTTTGTTATGTTGCATTCATTTCATTGAGCGGACCATTGCATTGCTAGGTTAGTCGCAGTTGTATGCGAGTGTGGATACGTGATCAAGGCCGATTAGTGAGGATTGATTACCTTGCTTTACCTGCCCCACCCATAATACCCACAATGGCTGCCCAAAACCCTCAACAAAGGACCCTCAATGAACTATTTGCACCATTTTCATCAACTTCACATAGTTGTATAGTTTTGCCAGAAAATAATGCAGACCAATTTGAAATTCGGCCTGCCACCATCAACATGCTACCAAAATTTCATGGATCTGAGTGTGAGCAGCCCTATATCCATTTGAACAAATTCCTGACCATCTGCCACATGTTTAGAAATCAAAATTTGAATAATGAAGCTGTGAAGCTTAGGTTGTTTCCCCTCTCACTAGAAGATCATGCAGCCGCTTGGCTGAATTCCTTGACTCCAAACTCCATTACCACCTGGGATGTGCTTGTCAAAAAGTTTATGTCCAAGTTTTTCCCAGTGAGCAAAACTGAGCAGTTTAGGAGTGCCTTCAGGAACTTTAGGGGACGACTCGAGGAAGAGTTTTCCGAAACCTGGGAGAGATTCCATGACCTATTGATCAAATGCCCACATCATGGGATTGACAAAGGAGAGTTGATACATTTCTTTTATAGAGGTCTTACGAATCCCCAGCGTATCTTGATTGAGTCAATGCACAAAGGAGAATTCATGAGTCAGACTGCCGATCAAGCATACGAATTCCTTGTCAAGCTTGCAGAAAACTCACAAAATTGGAGCAGTAATAGGAAAGATTTGGAGAGAGATGAGACAGGGATCCAGAAACCTGGAATGTATAACATCAAACAGGACCCTGAGTTGAAAAATGTGATGACCAGTTTAGTTCAGGGAGTGGAAAATTTGAGCAAAAAGATAGGATCTATGTCTGTGATGTCATGCCAACCCACCCCTCAGCAACATGAGCCCACCTTGAGAAGTATGAGTGAACCGCATCATGTTTGTGTTATGCGATAGTTGTGAGCACGCGGTTGAGAGTTGCCCTAGTCTGCCATTTGTCAAGGCCAAGCAAGCCAATGCTCTGAATTCCTATGGAAACTTCCGGAAACCAACTGTTAACACTTTTAGTCAGACCTACCACCCAGACAATAGGTTCCACCCCAATTTTTCGTACCATCAAGCCGAGCCTATTCAGTCCCAGGGAAGTCAACCAAGATTCCAACCGCAGTATCTTAGGCAGCAATTCCAGCAACCTGCTCAAACCAATCATCCTATGGTTCCTCATCTTCAGCAACCCATATAGCAGAATCAGTTCCAACCACAGAACCAATGTAGGGCACTAGTCCCAGATCAGATGCCTAATTACTCTGCACCAGCACAAGCCCCTCAACAATCCTCTCATCTGGAGAACCTATTATCCAAATTCATTCAAATCCAAGAGCAGACTAACCAGGCCCAGAACCAGTTCATTATAAAACTAGAGGCCCAATTAGGTCAGCTCACCTTACAGTTGTCTGAAAGAGAAAAGGGTCATTTCCCGAGCCAAACCATTCCTAATCCGAAAGGACAACCCAATCAGCCTAGAGGCCAGTGTTTGGTAGAGAGTAATGAGCATGTGCATGCAATCCATACTCTGAAATCAGGAAAGACTGTTGATAATAGAGTTGAGATGCCTGAAGAGGATCAAAGAGAGAAGATTTTCTTAGGAAAACCAAAGAGTTCGAAGAAAGTTGTCGAACCCGAGAGAGGGAATTTAAAGAAAGATTTGAAAGAGAATGCAGAAAGAGAAAATGAGAAAGAGAGAGAAGAACCCATACCAAGAGGAGAACCACAGAGAGAAGATTCAGAAGCCCATTGTAGTTGAACCATCATCTTTAGAAGTGGTACCTAGAGCACCATTCCCACATCGATTGAAGGAGACTAGGAAGAAGGATCGCTTTGAGGGGATCTTAGAAGTTTTCAAAAATGTCCAGATAAACATACCCTCCTTGATGCCATAAAGCAAATCCCTTCCTACTCTAAATTTTTGAAAGACCTGACCACTGTCAAGCGGAAAACATCAGTACCCAGAACCGCTGTGATGGCAGCCCAAGCATCAGGCTTGATCCAGCAGACCATTGCACCCAAATACAAAGACCCTGGTTGCCCTACCATTACCATTCAGATAGGAGACTCTATCATAGAGAGGTGTCTCCTTGATCTTGGGGCAAGTGTGAATTTACTGCCATACTCCGTGTATGCGCAGTTGGGCCTGGGAGGACTGAAGAAGACTGATATTACCCTCTGTCTTGCTGATAGGTTAGTCAAGTATCCAAAAGGTGTGGTTGAAGATGTGATCGTAAAAGTTAAGGATTTTTATTTTCCAGCTGATTTTGTGGTTTTGGATACCGAACCAGTGGCAGCCCCCGACCGACATATTCCTGTCATTCTTGGTCGACCGTTCCTTACAACATCAGATGCAGTGATTAGATGCAGGAATGGGGTTGTGACACTTAGTTTCGGAAACATGAAGTTGGAGTTGAATGTTTTTCGTAACGGACTCCAAACATCGGACCTAGATGATGATGAGGAAGTGAACATGATTGATACATTAGTTGATCAAACAATTCAATCATCATGTTTCACAGATCCATTGGAGGAATGTATGGCCCACTTCAATGCCGATATAGACATCAACGGGTCCATATGCGAAGTTAATGCATTATTGGATTTGGCCCAGCTGATGGATGTTGGCCAATGGAAGCAGAGAATTGAGCCTATCTTTACATCCACCTCTGAATCTAAGGTCGAAAAAGAATCAATTATTGTTGAGCTACCCAAGTTAGAATTGAAACCATTACCCGAGAATTTAATACTTGGGGCCCTCTGCTAGCAACCCAGTAATTATTGCCTCAGACCTTGAGGAAGAGCATAAAAATAAAATACTGAAAGTGCTAAAAGACCATCAGAGTGTCCTAAGTTGGACCATCTCGGACATTAAAGCAGGAATCAGTCCCTCGATAGGTATGCACCAGATTCATCTGAAAGAAGGTGCCAAACCATCCTATTAACCTTCAGTCCAATCCCACGGTGCAGTTGAACTTTTGAATTCCATAGATGGTGGTGTTGGAATTTGAGATGCCTTGAGAAGTCTTATGAAGCATTGAAGTGTTTAGTATCTCAAGTATCATTTTGTGTTGGAATTATTGTCAACACAATGTCACAAGTGTGGTGTTAATAGTATGGTGTTGATAGAGCTTCAAAGAGAAACAGAGCTGAAACAGTACAGGAAATCAGAATTCCTGAAGCAGTGTGGCCGGTCGACCGAGGACCCCACGCGGTCGACTGGGCAAGAGAAGTCTGCAGAAGACAGTCTCAGTTAGCTCCCAGTTATTTGTTGCCATAGTGTGTCGCCGGTCGACCGCTACCGGTAGAAAAGGCTGACCCTGAGATTTCCATCAGTCAACCGCAAGTTCTACCGGTAGAAATGGCTGAAATTCTAGCAAAGGTTTGGACATGAGAATTTCATCTGTTAAACCGGTAGTTCTACCGGTAGAACACTCGGGAAACCAGAATTGCACAGAAATAGAAGTTTTGCACGAAAATTCAGGAAAATTATGTATTTCGTTTGAGACTCTTTCTAAATGAATTCTAGCCTAATTTGAACACTCTTTAGGGTTACCAAAACCTATATAAAGGCATGCTAAGTTCGTTTTCAAGTGTAGAGAAGAGAAGAGAGAACAAAAGAGAGGGTTTTGGAGAGAAGAGTGATTGGAGAAGGAGTTGTTGCTGTGTGCTGTTGTGCTGCAAGTTTCTACAGCAAGTTGGACGAAAATATGCTCATGAAGATGGTGATTCGTCCATAGATAAGTGTCTCTCTTTTTATGCTTTAAATTTCAATTTGTAAGGGATTGAGAGAGAGATTGTAGAGGGGAAGGGTTGTAGAAAAGTTCTCTACTTTAATTCTGTAGAACATCAAGTTGGTGCTTGGTGTTAGGGGTTTGGTGATCCTATCTGTTGGTGCAGATAAATTGTAAAGGGGGTAGGTGCTTCCTAGATAGTTGGTGCTATCTGAAACTTAAGGGTTGGTGCTCTTTGTCGTTGGTGCGACTAAATAGATTCAGACCTGTTCCGGATCGGTGTTCGGACAGTCTTTGAACCGTGGACGTAGCCTTTTGGTGAACCACGTTAAATCTGGTGTCCTTGTGTGATTTGATTTGCTTTTGTTGTTAAATTGGACCTGTTTTTAAGGGATCACTAATTCACCCCCCCTCTCAGTGATCGCGATATCTAACAATTGGTATCAGAGCGCCAAGGGTGATCTCTTGTCAAATCACATGGCATCCAATACAGGGAATAAGAAAGCACCTTTGTTTGATGGTTCTAATTACTCCTTCTGGAAGTTCAGAATGCAGGCTTTCATCAAATCACTTGGCTATGATGTCTGGGAGACTGTCAGAGTCGGTTACAATACTGCCATCGTACCCACTGATGCTGCAACGAAGAAGTTAGTAGACAACGACTCCAAGGCGCAGAATGCACTCTTTAGTGGCCTTGTGGACAGCGAGCTGGTCAAAGTAATTGCATGCAAAACAGCCAAGGAAATATGGGACAAGTTGAAAAGCATTCATGAAGGAGATGAGAAGATCAAAGAAGTGAAATTGCAAACTCATCGCTCTCAATTCGAGTCTCTTCGCATGGAGGAAAGCGAGAATGTTGACTCGTATATGCAACAAGTGAATGAAGTCACGAATGACATTCGTAGACTAGGGGAGGAGATTAAAGAACCAGTCATCGTAAAAAAGGTTTTAAGATCTCTTCTTCCCCGGTTTGATTCAAAAGTCTCAGCCATAGAAGAAGACAAGGATCTGAATGAATTTACCATGGATGAGTTGCATGGTTCACTCACTGCCTATGAGATGCGCATAGGTAAGACGTCTTCATCTGATAGAGAAGCGGCCTTCAAAGTTCAGAAAAAGGGAAAAGAGACTGCTGGTCATGATGCTGATACTGATGATGATGAGCTTGAGGCTCAATTAGTTAGAAAGCTGAAGAAAGGAAGCAATGGAAAGTATAAAGGGAAGCTACCCTTTAAATGCTTCAATTGTGGCGATGTTGGTCACTTTGCTGCGAAGTGTCCGCTGAAAGAAAACAATGATGATGACTCTTATGTTGATAAGAGTAAATGGAAGAAAAATTTCAGAAAGAGGGGCAAAGCAAAAAGCTTCATCAGTCAATATAATGACAGCACGTCTGAAACTTCCGACGATGATGAATCAGCCGAGGCAACTGAAGCTCTCTTCATGGTTACTGTTGAAGAAGAAGATGAGCAAGAGCCGGAAGAGGAAGAGGAGGCTGAGGTTAATCTTGAAGAAGATCTCATTGCCGCACTTGAGGAGCTTATCATGGAACGAAAAAGAAGTAAGAAAAATCTGAAACTTCTCCATGAATCTGAAAGTTCAGTTATTACTTTGAAAACTCAAGTTGAAGAATATAAAAGAATGGTAGAAGTCCTAGAAATACAAATCAGTACCAAAACTGAGGAAGTGGTGAAACTTGAGAATGAAATCCTTGGAGCAAGGACTGAAAATATACAAATGAATTAAAAGCTCAAGGAATTCCAAGCAATCAATGGAACATTGAAGCTAAATGAAATATTGAAAGTTCAAAGGCCTCCTCACTTCAAATTTGGTCTAGGATTTGAGAATGGAGAATCCTCTAAGATTACACCTCCTGAAAAGACAAAACCTGTGAAGCCCACCCAGCCTAGAAAAGAGTCCATTCATGTGAGAAAGGAAATGAAGTCTAACCAGCCACAAAGAAGATTCAAATTTTATGGTTACTGTTATCATTGCAATAGATATGGACATAAAAGGCTGAATGCAAATTCTATGTTAGGAACAGCCCATTTGTGACTAGGAACCCTTTTTCAATCCTAAACAGCCACAAAATTGAGCGCTATAAGTGTCATAATTATGGACACTTGACTAGGTATTGTAGGTTGCCTATTGCTAACCAATTTCAAGTTGAAAAGAAACCCAAGTTAGTTAAGGCATGGAGGGCAAAGAAAAGGGAAGATAATTCCAAGGAATCTCTCATTGTGCAAACGGCATTCAATGCACAAAAGAAGGCAGCACCATGGGTCCTTGATAGTGGCTGTTCAAGCCATATGACAGGTGATAAGGAAAAATTCGTCAAATTACAGCACTATGAAGGCGGATCAGTGAAGTTTGGTAACAATGATGGTGCCAAAATCTGCGGAAAAGGTGTTGTTCAGCTAAAGGCAAACAAGATCAGATCAGACGAGGTCTTATATGTGTCTGGACTGAGACACAACTTGCTTAGTGTGAGCCAGATCTGTGACAAAGGCCACGAAGTTATCTTCACTAAGAATGGGTTTGCTATCAAGAAGTGTAGCAACGACAAAACAGTGGCTACTGGATCTAGGACTGCTGGAAATCTCTATACATTGTCAGATGGAGCTTAAAAGACTTACTTGATGAGTCAGACAGAGGAAAGTTGGTTGTGGCACAAACGCCTTGGGCATCTAAACTTTGATAACATGTCAAAGATTTGCAATTCAAAGGCTGTCAGAGGTATGTCTACAGTTGAAAAGCCTTCCAACCCCATTTGCGATTCTTGCCAAAAGGGAAAGCAAACGAGGGTAATGTCCAAGTCAAAGGAGCATCATTCAAAGAAACCTCTTGAGCTAGTGCACACTGATCTCTGTGGACCGATGCGAACTCAAAGCACTAATGGAGATAAGTATTTTATGTTATGCATTGATGATTATACTCGTATGACATAGGTATTGTTTCTTAAGCATAAACATCAAGCACTTGATCGTTTTAAAGTGTTTAAAACACAGGTTGAAAATATGCTTGGAAAACGTATCAAGATTTTAAGGTCTGATCGAGGAGGTGAATTCACATCTGAAGAGTTCACTAACTATTGTGAGCACCATGGCATTCAAAGACAATATTCAGCCCCTAGAACTTCACAGCAAAATGGAGTTGTGGAACGGAAAAATCGCACCGTGCAAGAGATGGCTCGCACAATGCTAACTGAGAGGAAGCTAGCTGACAAATACTGGAAGGAGGCAATCCATACGGCTGTATACATTCAGAATCGATGCTTGATCAGGCCACATGAAGACAAAACTCCTTATGAGCTATGGTTTGGGAGAAAAGCAACAGTCATGCACTTCAGAGTCTTCGGTAGCAAGTGTTACATCAAGCGTCTTGAACAAAATCCGGGCAAATTTGAAGAAAGAGCTGATGAAGGTATATTTCTGGGTTACTCCTCCTCTATTAAGGCTTACAGATGTCTTAACAAAAGGACCAGAAAAATCATAGAAAGTGCCGATGTTAGAATTGATGAAAACCGTGAATCAAAGAATGTAACTCATCATGACAGTCCAGTTTATGAGGACTCGAGTGAGACTGATGATGAAGTGGTTGAACCTAATGATTCTGAGAAATCAAAGGATGACTCAGAGGATGCTACACCTCGAAAGAAAAGCACTTGGGTAGAGCAACACCCTAAGGATCAAATCATTGGAGATCCTGAGGCCGGTGTTAAAACAAGACAAAGTGTAGTTAGCAATTACTCACTTGTGTCCACCATTGAACCCAAGACTGTGGCTGAAGCCAGTCTCGATGAAAGTTGGTTGAAAGCTATGCATGAGGAGTTGGAGCAAATTGAGAAGAATTCCACATGGGAACTAGTTTCTAGACCTACCGATAAGAATGTTATTGGTACTAAATGGGTCTTTCGGAATAAGCTGAATGAAGATGGTCGGGTCATACGAAACAAAGCAAGGTTGGTTTGTAAAGGCTATGCTCAAGTTGAAGGCATAGATTTTGAAGAGACCTTGCACCGGTGGCTCGTCTGGAAGCCATTCGTATGTTTCTTGCATTGGCTGCATACAAAACCTTCAAGGTATTTCAGATGGATGTAAAGTCAGCCTTCTTGAATGGATTACTTGAAGAAGAGATCTACATTGAGCAACCTGATGGTTTTCTCATTAGCAAAAATTCAGACCTAGTGTGCAAGTTGAAAAAGGCTCTTTATGGGCTGAAACTAGCGCCAAGGGCGTGGTATGCAAGGCTGGACCTCTATCTCCGCAAGATCGGCTTTGGAAAAGGACTGGTTGATAGCAATCTTAATGTCAAGACAGAGTTGAGCAAACAGCTGGTTGTCATTGTTTATGTCGATGACATAATCTTTGGTGGCAATGATGAGGAAATGTGCAGGAATTTTGCTGAAGAGATGAAGAAAGAATTTGAGATGTCAATGCTTGGAGAACTAAAGTTCTTCCTTGGTTTACAAGTTCAGCAGCTGAAACATGGTATCTTCATATCACAGATGAAATACATCAAGGAAATGCTGAAGCGTTTTAACATGGAAGACAGCAAGCCAGTGAGCACACCAATGACAACGAACACAAAGCTAAGCAAAGATGATAAGGGTTCGTCCGTTGATCACATCACTTATCGTTCTATGATAGGAAGCTTGCTTTATTTGACTGCTACAAGACCGGATCTTCTGCAAGCAGTATGTATGGTGGCTCGATTTCAAGTATCACCAACTGAGACGCACCTTACAGCAGTAAAAATGATATTTTGATATCTGAAAGGTACCATGGAGCTTGGCATTTGGTATCCTAAAGGCAAATCCTTCACTCTTGTTGCATACTCTGACGCCGATTGGGCTGGATGTATAGATGATCGCAAGAGTACAAGCGGTGGTGCATTCTATCTCGGTGAAAGGTTGGTGGCATGGCACAGTAAGAAACAAGATTCAATATTTCTTTCTACAGCGGAAGCGGAATATATTGCAGCGGCAACTTGTTGTACGCAAGTGTTATGGATGCGGCAAATGCTCTCTGATCTAGGAGTTCCGACAACGGATCCTACGCCGATCCTCTGTGACAACACAGTGCAATTCACATCTCTAAGAATCCTGTTCAGCATTCTAGAACGAAGCATGTAGCAATCCGCTATCACTTTCTCAAGGAAAAGGTTGCAGATGGTGAGGTAAAGTTGGAATATGTTCCAACTACTGAGCAAGTTGCTGATATCTTCACAAAACCTCTGCCAAAGGAAGTCTTCGAGTATCTCCGGAAAAAATTAGGAGTTACTGACTCTCCTAATCCTTAGGAGTTGTACTTGAAAGGGGGAGCAATGTATTCCTTGAATATCCTATTCGCTCCTTGGTTGGTCCCTTTGGACTTGTTGTCAAAGGGGGAGAAAGCTATGCTAGGAGAAGTTATGCGAAGAAGTTATGCTATGATAGCTTGGGGGAGATTGGTATCAAGAATGTGAATGTGAAGATCTTGATTCTGTTGGTTTATGGTTCTGAAGAAGCTTCATGAAGGTCAACTGGTTCAAAGTGTTCCAAGTGTTGAAGTTCCAAGTGTTGCCAACAATTCCAAAGGGGGAGATTGTTGGAATTTGAGATGCCTTGAGAAGTCTTATGAAGCATTGAAGTGTTTAGTATCTCAAGTATCATCTTGTGTTGGAATTATTGTCAACACAATGTCACAAGTGTGGTGTTGATAGTATGGTGTTGATAGAGCTTCAAAGAGAAAACAGAGCTGAAACAGTACAGGAAATCAGAATTCCTGAAGCAGTGTGGCCGGTCGACCGAGGACCCCACGCGGTCGACCGGGCAAGAGAAGTCTGCAGAAGACAGTCTCAGTTAGCTCCCAGTTATTTGTTGCCACAGTGTGTCGCCGGTCGACCGCTACCGGTAGAAAAGGCTGACCCTGAGATTTCCATCAGTCAACCGCAAGTTCTACCGGTAGAAGTGGCTGAAATTCTAGCAGAGGTTTGGACATGAGAATTTCATCTGTTAAACCGGTAGTTCTACCGGTAGAACACTCGGGAAACCAGAATTGCGCAGAAATAGAAGTTTTGCACGAAAATTCAGGAAACTTATGTATTTCGTTTGGGACTCTTTCTAAACGAATTCTAGCCTAATTTGAACACTCTTTAGGGTTACCAAAACCTATATAAAGGCTTGCTAAGTTCGTTTTCAAGTGTAGAGAAGAGAAGAGAGAACAAAAGAGAGGGTTTTGGAGAGAAGAGTGATTGGAGAAGGAGTTGTTGCTGTGTGCTGTTGTGCTGCAAGTTTCTACAGCAAGTTGGACGAAAATATGCTCATGAAGATGGTGATTCGTCCATAGATAAGTGTCTCTCTTTTTATGCTTTAAATTTCAATTTGTAAGGGATTGAGAGAGAGAGATTGTAGAGGGGAAGGGTTGTAGAAAAGTTCTCTACTTTAATTCTGTAGAACATCAAGTTGGTGCTTGGTGTTAGGGGTTTGGTGATCCTATCTGTTGGTGCAGATAAATTGTAAAGGGGGTAGGTGCTTCCTAGATAGTTGGTGCTATCTGAAACTTAAGGGTTGGTGCTCTTTTTCGTTGGTGCGACTAAATAGATTCAGACCTGTTCCGGATCGGTGTTCGGACAGTCTTTGAACCGTGGACGTAGCCTTTTGGTGAACCACGTTAAATCTGGTGTCCTTGTGTGATTTGATTTGCTTTTGTTGTTAAATTGGACCTGTTTTTAAGGGATCACTGATTCACCCCCCCTTCTCAGTGATCGCGATATCTAACAGGTGGCACATTTCAAGTGAATGGGCACAGATTAAAAGAGTATATTAAGTTTGTGGATCCTGATAATATTGCTGAAAAGGTCATTCTTGTGGACCCAGGATAGATTGGCATCATACCATGATTAGTTGTGTCTGGCTGAAGACGTTAAACTTAGCACTTGTTGGGAGGCAACCCAATATACCCGTGTGTCAGCACCCCATGGTGAGAAATTCCAATTTATCTTCCTTGTCCTATTTTATTTATGTTTTGCATAAACATTGGGGACAATGTTTAGGATAAGTTTGGGGGTGAGGCACTGCATCTCATGCATTGCATTTTGCATAAGTTATTTTGTTTTCCATTTATACCAAAAACCCTAAAAATTTTAAAAATTTCCAAAATCACTAAAAATTTGAAAAAAGATTTCAAAAATTGTCCATGGATTTTAGCTTGAAGAGTTGTCATATGTACAAGTCCTAAAATTTTTTTACACATTTGGCCACATGAATGTAGTCCATGAGAAGAGCAAATCACTTCTGAGAGACCCGAAAGAATCATTAGTGGAGACTAAAACCCATTGAGCGATTGAGCCTATCTATATCGGTTTGGGTGAGGACTCTTCTGCGCAATTCCTGAGTAGAATGAAGAGCTACTCTTAGAGCTTCTTAGTCCAGCACTTTCGATCTCATAAGTGCTATTCCTTGAGGTGACATCAAAATGCGAAGAAATCTTGACTTATAGCTTATGATGCATTTTTCGAACTTAGGGGAAGATGATAGGCATTCAAAAAACCAATGGCCAAATTTTGAACTCACCTATTACATTTTATACCCTTAGTAGCCCTCTTGAGCCTATTTTACAAGAAACCTTCCTTCATTTTCCCAAGCCTCATCACCCACATATATATAATCCTTTTTGACCTATTGTTTTTGAGAAGGGTAGGGATATATGAAGAAAGGAAGGACTTGAGCATTAGTGATGAAGACTTCACATGGGCTACCAAATATGGATGTTATACAAAGGGTTGACAAAGGAATAAAGGAATTTGAAAGTTGAAAAAAGAAAAAGAAACAAAAAAGAGAAAAAAGAAGAAGAAATGAGAACCAAAGGAAAACAAAAGGAAAACGGGAAAAAGATAAGGGAAACAAAAGAAAAGCAAGCACAAAAAGATCTAGAGTGGAATAAAGAACACAAAGCAAAAGGAAGAAGTGAAGATAGTGGAAGACCTTCCTATGAAGACTTAAAGACCCTTACCTTCTCAAGAACACTTAGCCGCATTTAACCCTTATCCTACCTATTAACCCTAACCCCATTACAACCTATGAAAGACCTATTGGATCCTAGGAAAGGTTAGGTGCTGAATGAGTGAGGAGTTTAGTGAGCATTTTCACCTTCTATTGGTTATATCTTATTCTTTGAGATCAATCATTTTATAAATAAGCTCTGTTCTTCATCAATTATGTGAGTTCTTAGCCTTGTTCATACTCACATACTGAGAGTTAGTCAGTAAACCTGTGTGCTTCCATTGTTGAGAGTATGACCTGTAAGGCTGTCGTCAAGGCGAAATGTATTCCGAAGGGGATTAAGGTTGTGTGAGCTTCGACTTGAAGATTGCATGATTATTGGCTAAATACACACACATACACAGTGAGACTTAGGTATTAACTGTCATATCTTCAAGAGTTGGCTAGTATTCCTAACTCAGTACTCATTCTTATTAGCTTGCTAGAGACTGTTGGACATCAAAAATATTTTCTTTTCAAAATAAAAAGAATTTTATGGAATTTATTCGCTGAAAACCCTCACGAGACAAAACTCGTCCACTAGGGGAAACCTAGGGGTTTAAAGGCTTGTTGCACGAGCTAAGTGCAGCCGCGATTCCTGCGAAAGTGAGTTAGGATTTTTACCATATTTTCTTACATATAGTTTAGTTTTTCTTTATAGCTTTTGCTCGGGACTAGCAAAATGTAGGTTTGGGGGTGTGATGAGTATTAAATATTGCATATTTTACCCCTCATTAGTTCGGATTTTATCAGCATCTCATATGCATATCATTTGCTTAACACAGAGATTTTATCATTCTATCACATTAAACAGATTATCGGATTATCATGTATAAATCCGATTATTTATAGCGCATTTTTATGTAATTTCTCTTGTATAGGTGGACCCCACGACTACCCCAACCCTCCGGCTAATGTCCCAATGCATCATTAGTGTTGAAGAATTCCAAAATAAGATGAGAAGAAGTCATTTTCCAACATAAAGGGGTGGTTGGTGTATTGGTTAGAGTTTTGGTTCCTATGAAATAGGTTATGGGTTTAAATCCCAATAATTACATATTTTTTTTACATAGAAGATATTTCATCCAACTCTAACATTTCCACCAATCAAAGCTTGCCATGACACAAATCCATTTGTTGCAACCAATCAAATTGAAGCAATCCATAGCAAAAAGCACATATCCTTTTGGAAGGAAAGTTTGTTGCAACCAATCAAATTGAAGCAATCCATGTGAAAGCAAAAGAGCCAATCAAAAGCCTTCAAGTTGCAAACAATCAAATGAAAGCAATCCTAGTGAATGAAAATGAACCAATCAAATGTCTTCAAAGTTTCTATAAATTGGAATGCTTTTGAAGAGAAGGGAAGATCTTTTGGCAAGTTTGTCTTTTAGCAATTTTATTTTACCTTCTTTATACTTTTAGATTGTAATTAGGAGCTTCTTTATAACTAAACTAGAGAGAGTGTGTGTAATTGAAGATCATTAATGAAGATTTGGAGCACTTTCTTGATGTTTAGTGGCTAAAGCTCTTGGATTAGGCTCTCCTTTTGAAGCTAAGTAATGTGATTAGTTCAATTCCATGCATGTTTTAGTTTAAATTTCCTACTTATGCCTCAATTGATTAGTAGATTTTAGATCTAGTTGTACTAATCTCTCTCATTTCTCATGCTCTATCTCTACACTTGATGCTCGGATAATCTCAATTAATGCTTTGTAGTTTGATTAAGTTCTCTCACATAGCATGCTCTAGAGTCCTTATCTTTGATCTTTTGTAGCTTGATTTTGATGATTTATTGTTAGGGTAGCTAGATGATGATCTAGGATCTTGGCCTTTGATTTTCTTTTACTTTGATCTTCATTGTTATATCATCCAATCCAATTAGGCAAGAGATTGCTAATTGGATTGTAGATTTGGGAATTGAATTAGAACGTGCATTGTTTGAATTAATTACATATTTAGTGGATTTTGGATTGCCTAATCTCTTATCTTGATTGTTGTTAATTTTAATCCTTATTTGATTTGTTATTTTTACTTCTAGATTGTTAGATCTACATCTCACAAAACTTGTTTTAAAACCCTACACATTTCACACCACATTCCCCCCTTTATCCATTTCCACCACTACATTCACACACTAGTTTAGTGTAGCTTGTTAGATTAGCTTAGATCTAATTAACTTCATATTTTAGATTGTTAATTAATTGTTTACATTGCATAGCTTAATAGTTTTAATTATTTACTTCAATTGTCCATATTAGCTATATCTTAGTTCAATTCTCGTTTAATTGGATTCATTGCTTGTTTCATCCTCTCTTCGTGGGATCGATAATCCGGACTATTTAGTCCTTTACTACTTGACGACACCGTAGTCTTGCGGTTAAAAGTTACACATTTTGAGTGTCGATCATCTAACCACCATGTGTTTCTGGGTACTGAAGCTAAATTTACCTCAGAACAGACTAAAATAAGAAATGTACCTTTCTTTGCACGCCAAGCGTGATATTTGGTACAGTCCTTCTTCACATGTCCAGGCTTGTTGCAAAAGAAACAACCCTCATTTGTTTGTTGTTGTTTCCTTTGGGCTAGACCCTCATTTATTTTCTGTTGTTTCTTTTGGGCTGGACTCTTAGCAGCGTCATTATTCTTCCTCTTTTTGCCCTTATCTTTAGAGGTGCTTGCCAAATGAGCACTTTCTGTCCTGTCTTGCTTCAATCTCCCTTCCTCTTGCACACAATAAGAAATGAGCTCATTAAGAGTCCATTTCTCCCTTTGACAGTTGTAACTGACCTTAAATTGACTGTATTGTGCAGGAAGTGATATAAATACCAAATGCACGAGCAAGTCGTCAGACAGCTCGAGCTTCAGTGCCTTAAGTTTAGAAACAAGATGAGACATATCCATAATGTACTCCCGTATATTCCCCTTACCATTATACTTCATAGAAATCAAGCTTTGTAAAAGAGTGCTTGATTCTGCCTTATCGTTTTTCACAAAACGCTTTTCAATCTCGGCTAGGAATTCTTTGGCTGTGGTTAACTTGTCAGATACCGCACCCCTAAAAGCCTCCGGAATGCCGCGCTTGATGATCATAAGACTCATGCGATTAGAGCGATCCCACTTCTCAAAGTTCTTCTTTGCATCAGGAGAACTTTCATCCGTAAGAGGAGCGGGCTGCTCAGTCCGTAGTGCAAGGTCTAGATCCATGCAGCCGAGAACAATTTATATGTTCTCTTTCCAATCCTTAAAATTAGTCACATTAAGCACAGGTATTAAGTTGATATTAGCAGATATAGTAGAAACACTTGCTGTAAAGAGAACAAAAAATAACAGACAAACAAGTTCATATTAATAACCAAATACGATAAACAACAGATTCAAATAATGGTAAGTCTTATCTCAAGATACCTAGTGATGGACCGCGCTCCCGATGCCCGGGTTCCTACCGAGGTCGGCGGACGTGGGAGTCCGTTTGGTTCCGACCCTTTCGTAACCGGGGGGCAAAAGGGCGTGCATCAACATTTCTTTTTTTGTGGGTGTGCCAGATTTGCTATTTTTACTTGGAATTGCAAGTGGTGATCCGGAGATCAACCTTCGCAAGTAAAAAGGAAATCAACTTCTTTCAAGTTTTCCATTGCACATATATTTAAGAAAAGAGACATTTTCTTGATTTGCCGTGAAAGGCGATTTTTTTGGCATTTATAGCCGATTTTGGCGTTTATAGCCGATTTTTGGCGTTTATAGCCGATTTTGGCGTTTATAGCCGATTTACAATCCTTATCAACAATGAAAGACAAGAATTGTGATTTTTGTCTCTTTTGAAAAAAATACAAACTACAATGAAAAGCAAGAAAAGGAGGATCTAACTTCTCAGGAGATTGTGGGGGACTCGTTTAGATTGACGGTCGCAAGCCATATGTGGGCTTCGCCATCATCCATGCAGATGAGAACAGAGGATGCTATTGATTCGCTTGGCTTGGCTATAACCTCAGGTTTTTAGAAGACAAAGACCAAAGGAAGGTCCTATGTCCAATAAAAAACCGAGTAGACGGGCTGAAAAGCCATATCTAAGCCATTGGAGGCAGGAGGAGAAGGCAAGGACCTTGGGGGGGGGGTACCCCCCAAGGGACTTTTGTCACCTTGTTGCGGTGGCCGGTGTAGAACTTCCGCAGAGTTTTCTCTCTTTTTCCTTTCTCTGGATTTCTGTCTGTGTGCTTGTGCTTTTTTCTCTGATTTTTCTGATATCCTTTCTTCTTGGAGAGCCCTCCTATTTATAGGCTTTTAGGTAGCCTTTTAGGTGGGTTTATGGGCTTTTAATGTCATTAAGCCACATAATGGGAGGAGTTACAAAATTGAATTGTTTATTTTGTAACTTCTTTTTCTTGGCCTCTGATTGGCCGGAGGAGATTGAGGGCATTTAATCGCCTTTAATCGCCATGATGGGAGGAGTTTCATGGGTTAAATGCCATGAATCTCTTGACTTGTAACTCCCAAATGCTTGCTTCTGATTGGGCCGTCCAAAGAAATGGATTAATGACTGTAATAAAGCTAGTCAATTAATCGCATTAAGTGGTCGCCGAGCAGCTGAAGAGTCGCGGGCCGTGCCACGTCTTTTGGAATTCTTCTGTTGATGATCATCGATGGATCTTCATGTAGATCGACATCAGATGACCATGTAATTTCAGGTGTTTGTTGCCAACAGCAGGTCGGTGCCATCTGTCCTGTCGATTTCTCGATCGGTCGGGTGGAAAGCACACTTTTTTGGTTGACCGGGTGGCGATCAATACTGTCTTTGATACTCTTGATGATTTACCCGTGTTTTGGACGGATGTCAGAGGACTTGGTGTCTCAAAAGCATGAATTTTGGAAAGTACCAGAGGCTGGGCATCTCGAATCGCGAAAAAACGGCGAAAACCGGGGTTTCCGGGGCTTTCCCGGCGACCCCGGGGTCCATGGTCGCCGGCGACCCTGGCCCAGGGTCGCAGGGGTCTGCGACCCTGGGGGGGTTTTCCCCCTTTTTGGTCCCGTTTTGCGTCCGTTTTTGCTCTTTTTTGATTCTTTTTTCTTCTGTACTTTTCTTTGACATTTTGATCATTTATTGGCCTGATTTCTTTGTAGGAAACCTGATGAGAATCCTTGCATTTTATTTTGCAAAGTTTCCAATTTCCTGAGAAAGCCGAAGACTTTGTCGCGCAGAGTTGCCGATTTCCCGTCAGAAGCTGAAACTGGGTCAAACGATGTCGGAATGACCTGAAATTTGGTGTGAAGCCTGCTGAGCAATAAATAAGACCAACCATAGGCTTTTGTTTGAGTTTTGAAGCCGTTTGGGGTCCTATCACCTGTAGACTTGCTTTTTGTCGCGATGAAGATGTCGCGGTTTGATGTGCGGTCAACTGATGTCCGATTGACTTAAAATTTGACAGGGAACCTATTGGAGTCATTTTAAGATGATCCATAGGTTCTGTCTTGGAAACCATGGTTCCGGAGAGCTTTACCGCCGAGAGGCTTGATTTGGCTGTCGGAGAAGCGAAGTTAGGCCAAATGATCTTGAAATGGCTTGAAACTTCTTGTGTACTCCTCTTTTGGCTGTCTGGAAGAATCTTGCAGTTTTTGTTTGATTCTGACAAGATTTTATTTTTGGAAGCAGCATTGCCTATTTATGGCAGGTTGCGACTTCATGTAGCTCTTTGGATCTTGGAAAGGCAAAGTGACATTTTTGGTGTCAACAAATGCCCCCTCGAGGTACAGCGGCGAGTTGCTTAACTTTTGTAGTCGATGTGCCTCGAAGAGATTTTTTTTGAAGGAGAGCCTGTGACTTGACCAAGAGTCTTTGAGCAGTCTTTCTTTTTGGTATTTGTAGCCTTTTGAGCTTCCAGGGGAATTTTATGGCGGTGAAAGGGATCACGTACCATCTCAAGGCAAAGTTTTGAAGATGACATCTGGGATGTGGATTTTGGGTTTTGACCTTGTGACCTAACAGGCTATATATGGCAGGTTAGGGGGTCGGGTTTGGTTTTGATCGTGTGACCCAACAAGCTGTATGTGGAATGTTGGGGGATCAATTTTGGTTTTGATCTTGTGACCTAACAGGCTGTATGTGGCAAGTTAGGGGATCAGGTTTTGGTTTTTGGTTTTGGTCTTGTGACCTAACAGGCTGTATGTGGCAAGTTAGGGGACCAGGATTTGGTTTGATTTTTGTGAAATGTCAATTTCAAGATTTTGGCTCAATTTGGTATATGAGGCTGGATGGTTTGATTTTTGGAAGCTCATGGGGCTTGGAATTTTCTTTTGTATGGTCCAATCAACTCAAAAGAGGCATGGAACCATTTTTGTATGCTCTTGGTAAGAGGGATTTCTTTTTGACTAAAAGCCCAAAAAAAATTTTCTTCTCTCTTTTTTTTTCTGTGCCTAGGTGGTCAAACCTGGCTCATATGGGCTAACCCATGGGACCTTAAGCTTTTGAAATGGCTTAGATCTCATATGGTGTCATTTTTGTAAAGAATATCCAAAAATATCTCATTTGGATGGAGAATATCTAAGAATATCTTTACTTGGAGAGAATCTCTCATGATCCCTTTATTTTTGGGATAGAATATCTCAAGATATCTTTCTTTTGGGAAAGAATCCGTCATAGATTGATTTTTGGGAGAAAATCTCTCAATATCCCTTTATTTTGGGATAGGATTGTTAGATCTCGTGATCACTGAGAGGGGGGGGTGAATCAGTGATCTCTTTTAAACAGGTCCTTGCTAACAACAATTCAAATCAAACCACACAATTGACACCAGATTTTACGTGGTTCACCAAAAGGCTACGTCCACGGTTCAATCCCGTCCGAACAACAATCCGGTACAGGTCTGAATCTTATTTAGTCGCACCGACGACAAAGAGCACCAACCCTTAAATTCAGATAGCACCAACTATCTAGGAAGCACCGACTCCCTTAGGTTTCAGATAGCACCAACTATCTAGGAAGCACCGACTCCCTTAGGTTTCAGATAGCACCAACTATCTAGGAAGCTACAACTCCCTTTACAATTTGTCTGCACCCACAGACAGGATCACCAAACCCCAAAACACCAAGCACCAACTTGATGATTACAGCAAAGAAGATAAACTGATCTACAGCCCTTTCCCCTCTACAATTCTCTCTCTCTCAATCCCTTACAAATAGAAATCTAAAGCATAAAAGAGAGACACTTAACTCATGGACGAATCACCATCTTCTAGAGCATAATCTCGTCCACAATTGCTGTAGAAAGATGTAGCACAACAGCAACACAGCAACAGCACCAGCTTTCTCTCAAGAACTCTCTCTCTTTTCTCTTCTCTTCTTCTCTCTCTCTGGTGTATCTTTAGAACGACCCATACATGCCTTTATATAGGTTTTAGTAACCCCTAATTGTGTTTAAAACGGGCTACAATTCGTTTAGAAAGAGTCCCAAACAAATTAGATAACTGTGCTGAATTTTCGTGCAAAACTTCTAATTCTGCGCAACTCTGGTTCCCGTGCTCGGTCGACATCATGCTGTGCTCGGTCGACATCATACACTATCTGGAAATAGTCACTTATCGAGCTCGGTCGACATCCTGAGGGCTCGGTCGACCGAAGACACACTGTGTCACGAAAATAACTGAGAGGTGCCTTTTTCTGTTTTCTGCAAGTTTCTTCTTGCTCGGTCGACCGCATGAAGAGCCCGGTCGACCGCGTGCTCTGCTTCAGGAATTCTGAGTTCCTGACTGTTTCAACTCTGATTCTCCTTTTAAGCTCAATCAACTCCAGCCTTTATCATCATGTTTGTGACAATGTGTTGACAAGAATTCCAACTCAATTTGATGCTTGAGACACCAAACACACCAATGCTTCAAGATTCAACTCAATGCATCTCAAATTCCAACAATCTCCCCCTTTGGAATTGTTGGCAACACTTGGAACTTCAACACAGACACTTGGAACATGTTGACATCATAGAGCCTTTTTAGAACAATAAACTCCCCTTGGAACATGATCTTCTCATTCACTATCTTGATACCAATTTTCATTCCAATCTTCCATCTTCCTCATGCTATCATATTTCTATCTTCTTAGCATAAGACTAACTTCAACATGCATATAGTCTTTCCTTGCATAATCTTCTCAGCATAACTTGATACCAATCTCCAGATAACCTTCTCAAGATGACATGCATATCAACCTTTCCATGCATAATCTTCTCCCCCTTTGACAATAATTCCAAAGGGACCAATCTAGGAGCAAATAAGATATTCAACGAATTCATTGCTCCCCCTTTCTGGCACATCTCCTAAGGTGTAGGAGAATGAGTAACTCCTAATTTCTTTCGGAGATACTCGAAGACTTCCTTTGGCAAAGGTTTTGTGAAGATATCAGCCACTTGCTCAGTAGTAGGAACGTATTCCAACTTTACCTCACCATCTGCAACTTTATCCTTGAGAAAGTGATAGCGGATTGCAACATGTTTAGTCCTTGAATGCTGAACTGGATTCTTGGAGATATGAATTGCACTAGTGTTATCACAGAGGATCGGCGTAGGATCTGTTGTTGGAACTCCTAAATCAGAGAGCATTTGCCGCATCCATAACACTTGCGTACAACAAGTTGCCGCTGCAATATATTCTGCTTCCGCTGTCGAAAGTGAGACGGAGTCTTGCTTCTTGCTGTGCCAAGCTACCAATCTATCACCAAGATAGAATGCACCACCACTTGTACTCTTGCGATCATCTACGCAACCAGCCCAATCGGCGTCTGAGTATGCGACAAGAGTAAAGGATTTACCTTTAGGATACCATATTCCAAGCTCCATAGTACCTTTTAGATATCGAAATATCCTTTTCACTGCTGTAAGGTGCGTCTCAGTTGGTGATGCTTGAAATCGAGCCACCATACATACTGCTTGTAGAAGATCTGGTCTTGTAGCAGTCAAGTAAAGCAAGCTTCCTATCATAGAACGATAGGTGGTGTGATCAACGGACGAAGCCTTATCATCTTTGCTAAGTTTCGTGTTCGTTGTCATTGGCGTGCTCACGGGCTTGCTGTCTTCCATGTTAAAACGCTTCAGCATTTCCTTTATATATTTCATCTGAGATATAAAAATACCATTTTTCAGCTGCTGAACTTGTAATCCTAGGAAGAACTTTAGCTCTCCAAGCATAGACATCTCAAATTCTTTCGTCATATCTTCAGCAAAAATCCTGCACATATTCTCATCATTGCCTCCAAATATTATGTCATCAACATAAACAATAACCACCAGCTGTTTGCTTGAATCAGATTTGACATACAGATTGCTATCAACTAGTCCTTTTCCAAAACCAATCTTGCGAAGATAAAGATCCAGCCTTGCATACCATGCCCTTGGCGCCTGTTTCAGTCCATATAGAGCCTTCTTCAGCTTGCAAACTAAGTCTGAATTTTTGCTAATTAGAAAGCCATCAGGTTGCTCAATGTAGACCTCTTCTTCAAGTAAACCATTCAAGAAAGCTGACTTAACATCCATCTGAAATACCTTGAAGGTTTTATAGGCAGCCAATGCAAGAAACATACGAATGGCTTCCAGACGAGCCACCGGTGCAAAGGTCTCTTCAAAATCTATGCCTTCAACTTGTGCATAGCCTTTACAAACCAACCTTGCCTTGTTTCGTATGACCTGACCATCTTCATTCAGCTTGTTCCGAAAGACCCATTTAGTACCAATCACATTCTTATCAGTAGGTCTAGGGACTAGTTCCCATGTGGAGTTTTTCTCAATCTGCTCCAACTCCTCATGCATAGCTTTTAACCAGCTTTCATCTAGACTAGCTTCAGCTACTGTCTTGGGCTCAATGGTGGACACAAGTGAGTAATTGCTAACTACACTTTGTCTAGTTTTTACACCGGCCTCAGGATCTCCAATGATTTGATCCTTAGGGTGTTGCTCTACCCAAGTACTTTTCTTTCTAGGAGAAGTATCCTCTGAATCATCTTTTGCCTTTTCAGAATCAGGTTCAGCCACTTCATCATCAATCTCACTCGAGTCCTCATACACTGGACTGTCATTATGAGTTACCTTCTTTGACTCATGGTTTTCATCAATTCTAACATCAGCACTTTCAATAATTTTTCTGGTCCTTTTGTTAAGGCATCTGTAAGCTTTACTAGAGGATGAGTAACCCAGAAAAATACCTTCATCGGCTCTTTCTGCAAATTTGCCCGGATTTTGTTCGAGCCGCTTGATGTAACACTTGCTACCGAAGACTCTGAAGTGCTTGACTGTAGCTTTTCTTCCAAACCATAGCTCATAAGGTGTTTTATCTTCATGTGGCCTGATCAAGCAACGATTCTGAATATAAACAGCCGTATGAATCGCCTCTTTCCAATACTTATCAGCCATCTTACTTTCAACCAGCATGGTGCGTGCCATTTCTTGCACAGTGCGGTTCTTGCGCTCAACAACTCCATTCTGCTGTGGAGTTCTAGGGGCTGAGTATTGTCTTTGGATGCCATGATGTTCACAATACTTAGTGAATTCATCAGATGTGAATTCGCCTCCACGATCAGACCTTAGCGTCTTGATCTGCTTCCCTAGCATGTTTTCAACCTGTGCTTTAAACACTTTGAACCGATCAAGTGCTTGATGTTTATGCTTAAGAAATAATACCCATGTCATGCGAGTAAAATCATCAATGCAAAGCATAAAATACTTATCTCCATTGGTGCTTTGAGTCCGCATCGGTCCACAGAGATCAGTGTGTACCAGCTCAAGAGGTTTCTTCGTATGATGCTCCTTCGTCTTGAACATTACCCTCGTTTGCTTTCCCTTTTGACAAGAGTCACAAATGGGGTTTGAAGGCTTTTCAACTGTAGCCATACCTCTAACAGCCTTTGAATTGCAAATCTTTGACATGTTGCCAAAGCTTAGATGCCCAAGGCGTTTGTGCCACAACCAACTCTCTTCTGACCGACTCAATAAGCATGTCTTTTCAGCTCCATCTGACAAGGTGTAAAGATTTCCAGCTGTCCTTGACCCAGTAGCCACTGTTTTGCCGTTGCTACTCTTCTTGATAGCAAACCCATTCTTTGTAAAAACAACTTCGTGGCCCTTATCACAGATCTGGCTCACACTCAACAGATTGTGTCTCAATCCAGACACATATAAGACCTCTTCAGATCTGATCTTGTTTGCCATCAGCTGAACAACACCTTTTCCAACAATTTTGGCACCATCATTGTTACCAAACTTTACCGAACCACCTTCATAGTGCTGTAACTTGATGAATTTTTCTTTATCACCAGTCATATGACTCGAACAGCCACTATCAAGGACCCATGGTGCTGTCTTCTTTTGTGCATTGAAAGCGGTTTGCACAATGAGAGATTTCTTGCCTTTTTCTGCACTTTTCTTTGCCCTCCAAGTTTTGACTAACTTGGGTTTCTTTTCAACCTGAATTGGTTTAGCAGTAGGCAGCCTACAATCCCTAGCCATGTGTCCAAAATTATGACACTTGTAGCACTCAATATTGTGGCTATTTAGGATTGAGAAAGGGTTCCTTCTCACAACTGGGCTGTTTCTCACATAGAATTTACAATCTGCCCTTCTATGTCCATACCTATTGCAATGATAACAATAGCCATAAAATTTGTATCTTTTATATGGCTGGTTAGGCTTCATGTCCTTTCTCACTTGAATGGGCTCTTTTCTAGGCAGTGTGGGCTTCACAGAATTGGAAGGTGTAGTAACTTGCTTTACAAACACCGTCTCTACAGAAGGTGTAACCTTAGAAGATTCTCCATTCTCAAATCCTATTCCAAATCTGAAGTGAGGGGGTCTTTGAACTTTCAAAATTTCATTCAGCTTTAATGTACCATTGATAGCTTGAAACTCCTTGAGCTTTTGTTTCATTTGCATATTTTCAGTCCTTGCTCCAAGGATTTCATTCTCAAGTTTCATCACTTCCTCAGTTTTGGTACAGATTTGTATTTCTAGGACATCTACCATTCTTTTATACTCTTCTAATTCAGTTTTCAAAGCAATAACTGAAATTTCAGATTCATGAAGAAGTTTCAGATTTTTCTTACTTGATCTTCGCTCCTTGCTAAGCTCCTCAAGTGCAGCAATGAGCTCTTCTTCAAGATTCACTTCAGCCTCCTCTTCGTTTTCCAGCTCTTGCTCATCGTCTTCTTCAATAGTAACCATGAAGAGTGCTTCAGTCGCCTCGACTGATTCATCATCGTCCGAAGATTCAGACGTGCTGTCATTATGCTGACTGATGAAGCTCTTTGCTTTGCCCTTCTTTCTGAAATTCTTCTTCCATTTACTCTTATCAACATAAGAGTCATTATCATTGTCTTCTTTCAGCGGGCACTTCGCAGCAAAGTGGCCAACACCGCCACAATTGAAGCATTTAAAGGGTAGCTTCCCTTTATACTTGCCATTGCTTCCTTTCTTCAGCCTTCTAATAAATTGAGCCTCAAGCTCATCATCATCAGAATCATGACCAGCAATCTCTTTTGCCTTTTTCTGAACTTTGAAGGCCGCTTCTCTATCCGATGAAGACGTCTTACCTATGCGCATCTCATAGGCAGTGAGAGAACCATGCAGCTCATCCATTGAAAACTCGTTCAGATCTTTGGCTTCTTCTATGGCTGAGACTTTAGAATCAAACCGGGGAAGGAGAGATCTTAGAACCTTTTTGACGATGACTGGTTCTTTAATCTCCTCTCCTAGTCCACGAATGTCATTCGTGACTTCATTCACCCGTTGCATGTAAGAATCAACATTCTCGCTATCCTCCATGCGAAGAGACTCAAATTGGGAGCGATGAGTTTGCAATTTCGCTTCTTTGATCTTCTCATCTCCTTCATGGATGCTTTTCAGCTTATCCCAGATTTCCTTGGCTGTCTTGCATGCTATAACTTTGATCAGCTCGCTGTCAACAAGGCCGCTAAAGAGTGCATTCTGCGCCTTAGAGTCGTTGTCTGCTAACTTCTTCGTTGCAGCATCAGTGGGTACAATGGCAGAATTGTAACCGACTCTGACAGTCTCCCAGACATCATAGCCAAGAGATTTGATGAAGGCCTGCATTCTAATCTTCCAAAAGGTGTAATTAGAACCATCAAACAACGGTGCTTTCATATTCGCTGTGCTAGTTGCCATGTGATTTGACAAGGATCACCCTTAGCGTGTTAAGCTTATCAAGGGAAACCTTATGCTCTGATACCAATTGTTAGATCTCGTGATCACTGAGAGGGGGGGGGTGAATCAGTGATCTCTTTTAAACAGGTCCTTACTAACAACAATTCAAATCAAACCACACAATTGACACCAGATTTTACGTGGTTCACCAAAAGGCTACGTCCACGGTTCAATCCCGTCCGAACAACAATCCGGTACAGGTCTGAATCTTATTTAGTCGCACCGACGACAAAGAGCACCAACCCTTAAATTCAGATAGCACCAACTATCTAGGAAGCACCGACTCCCTTAGGTTTCAGATAGCACCAACTATCTAGGAAGCACCGACTCCCTTAGGTTTCAGATAGCACCAACTATCTAGGAAGCTACAACTCCCTTTACAATTTGTCTGCACCCACAGACAGGATCACCAAACCCCAAAACACCAAGCACCAACTTGATGATTACAGCAAAGAAGATAAACTGATCTACAGCCCTTTCCCCTCTACAATTCTCTCTCTCTCAATCCCTTACAAATAGAAATCTAAAGCATAAAAGAGAGACACTTAACTCATGGACGAATCACCATCTTCTAGAGCATAATCTCGTCCACAATTGCTGTAGAAAGATGTAGCACAACAGCAACACAGCAACAGCACCAGCTTTCTCTCAAGAACTCTCTCTCTTTTCTCTTCTCTTCTTCTCTCTCTCTGGTGTATCTTTAGAACGACCCATACATGCCTTTATATAGGTTTTAGTAACCCCTAATTGTGTTTAAAACGGGCTACAATTCGTTTAGAAAGAGTCCCAAACAAATTAGATAACTGTGCTGAATTTTCGTGCAAAACTTCTAATTCTGCGCAACTCTGGTTCCCGTGCTCGGTCGACATCATGCTGTGCTCGGTCGACATCATACACTATCTGGAAATAGTCACTTATCGAGCTCGGTCGACATCCTGAGGGCTCGGTCGACCGAAGACACACTGTGTCACGAAAATAACTGAGAGGTGCCTTTTTCTGTTTTCTGCAAGTTTCTTCTTGCTCGGTCGACCGCATGAAGAGCCCGGTCGACCGCGTGCTCTGCTTCAGGAATTCTGAGTTCCTGACTGTTTCAACTCTGATTCTCCTTTTAAGCTCAATCAACTCCAGCCTTTATCATCATGTTTGTGACAATGTGTTGACAAGAATTCCAACTCAATTTGATGCTTGAGACACCAAACACACCAATGCTTCAAGATTCAACTCAATGCATCTCAAATTCCAACAAGGATATCTCAAGATATCTTTCTTTTGGGAAAGAATCCGTCATAGATTGATTTTTGGGAGAAAATCTCTCAATATCCCTTTATTTTGGGATAGGATATCTCAAGATATCTTTCTTTTGGGAAAGAATCCGTCATAGATTGATTTTTGGGAGAAAATCTCTCAAGATCCCTTATTTTGGGAAAGAATCTTGCTAATCTCTTTCTTTTGGTAAGGTTACTAATTAGTAACACTTACCTCTTTCTTCTTTCCTTCTTTGGTTTGCTCTCCTCTATAAAAGCAAGGAGAAGGTTGGATCTCTTGCTCTTATTACTTTCTTTTGCAATAATCTCAAGAGGGCTTCAAGACCAAGAGCTTTTCTTCTTCAAGATCTTCAAGAGTTTTCTTCTTCTTCTCCATCAATGGCTTCAAGTAAGTTCTTCTTTTTCAAGAAAACTCCATTGTAGGAAAAAAAAGTTCTTTCTTTTTTTTTGTTTCTTTCTTTTTCTTTTCTTTTTTTTTTTGTTCACGTGTTTGCCCCCTTTTTTTTTTACACGTTTTTTTTTTTTTTGCTTTCTTTTCTTTCTTTTTTTTTTTTTCATGTTTTTTTTTTATTGTGTGGGCCGTACGGACAGATCCGTACGGATCTGGCCGTACGGCCACGTGGCCTGTGGGCCACGGCCTGTGGGCCAGCCCGTTTTTTTCTTTTTTTTTTTCTTTCCCTCCCCCTTTTTTTTTTGAGAGAGTTTCGTTTCTTTTTTTGTTTTCTTTCTCCTCCCTTTTTTTTTTAGAGAAAGTTTCTTTTCTTTTCTTTCTTTTTTTTTTTTTTTTGCTCATCATGATAATGCATTTTTTTTCGCAAATCTAGATGTTCATGCATGCCTTTAATTTGTAAATTAAACTTGTAGCATGATGTGATTGCATACCTGAAAGTGTTTGCAAATTTGGGAACTTGGAGCTCGCAGTGATGTTGAGCCCTTCCTGATTTTGCGGAGACTTTTAGGTTTCGAAAGTTTGGAGTTTCGGAGCTCGCAGCGATGTTGAGCCCATCTTCAAGCTTTCTATTTCTTTCGGGATAGTTCCTTTTCTTCGGAATTGCCCCGTCATCATGTCAAAATTTCGCCAGATTTTTTAGCGAGATTCTGTCATTTTGATGTTTGATCTTTTTCTTTTCCATCCTTTTCAGGTGGTTCCTCCAGAGCGAACAAGGGTAAAGAGCCTGCTACAAGCGTACCTCGTCGGTCTTCTAGATCCTCTAATCCGGCCGTTCAGCAGGCTTTCGAGAAGGTCCAGTATGTTGAGAGAAACCTGGAAGAGTGCGACTCCCTCAACAGAGATGAGATGAGGCAGCGACTGATCACTCTCAAGGGAGAGGAATTCTATAAGATTATGGTAAGCAGCCGTCCATGGCTGATGGAAGATCAGAGCATTTTGCCCAAGCCTACCTTCTTCTTTGGTGATGCAGTCCCTGACGACATTACATACCAGAGGAGATCTTTTCAGTTTTCCTTCACAGCAAATGGTGAGAAGAAGACTGTTACTACCCGGTCGATGTTTGATCGCACCGTCTCGATTCTGAGCCTTGCCCCCACGTGCCCTAAGAGGGAAGATCCTCCAAGTTGGGTGAGAAGGACAAATGTAATCAAGACCGGGGTTTTTGTCGGCGGTTCTCCTGGATATACGGAGAGGTCGCCTGTTGACATGGACTTGTTGATGCCATCCAGCGGCTACCAGGGCTCTGATTATCCGTCGGTCGATTTGAGACCGGTGGGCCTTGGTATTTTCAGCGGTGACGGCAGCAATTGGATCAAGCCTTTTCGACTTCGAGGTCGTTTCAATGCTGACTCCGAGTGGAAGTCGTGGACTGATCGCGTCCTGCTGATTGGTGACGCCGTTTTGAAGGAAGCCGGGATTTTTGATGCGGTCCGCGCTTTTGGGGAGACCGTGATCTTTTCCGACGAGGCCTTCATGGCTATGCTGGAGTCGTTCCTCCCTCAAACCAATACCTTCGTTGTGACGAATGGTGAGATTGGTTTTTCCTTGAAGGAGCTGAGCGCTATTACCGGATTGCCCATCCTCGGCAAACTCTATGAGGAGTTTATGCCGATTGACAGCGTCCTCGAGGGGCAGTCTGAGGAGTTCAGGCTTCTATACTTTCAGCTCGTCGCCTTCTATGATTTTTTGAAGGAGAAGGGGGGTTCGAAAGTTAGATCCAGCAGTTGGAAGAGTTTTTGCTCTTCATTCCCCAACTTCTTTGATAGTAGGGAGCCTTCCGATAGCATGACCCAGGAAGCTGGAGCTCAGGATCCAAGTTCAAAGAAGATCTTGGCCATGCAAGAAGAGTTAAGAGATTTCTGTGCAAGTACAAACGCCATATGTCCTGACATTGCACTGAGGAGAGATCTCGCTGTGTACCTCACTTATTGGCTTGGTGAGGCTATTTTTGCTGGAGGAGATGGAACGCACATCAGGCCGCATTGTATTTTCCTGGCTTGTCAGATGGCGTTTGGAGAGCAGCTTGCTTTGGTGCCTGCTCTTTACTCCTACCTGTGTACCGAACTGCAGGCTGCTGCTTTTCTAGTTCGGCTTGGGCTTCCCATGAATAGGGTATTTTCAGCCCATATCTTTTATTCGTGGTATGTATACCACTGTCCTGGCTTCCATCGGCTGGGTGCTGCACAGGATGATGATCCTCTGATGATTCGACTGGCTAAGGGCAAAGCCGTGTCCGAATCACTTTTGTTTGCCCGCATGAGGATCCGACGGTTCAGGGACGTCGAGATGGGGCAATCTTCAGTAAAGCTTTCTCCGGAGTTGCGGAAGAAGGCTTTTGATTTTGGTGCCTCCCGAGACTCTACCAGGGCGGGGTCGGGAAGGCATTATTCCTTGACAAATGCAGAGAGAGAGTGGCTTTTCAGCATACGTGTCGGCACGATTGTGTACCGTAGACATCTTTTCGTCGACATCCAGCCGTATGTACCCTCTCGCTTTGCTTTGCAGCTGGGCTTTTCTCAAGGCGTTGTTGGAGCGCCTTCAAGTATGGTGAAGCGCTTTGGAGGCTTACAGGACGGGAGAAATGCATGGGCTTTTTATAGTGCTGAAGACACTACAGCCATGATTTCTTATCCTGTGTTGCTGACTTCCCGGACTGCCGGCTTTGCGAAGTGGTTCGCGGAGAGCTTCTCGGCATATCGGGGACTTTCCAGGAAGGAGCTTGATGTGAAGCTGGTATCTGGAAAGGGCCTTAGAAAGTCGGATGGCATCCGGCGAGAGGAAGTTTGGGCCTTCCTTTCTGGAGAGAAGCACAAGATAGGCTTTCTCGGTGACCAGGGCGTCATCGGTTCTAAAGCTGTTCGAGAAATACCTGACGAGGCTTTGGAGCAGCTAGAACAGGAGGAAGCTGAACTTGGCGCTTGGATGCAGGCGGCACAGAGGCAAGCTTCCGTGGAGTCTACTGGCAAGAGCAGACCATCCAGTGATGAGTCAAGTGGGAAACCTGACTCTGACAGCGGGGCAGGTTCCTCTAAAAAGCGAGCCCGCAGAAGTAAGAGGAGGAGGAGTCATCATAGTAGCAAGGGGCAACATGAGGACCCTCCTAACTTGGAAGTTCCTCTTACTATCAATGAGGATGTGCCAGTGGATGCTGACGAGCCTCCAGAGAAAAGAAGTCGAGAAGAAGAGACCGTCGGTGAAGGTATGATTCTTCCTTTTTCTCTTTCCATTTCTTTTCATGGGATTTTTCCATGTTATGATTTGCTTCTTGTTTCTGCTTTTCTTCTCTTTTTTTTTTTAGCAGAGGAAGACTTGGTGATGCCTGAGGTCCCAACCGATGAGGTGGTGATGGATCCTGTTGAGGCACCTGAAGAAGAACCGAGGGACTCTGGAGTAGATCCAGAATCTCCAATTGGTACGACTTCTTTTGCTCTTTTTTTTTTGTTTGTGACTTGGCTTGCTAACACATTTTTTTTTTGTCAGCTGACTTGCCACAGGGTTCTGATGACTTTGAACCATCGATGGACGCAAATGTTGATGATGCTTTCGATGAGTTCATGGAGGAAGAAAGTGTTCCGCCAGTCGTCGAAGAAGGTATTTTGTAGTTATAACTCTGATAATGATTTTCAAACAGGGTCATATTCATACCTTTTTGTGTTTCCTTTGCAGATTTTGAAGTGGCAGAGGAGGATCCGTTGCTTCCAGAGCAAGAGATGCCAGAGGTTGATCCAGAGGTAGAGATTCCCGGGACCAGCTCTGACAATATTGAGGAGATTCCTCGCGCTGAGATTCCTTCTCGAGCAGGAGCAGCTTCAGCTGGAAAGAGTTCTTTTGTTACTCTTTCGACAGATGATGACATGAGTAGCCGACCAACGGAGTTGGGCGAATCCTCAGCTGGGCCATCTCTTCTTTTTGCGAAGAAGGTGGTGGTGCGAGTTGTGCGCTCTTGGATTGAGACTCTCCTTTCTGGGCACTTGGAAGTCGGATTTGGCATGATCCAGCATGTGCAGGAGATTCTCAGTGATGCTGAAGAGGCTGGTCTGGATGTCACAGGTGCCAGGGCGATCGTTGATAGGATCATTGCACTGGGTGACAAGTGGTTTGAGACCGTGAGTTTGGCTGATGACCAGTTCTTCAAGGAGATGTTCCTGGACCCTGCTGATAAGGCTAAGTCTGACCTAGATGAGGCTACAGAAAGCAGGAAGGTGGCAGTCCGAAAGAGGAATAGAGAAGAGGTAACCATCATCGAGCTGACACATGACCTTAACATCCTTGATAGGGAGGTCGATGAGGCCAGGAAACGTCTTGAGCTTCTGCAGGCACAAGTCGCTGCCAAGTGGACTGCCATAATAGAAGCTCGCGACAGGGAGAGTGTCCTGATTCACCAGGTTGCAGATGCCGAACGGGTTCTCAAAAGGAAGTCTGATGAGGATAAACAATGGCAAGCTACTCAAGGTAAGCTTCCTGGTGTGAGAGAAGGGGTACAGCCCACTCCAGCATCTCATGGCAAGTTCCTGAAGAAGCGTGCCTTGGAATCCTTGACAGCTGAGGCTAAGAGTTTGCTTGGGGAGTTGAACTCTTGGCTGGAGACCATCTTTGATTGAGCTCCTGTATACAGAAACCATCCTTCTCTTTTTTTTTTTTTTTTTTTTTGGTACCACTTGTATTTTTTTGGTACTTATTTTTTGTAGTGCTTGTGAACACTTTCTTTTTTTTTGGTACCACATGTATTTTTTTTGGTACTCTTTTTTTGTAGTGCTTGTGAACACTTTCTTTTTTTTTGGTACCACATGTATTTTTTTGGTACTCTTTTTTTTGTAGTGCTTGTGAACACTTTCTTTTTTTTTTTTGTTATCCCTACGCTCACTTGAATCTTTTTGTGATAAAAGTAATTGCTAAATGGGATTGATTTTTTTTGTTATCCCTACGCTCACTTGAATCTTTTTGTGATAAAAGTAATTGCTAAATGGGATTTGATCAAAAGGTTGTCATTTTGTGAAAATCTTTTGTCAAATGATTGTTTTGGCATGAAAGCCAGGTTTTTGTTTGTGGCATGGAAGCCAATTTTGGTGGCATTGATAGCCGAATTTGTTTTGTGGCATCTATAGCCGGTTTTTGGTGGCATTGATAGCCGTTTTTGAAATCCAAGTTTTTTTTTTTTTTTTTTTTTTGTGGCATTGATAGCCGGTTTTGTTTTTGGTGGCATTGATAGCCGGTTTGTGGCATTTATAGCCTGTTTTGATGGCATTTATAGCCGGTTTGGTTTTCAAAAAATGCAAGTATCGACTAAAAGTCGCCTCCCTGCTGAATGTTCTTGCAAGTATCGATGGAATGTCGCATCCTTGCTCATTCGGTTGCGAGTATCGATGGAATGTCGCATCCTCGCGGATTTGGGTGCAAGTATCGATGGAATGTCGCATCCTTGCTTTTCAAAAATTTTGGTTTTGCGGGTACTCACTTGATGTCGTTTCCCCACGATTTTTGAAATTTGTGGTTTTCTCGAACCTTTGGGTCATGGATATCAACTGAAATGTTGCGTCTCCACAGTTTTTTAGGTTTTTTCGAACCTTTGAAATTTGGGTTGTGGATATCAACTGAAATGTTGCGTCTCCACAGTTTTGGATTTTGCAAGTATCGACGAAATGTCGCTTCCCTGCGATTTTGGAAGTGTCGAACGTGGTTCGCTTGCTTCCGATTTGTGCGAGTATCGATTAAGTGTCGCTTCCTCGCGGGTTTTTGAAAAACCATTTTTATTTTTTATTTTGTTTAAAGACACGAGGGTCATAAGTTTTGACCTAAAACCATTTTGGCGGTAAAAGGCAGGGTGGACTAGGGTGGAAATCCCTGAATCCGGATTTTGTTTCAAACCATGAATTTTGGGTTCAAGGGTTGAAAATTTTGGTCAAGTTAGGGAAAGGTTCCTGAACTTGGATATATATTTTTTGAACAATGAAACGATGAAAGTAAGCATTGTTTTAGATTTCTAGAAATTTCAACATTTGATATGAAAATTCTAAAAAAAGGGTGGGTTTGGCGAGCGTGTACCTGGAAACCGGTTTTGGCCGTACAGGCATTGCTCTTACCCAGTTGGGTAAGTCTTCAAGGGTAGTACCGCTTTAAGAACTTGCCATTGATGGGCAGCATACATCTGTCACCTTCCATGTTTAGGAGTGCGTATGCGCCATTGGAGAAAACTTTGTCGATGACGTAGGGTCCCTCCCATTTTGGCTCGAATTTGCCTTTGGACTTGTGAGCGAAGACCATTGGTCTTTTTACCGCAAGAACCAAGTCATTCTTTTTGTAGGCGCGTTGTCTGACCTTTTTATCGAAAGATCCTGCCATACGTGCTTGGTAAAGTTCAATGCTTTGTTGAGCTTCGAGCCGTCTCTCATCGAGATTGTCCAGCTCATGGAGTCGCAATTTGACATTGCTTTCTTGAGTCATGTCATTTTGCAAGGATACCCTCAAGGAAGGAATTTGTACTTCCAAGGGCACGACAGCTTCGCATCCATAGACCAAGGAGAATGGTGTGCTATGGGTTGGTCCTCGAACGGTGGTTCGATAGGCCCACAAAGCTTCAGACATTTTGTCGCTCCAGTCTCTTTTGTGACTAGAGACCATTTTTTTGAGGATTTTGCAGAGTGTCTTGTTGAAAGCTTCTGCTAACCCGTTTGCTGCCGGATTGTATGGAGTCGAAGGACAGCTTTGAATTTTGTATTTGTCGCAGAACCTGTAGAATCGATGATTCCGGAACTGTGGTCCGTTATCATGAACGAATCTTTTGGGTATGCCGAAACGACAAATGATGTTGGTGCGCAGGAACTGAAGGACTGATGAGGTCTTCATTTCGTTAAACGCAAATGCTTCTGACCACTTGGAGAAATAATCCGTAGCGGCGAAGATGAAGCGATGACCTTTGCTTGAAGGGGGAGAAATAGGACCTATGATGTCCATACCCCAGGCTTCGAAAGGCCATGAGATCGCTGTAGGATGCAGCCATTCTGGAGGCATGTGAATGTAATCTCCATGAACTTGGCATTGTTGGCAGCGCTTAGCAAATTGCATTGCGTCAGCTACCATGGTAGGCCAGTAATATCCTAACCTTTTTATCTGATCATAGAGCTTAGGTCCAGCCTGATGAGCTCCACAAAGACCAGCATGAACTTCTTTGAGTGTTTCTTCAGCCTCTTGTTGTGATAAGCAGCGTAGAAGTACTCCGTTGAAGGATTTCCTGTAAAGGATTTTTGATGGAATATCCAAATGGAAGCTTGGGGTTCGCCTTTGGATGCTTACCCGTTCTTTTGGATCTTCAGGTAGGATTCCGAACATAATGTAATCAATGAACGGATCCCTCCAGTCGCCAATTGAAGTTTGAAGGATTGAAATCCGACTTCCGACCACTTGGTGGCATTCAGCAACTGCTTGGTGTGTGTTAAGAGGAGGAAGGATTCTTCTTTCGCACACTGTGACTTGCATGTTTTCCCCTTCCTGGATTGCCATGGATGCGGCAAGTCCGGCTAGGGCATCTGCACGTATGTTTTCACCTCTACGAATGTGGGTGATGTGACAGATGTCAAACTTTTGCAGAAGTGATTGTGCCTTGTTGTAGTAGGGCAGCAAATCTGGCTTCCTGACTTCAAATTTCTGATTCATCTGGTTGACGATCAGTTGAGAGTCTCCAAAGACTTCCAGCATAGTGATACCGGATTCGATGGCGAGTTCCAATCCTAAGATCAGAGCTTGATATTCAGCTGCATTGTTTGTGCATGGTTCCAGTAGCGAGAAAGCGTGTGGAATCATGTATTTGTCGGGGCTAACAAAGAGGATGCCAACTCCCGAGATCAGCTGTCTTTTTTCATTTGTCCTGGTTGCACCGTCAAAGTACATGTCCCAGGAGGCACTTTGTGAGAAAGTCTCCACATTGTAGACTGGTTCGTCTGGGAGATCATCTCTGAGTGGAGAATCTTTAGGCAATGGATGCTCTGCGAGGAAGTCCGCTAGAGCTTGCCCTTTGATTGCTTTTTGTGGTACATACCTAATATCAAATTGTGACAGAAGGATGGACCATTTTGCCAGTCGAGCATTGAGAGAACCTGCCTTTGTGACAAGGACCTTCAAGAGGTTGACCCTCGAGACCAGGTAGACTGTGTTGGAAAGCAAGTAGTGACGCAGCTTTTGTACGGCGAACATCACTGCAAGACATTCTTTTTCGACTGGAGAGTAGCGATGCTCTGCTCCTACTAGCATGCGGCTGAGGTAATATAGAGCAGCTTCTTTTCTTTGATCATTTTCTTGCGCAAGCAGAGCTCCCAGAGAGTGATCAAGGGCTCTTGTGTACAAGATGAATGGTTTTCCAGTGGTAGGAGCAGCTAACACTGGAGGTTTTGTCAGGTATGACTTGATGTCTTGGAAAGCAGCTTCACAGTCAGCATCCCAGACAAAGTTTACACCTTTTTTCATCAACCGGGAGAATGGACGGCATTTCCCCGAAAGATTGGAGATGAACCGTCTGATGTAGGCCAATCTCCCTTGAAGCCCTTTGAGTTCTCTCAAGGTTCTTGGAGAGGGCATTTCTAGAATGGCTTTGACTTTTATGGGGTCAAGCTCTATTCCAGCTTTCCGAACTAAGAATCCGAGGAACTTACCCGACGAGACGCCGAAGAAGCATTTCAATGGATTCATTCGCAGTTTGTGTTTGCGAAGCCGGAGGAAGACTTCTCGAAGGTTTTCGAGATGATCTTCTTTTCTTTTGCTTTTGACGGCGAGGTCATCAACGTAACATTCAACCGTCTTGTGCTGCATATCTTGGAATATTTTCATCATAGCCCTCTGATATGTGGCACCAGCATTCTTCAAACCGAATGGCATGACAGTGTAGCAGTACACGCCAAATGGGGTTCGAAAGGATGTATGTTTTTCATCCTCAGGATGCATCTTTATCTGATTGTAGCCAGAGAAACCATCCATGAATGTCATTCGCTCGAATCCACAGGTATTATCAATCATTACCTCTGGTATGGGGAGCGGAAATTCATCTTTTGGGCATGCGCCATTCAGGTCTCTATAGTCAATACAGACCCTGATCTGCCCATTTTTCTTTGTCACGGGGACAATGTTGGCCAACCATTCAGGATGTTGTTCCTCACGGATGAAGCCGACGCTTTTGAGTTTTTGAACTTCTTGTTCAATTTTATCCATCACATCTGGACGGAATCTTCTTTGGCCTTGCTTGACAGGCTTGATGTCTTCTTGAAGATTGAGTTTGTGAACTGCTATTTTGGGGTCTAAGCCTGGCATTTCAGCATAAGACCATGCAAAGCAATCAACGAACTCACGAAGAAAAGCGATATACTCGGGTAACTCATCATCCTTTATATTCTTGCTTATGAATACAGGACGTGGGTTATCTGGTGTTCCCAAGTCTATCTTTTGAACAGGATCTTCTGTTGGAAGGTTCGAAGGTGGTTCCTCCACAATATTTTCGGAGGCTTCCAGCTCAACGAAACCTTCTGGGGTTTCAAGGGCATTTCCAGACCAAGGTTTTGTTCCTTTCCACGGGTCTTCTTGATCGGTAATTTTCCCAAGGCTTGCTATGAGATGATCCCAATCGCCTGTTGAAACCGAGTCAAAGTAGGCTACTTCTTTTGGAGATGAGGGTTCTTCTGAGTCAGAAGTCCACACGTCTGTTCCATCGGACAACTCCTCTTCATTTTCGGAGAAATCGTACCAATTGGATGAGCTTCCTGGATCTTTGTCAGGTGACTCATCAAAGAGATATCCAGGGAGATCGATGTCTTCATGGACTTGAGATGTTGAGGCTTGGTCAGCATATTGACTTTTAAGCCTTTGTGTCAACTGTCTCAAGGGAGTGTCAGGATCATACCCTAACCCGTGTGAAGACTTTTCTATATAGCCGTAGAGTCTCCAATCTTCCAGCTGGCTTTTGGTCAAGACGGGCCCCAATGGTGTGAGAATACCGCGCCCTTCTCCCAAACCGACTGGGTTTTGAGCGTCATAGCCCATTTTCTTCATAATAGCTTGTGCCACAGAACTGTATAAGGATAGTTGAGGCGTACCTTTATTTTGGAAAGGTTCAAGCATGGAGTTTGATGAAGAAGCATCCGATCTATGAAAGAAGATCGGTTTTTCCTTTGTTGAAGTTGCTGGAACAACGAAGGAAGCTGACGTAGGATCTTCTATGTCAGAAGTTGTCTCTATTGGAGTAAGAGCAGGCTGAACTTGCTGAGTGTCAGCTTGGCTTGACGATGTGTCGTCTTCTGGCTCTGAATCCGAGTCCGTGTCTTGCATGATAGACACGAAAGAGACAACAAATTTGCCCCCAGGCTTTTGTTTTGCCTTCTTCACTTTAGTTGTGATGACCAAAGGCTTTGAAGATTTGAGGGAGATGATGAAGGGAGTTTGCATGCTCTCTTCAGATTTACCGGATGGTTTGTTTTCTTCCGGTGATTGTTGAGGAGCTTTGCCTTTATCTTTCTGGAGATTTTCGGCAAAGGATGCTGTATGCTTCTCCTCTTCTTCCTTTTCACCTTCATACATCTGTGAGTCTGCGAAGTGGATTTCTTTACCTTTGAAGGGTTTTCTATCCGCAAAGACTCGATGTATCATGCCGTCGTCGCCAACAAACTTGATGCATTGATGTAGAGTTGAAGGGACAACACCATTCTCATGGATCCAAGGGCGTCCGAGAAGGATGTTGTAGCATGAAGGGGTCTTTATTGCATACACTGTGACCTCAGAGATAAGATCACCGATCTGCAATTTGAACCTGATTTTGCCGATAGGCCTTTGAGTACTCCCATCGTATCCAAAGATAGATACAGATGTGTGGCTCAGTTTGCTGGGTGGGATGCCCAACTCTTCGAGAGCCGATGTGGAGATAAGGTTGAGTGCAGAACCCGGGTCGATCTGAACTCTATGCATAGGCATTTCCTTGATATACCCCGTGAAGTACAGGGGTCGGTTATGCCTGGTTTCGCCAAGTAGGAGGTCATCCTTTGTGAAGGCGATGGTTGCACTGGCTGCTTTTTTAACCGAGAGGCATTCAATGCATGATCCCTCAGTTTTCTTCTTTTCTCCCTTTGAGGAGGCTTCTGAGTTTTTGACCCGGTAATCCATTTCAATTTGGAGGACTTGCGGGGCATGTTTGTCGACATCCTCATTCAGTTTTTGTAATTCTGAGATGAGATTATCACGAGTGTGCGGAGACATTCGCAACAAATCTAGGATGTGCAGACGTGCAGGTATGTGCTTGAAGTGTTCAATCAAGTCATACTTGAAAGCCTCCTTAGGGCCTGCATGTTCATCATTGTTGCCACTAGGGGCGCTTACAACATCTTTTCCCGAAGGATTTACATATGTAAAGGAAGATTGGTTGTAATTTTTGTGATAGTCCCGGCCAGAGCGGGTGCCTCTACCAATTTCGAGAGCTTCTTGAGAAGGGTCTTCGTTTGGAAGATTGTCTTCAGGATCAAGAGGCTGTCGTTTTTCATTTGCTGAGGATGCATCAGCAGCAGAGTTACCATCCTCAGTGATTGTGTTGCATGGAGCATTTTCCGGGAACAAGTCCTGAACAGCATCCAGCAATCTTTCTTCTTCGTTGACTAATTCATCGTCCCAAGCATCAATAGCTGGGAATTCTTCAGTCAGGAAGGGTGTGAACTTTGAAGTCACAGTCTCAGGAGAAGAAACCTGAGAGGGTGTCATCTCAGTGAAAGTCACGTGAGACGAGGTGGCTCCAGAAGATATATTGCTAGGCGTCGCCGGAGTGTAAGTGCTCTCATCAGACGATGCTTCGGAAGAGCTATAATCCCGAATTATCACATTACAGGAAGCTCTGACGGGAGACGTTGCCTGATCGGAGTCAGACTCATCCTCGGATGTGAGAGGATCGTCTACCCAGCAATTTTCTCCATTTTCAGGAGTTAAGGGAGGATGTACCTGATGGTCTTCAGGGACTTCAGGCTCTGGATTGCGAGGAGGCTCGTTGACGCGTTCTTGCTCTTGTTCTAGAGCGAGTCGCTGCAAGATCCTTGCATATTCTTCAAGATCAGGCATAGGAGCCGGATCTTCTTCTTCATCATCTCTTTGTGGCTCAACATTGTTGATTTCCACTGGAGTGATGAGAGGTGCTGGGTCAGCAGTATTTTCTTGTACAGCCTCTTGGTCTTCTTCATCATCAGACCAGGATCCTTGTGGCTGTAGGGGGTTATACCAGATTACTGGCATAAGATGAGACTCAGGAACCCATTCTTCATCGGAGAGATATTCTCCTGTTTCAAGGGACTCCTCCCACTCATCTGTGTAGTTGGATTCAAATCCATCATCGGTGTCGCTGGACTCGTATCCATCAATGGAGAATCCAACTACCGAATTGCAAGAGTATGATGTCTCCTGCATGGCTTCTCTGAATTGAGGTGGCATGAAATCACTGAGAGTGAATTTCCTTACCCCCTTTGAAGTCTCTGGAAGGGATGTTTTTGTTACCTCCAGTGAAGCGGTAGAGGAAGCCTCTGCCTTTTCTTTGACCTCTAGTTTTGGCTGGGTCTTCTCTTGCCGTTTGAGCTTGAGGAGATGTTTCCTAGCCTGCCTTCGCTGTCGAGCTGTAGGCTTTATTTTCACGACCTCCCAATTTTCATCTTCCAGGAGATCGGGATGTACCCATATCGGTTGTCCGTCTGGTGTCGGGTAAGGAACCAGTTCCTCGGACGCTTCGATTGAGTTTATCACCTTGAAGGAAGTAGTAATCTTCTTCTTCGGTGATCTTGATGTTTGTCCACATGTCACCATGTTGACGGAGGCAGACCCATAGTTTTTGTCAAAGGTGATGACTCCGTTTTTCCACATCTCATTTATTTTCTCTCTCACAACGAAGCATTGATTGAGAGGATGCGAGATCATCTGGTGGTATGGACAGTACCGAGGATCGTTGGTTTTGCCAACATCACCCGGTCTTTTTGGTTCAGGCAAGGTGAGCTTGCCATTTGCCACAAGAGCCCCGAAGATTTCATCAACATCTTCATCAAACGGGTATTTCTTCTCTACCCGTTCTTTGAAGGCATCAGAGAGTTCAGGTCTCTTACCAGCAGCTTTGTTTTCAGCTTTCTTTGGTGGCTGAGGAGCTGGCTTGGTCTGCACATTGAGGACCTCTTTCTTCTTTGGTTTAGAGGTTGCAATGGCGGTTGGCTCTTTTCTTGATGATTTCTGACTGTTGAGGTCTTTAATCACCGTTTCAGCTTCCATGGAAGCTTCTAGGAGTTCTCCCAGGTTTTTTGATTTGTTGCCGATGATCATGGAGCGGATTCTGGCTCTCATGTTGTTTCGGCAGATGTCGACTAGCGACGCTTGTGGCAATACATCAGAGCATTTGTATGCCATTGCTTTCCACTTGTGAATGAAGTCATATGTTGATTCATTCTCCCCCTGTTTTAGGCTGCACAGCTGAGCCATAGTAGCGGGATGATCCTCACCTTTGAAGTGAGTCAGGAAGCGTGTCTCTAGCATGGCCCAGTTTTGGATTGAGTCCTCCGGCAGAGTGGAGTACCAATCGAAGGCCGTACCTTTTAGGGTACTTGCAAAGAGGCGAATCTTGAGTGCATCTTGATCCGCGATAGCTCCCGTCAGGATCTTGAAGTGGATGACGTGCTGTCTGGCTGATCCTTTCCCTGTATATGTTTGGAGAGTAGGATGCTTGAATTTGGTGGGGAACGGGACCGAGTCCATCCATAAGGGATATGGTGGCTTGATCCCATGCTCCTTGAGTATATCCTCTTCTTTTGCTTTGGCGAGGATACCGTCTACGTCCTTTTTGGTAAGGGCGCGTGACTCATTTTCTTCTCTATTTACCTCGTCGTCTTGATGATTCGGAGGAGGTTCATTGTTCGCCTGATTTTGGAAGGCGAGGAGAAGGTTTTCCATCAGAGTTTCAATCCTCTGCTGGCCCTGTTCCAACTGCTGGATGCGGGTGATCGCATCTTCTGGAGGTGGATTGCGGGGTGGTGGCTCAGAATTTGTAGCCAAGACATTCATCCTTCGTGATTCGAACGAAGAAACTGTCCTGGTGACTGAGCTGGGGCTCATTCTTTTTGAAGAGGAGCTTGAGGAAGGATCACTCTGCTGTCCTTTGCTTGAAGGAGCAGGGGATTCTTCTGAATGTCTTCTTGTCCTTGAGACGCTGCGGGTCATTGGACGTCGGACATGGATTTTTGTTGCTGATTTTTGGCGCCTTCTGGTTTTTCCAACCATATGGACGGCAGCAACTTGGTTGGGTCTTTCTTTTTCGACCCATTTAGGAGAGACTTGAAGTGTGGGAGGCTGAGTCCTTTGCTTCTGCAGTCTCTTTTGTCGGTACGACGCGCGGCGGCGTATACGACGAGCAATTTGAGCTTCGGTCAGCTCTGACTGGGCTTTGACAATGAAGGATGTGCTCCCTCGGGCGCAGCAGCCGAGTCTATCTTCTTTGTAGCTGGGCAAGGACAGGATGCGAACCCTATCCTTCGCCAGTTGCAGCGAAGCTTTGAACTTGTGAAGTTCGGCCCCTGTAGATATGAAGGGTCGAACTGCAGATTTGTAGGCCTTAGCAGATGCTTGTGGAGGCCTTGTGATGCATGACTTGATTTTGGGCTTGTAAGAACAAGCCGGCTCATGCTGGGATGACTTTGAAGTCAGGTTGGAGATGGGTCTCTCCTCTTTCATGTAAGCAAGAGGATAGAACTGGTTCTCCTTGAGTGGGGCCAGGAATGCTGGCTTAGTGGATGCCTGGGACCTTCTTTGTTTTGGTGAAGGTCTTGGGGACCAAGTCTTGGGGTAGACCTGGTTTTTTGCAGGTTGAGGCTTCGTGGTGCTGCCACGGGCTTCAGGCCTTCTTGTACTCGCCTTTGGTGTCACGGTAGTGACACGTTGAGAGGCGAGTTTCTGCTTCTTGGAGGGAGCAGCTTGTTCCTCAGGAAGTGGGAATGGTCCCAACGTCCCGAAGACGATAGTCCGGGGAGTCGAGGTCGACCCGGAGTTCACAGAGTTGCCGAGGGAGTTGACACTTCGGCAGCTGATGGGGCGCTTGTAGGTGCGCGTGGTTTGCTTCTGTTGAAGCATGAGTTGGTGCTTGCTTTCGTCGAAAGTAATGGTTAGTGAAGCTGCCATTGTTAGTTTTTTTCGAAAATTTCTGAAACAAGACCACATCCATTAGTAATCACAAGAATATAATGATCATAAATGGGAAGTTCTATGGTTTCGTCTTTTCAAATTGCTCGAGGTAGATGACCCAAGCAATATGAGGAAGGCAAAATGCCATAGAGGGTACAATTGTTCTGATCGCAGGTGTGGTAAGCCCGGAATGGGCATCCCAGTGACTGCTAGAAGCAATTGTGAACTTAAATTCGACTTATCGAGAAGCAGAGCTTGCTCGAGGTAAGAAGAATATAAAGCTGGAGTTACAGATGTGCCGGTCGCAATACAGTAGACCCTGAAAGGGCGTACTAGTACCGCTAGACACAAATGTTTTGAGACCGCATCTATGAGATGAGATTCTCTGTTTTGAAAGGTCAAGATTGGATTCATCAAAGAGAGCAGATGGTATTCCAATCTGAACACGGGCTCAGCGATTTCCGCGAGCGCCAGTGCTCAGAAAGAAATGAACCATGATTTCTCGGATCTGAATCTAAAAATGACGAGTTTTCTTTTGAAAGGCCAATATCGGGTTCATCAAAGAGAGCAAAAGGCACTCCAATCTGAACACGGGCTCAGCGATTTCCGCGAGCGCCAGTGCTCAGAAAGAAGAAGACCAAGATTTCTCCAATCTAAACCCAAAATGACGGAAGTTTTTTTTTTTTTTTTGAAGTTTTTGAAGATTTTTTTTTTTGAAGATTTTTTTTTTTTTTTTAAAAAATCTTTTTTTTTTATTTTTTATTATTTTTTTTTAAGATTTTTTTTTTTTTTGAAAAATTTTTTTATTTTTTATTTTTTATTTTAAAATTTTTATATATTTTTTTTTTTTTTTTTAAAAGACGAGAGAGTACACATAGGCCTCCTAACCTGGTCTTATGAAATCTTGATTGATAGAATTGCCCCCAGGTAAGGGTAGGATTACTTAATGAACCCGTTTGGAGGACCCTTGCCTAGAACAGTCAAGCTGTCTCCACACTCTGGACAAGGCTTTTCTTTGAATCAACCATGATCAAAGAACACAGTTGGTTTAACCTTAGTGGTCTATGTCTTTTTTTTATATATATATATTTTTTATTTTATTTTTATTTTTATGAATTCATCGAAGAGAAACCATGGCCCAAAACCTTAGTCGAACAGGCTCAACATTTCTGCAAGCGCGATGAACGATAGGAACAGATCAAGGTTTCTCAATTTTGAATCCAAATTGAGAAATCCAAAATTTTTTTTTTTTTTTTTTATATATATATATATTTTTTTTTATTTTTGATGAACTCATCGAAGAGAAACCATGGCCCAAAACCTTAGTCGAACAGGCTCAACATTTCTGCAAGCGCGATGAACGATAGGAACGGATCAAGGTTTCTCAATTTTGAATCCAAATTGAGAAATCTAAAATTTTTTTTTTATATATATATATATATATTTTTTTTGATTTTTTAATGAACTCATCGAAGAGAAACTATGGCCCAAAACCTTAGTCGAACAGGCTCAACATTTCTGCAAGCGCGATGAACGATAGGAACGGATCAAGGTTTCTCAATTTTGAATCCAAAACTGACAAATCTGATTTTTTTGTTTTTTTTTTTTTTATATTTTTTTTTTGAAAAGAGAAAGAGTGGAAATAAATTCAAAGAATTAGAAATTTCCAAACAAAAAATCTCATCTCATTTTTTTTTTTGCGGAATTCAACATAGGCCACCAATTATAAAGTAGCCAATGAATCGAGAAAAGAAATATAAGCATAGAGCAAAATATATGATATGCAAATATTTCATTTCTAGCATCGGGTTCTCAAATAAACGAGTCCCACCGGGTGATGCCAGCTTGATGGACCGCGCTCCCGATGCCCGGGTTCCTACCGAGGTCGGCGGACGTGGGAGTCCGTTTGGTTCCGACCCTTTCGTAACCGGGGGGCAAAAGGGCGTGCATCAACATTTCTTTTTTTGTGGGTGTGCCAGATTTGCTATTTTTACTTGGAATTGCAAGTGGTGATCCGGAGATCAACCTTCGCAAGTAAAAAGGAAATCAACTTCTTTCAAGTTTTCCATTGCACATATATTTAAGAAAAGAGACATTTTCTTGATTTGCCGTGAAAGGCGATTTTTTTGGCATTTATAGCCGATTTTGGCGTTTATAGCCGATTTTTGGCGTTTATAGCCGATTTTGGCGTTTATAGCCGATTTACAATCCTTATCAACAATGAAAGACAAGAATTGTGATTTTTGTCTCTTTTGAAAAAAATACAAACTACAATGAAAAGCAAGAAAAGGAGGATCTAACTTCTCAGGAGATTGTGGGGGACTCGTTTAGATTGACGGTCGCAAGCCATATGTGGGCTTCGCCATCATCCATGCAGATGAGAACAGAGGATGCTATTGATTCGCTTGGCTTGGCTATAACCTCAGGTTTTTAGAAGACAAAGACCAAAGGAAGGTCCTATGTCCAATAAAAAACCGAGTAGACGGGCTGAAAAGCCATATCTAAGCCATTGGAGGCAGGAGGAGAAGGCAAGGACCTTGGGGGGGGGTACCCCCCAAGGGACTTTTGTCACCTTGTTGCGGTGGCCGGTGTAGAACTTCCGCAGAGTTTTCTCTCTTTTTCCTTTCTCTGGATTTCTGTCTGTGTGCTTGTGCTTTTTTCTCTGATTTTTCTGATATCCTTTCTTCTTGGAGAGCCCTCCTATTTATAGGCTTTTAGGTAGCCTTTTAGGTGGGTTTATGGGCTTTTAATGTCATTAAGCCACATAATGGGAGGAGTTACAAAATTGAATTGTTTATTTTGTAACTTCTTTTTCTTGGCCTCTGATTGGCCGGAGGAGATTGAGGGCATTTAATCGCCTTTAATCGCCATGATGGGAGGAGTTTCATGGGTTAAATGCCATGAATCTCTTGACTTGTAACTCCCAAATGCTTGCTTCTGATTGGGCCGTCCAAAGAAATGGATTAATGACTGTAATAAAGCTAGTCAATTAATCGCATTAAGTGGTCGCCGAGCAGCTGAAGAGTCGCGGGCCGTGCCACGTCTTTTGGAATTCTTCTGTTGATGATCATCGATGGATCTTCATGTAGATCGACATCAGATGACCATGTAATTTCAGGTGTTTGTTGCCAACAGCAGGTCGGTGCCATCTGTCCTGTCGATTTCTCGATCGGTCGGGTGGAAAGCACACTTTTTTGGTTGACCGGGTGGCGATCAATACTGTCTTTGATACTCTTGATGATTTACCCGTGTTTTGGACGGATGTCAGAGGACTTGGTGTCTCAAAAGCATGAATTTTGGAAAGTACCAGAGGCTGGGCATCTCGAATCGCGAAAAAAACGGCGAAAACCGGGGTTTCCGGGGCTTTCCCGGCGACCCCGGGGTCCATGGTCGCCGGCGACCCTGGCCCAGGGTCGCAGGGGTCTGCGACCCTGGGGGGTTTTTCCCCCTTTTTGGTCCCGTTTTGCGTCCGTTTTTGCTCTTTTTTTATTCTTTTTTCTTCTGTACTTTTCTTTGACATTTTGATCATTTATTGGCCTGATTTCTTTGTAGGAAACCTGATGAGAATCCTTGCATTTTATTTTGCAAAGTTTCCAATTTCCTGAGAAAGCCGAAGACTTTGTCGCGCAGAGTTGCCGATTTCCCGTCAGAAGCTGAAACTGGGTCAAACGATGTCGGAATGACCTGAAATTTGGTGTGAAGCCTGCTGAGCAATAAATAAGACCAACCATAGGCTTTTGTTTGAGTTTTGAAGCCGTTTGGGGTCCTATCACCTGTAGACTTGCTTTTTGTCGCGATGAAGATGTCGCGGTTTGATGTGCGGTCAACCGATGTCCGATTGACTTAAAATTTGACAGGGAACCTATTGGAGTCATTTTAAGATGATCCATAGGTTCTGTCTTGGAAACCATGGTTCCGGAGAGCTTTACCGCCGAGAGGCTTGATTTGGCTGTCGGAGAAGCGAAGTTAGGCCAAATGATCTTGAAATGGCTTGAAACTTCTTGTGTACTCCTCTTTTGGCTGTCTGGAAGAATCTTGCAGTTTTTGTTTGATTCTGACAAGATTTTATTTTTGGAAGCAGCATTGCCTATTTATGGCAGGTTGCGACTTCATGTAGCTCTTTGGATCTTGGAAAGGCAAAGTGACATTTTTGGTGTCAACACCTAGCACAAAATTAATATCAAGTCTTTGGACAGTAATATTAATTGTAAATGGTACTCTTGTTGTAGTGATCGAATATTGACAATAATTTATGTCAAATAATAAATCTATCTTTGGATCGACTTTTTATTCACATGCATAACCTTATAATTGTCACATGTTTACCACCACAGATGTGTAAGTAATTCGGCCAAGTATTAACCTTCCTTTGGGCCGACTAATACCCGCATGAATTTACAAACACACAAACATCCAATATTCCTCATGAACAATCTACACAAGAGAGGTCACTTTGGTGACATCTTGTTTCAATTAGCCCATTTAAAATGATGGACAATTTTATTTAACCAGAAAAGATATACCATAAAATATTGGAATTAGCTTTGAAGAAAACCAATTAATTCTCTCCAGATGTCACCGCATAAATTTTTTTTTTAATTCCCTGGACCATCAATTTATGTACTCTCCCGGACTACCATACGACCCAACATCTTCCTCCACCAGAAAGTTATCCAAAACAGAACATTCCAATCTTAAATCTGGCCATCAGATTGGCCTCACGATCATTGCAGCAGATTCTCCGATAGGTCGGCGGCTGCGGGTAGAGGCTGCCGAGCCAAGCCGACGACCTCATCGATTGGTCATTAGAGTCGATGGAAGAGATCGAATCCCTACAGCCGGGCTGAGCCGCGCCACCCTAACCTAATCGCACAGGTGCATTTTTTTTTATTCCTCTGGCGCAGGGAACGATCACGACGCCGAAAGATATATATATATATATATATATGATGCACTTATGCGCATGATCCATGGACTTTGATTTAAAAATCCAACAGAGCCAACAACACATATAAAATTGCTCATGTCCCAATGAAATTAAACTTTTACATGTTTTCTTGTCTTCATCCAAGTTTTTGCACATGTCCCAATGAAATTAAACTTTTACACGTTTTCTCGTCTTCATCTAAGTTTTGGCACATGTCCCAATGAAATTCCACTAGATCCATTGAATAAATAAAACAATTGATTAAACTTGATCCATGAAAAGAGACGAAAAGGATCCAACAAAGACGAAGAAGATTAACAATAGAAGTGATTGATCCCGCACGTAAATTAATAAAATATTTAAGAGAGGAGATCAAGTATAAATTGTTTGAGATTTTGATTAGAAACAAAATACTTGATTCCCAATGGCTTAACATGGGATTGTTTTGATACCACTTGTTAGAAACAAGAATCTAAAAAACCTTATTGTCAACCAAGATCCTCCATGTCAAATCATCGAGAGATGTAAAGCGAAAAACATACCTTGATCCATTGTGGAAGTTATTCACAGGTTGTTGATCTTCCAATCCAATATGGCTACCCAGATAAACTTGATTCTTTCTGATGATGAGATGTTAGAGAGAATAGGAACTTACCATATCAATTGGGGACCATAACCCTAATATATAATAATGAGATTTGCTAATTCTAATTTGTCCCCTCATCAAATTAGAATTAGTATTCTGGTATCTACACATTAATCCCATGACAATTATACCCTTAAGCCTTAAAACTTTAAGTCTTAATTAGATCACTTCAATTGGGCTTAACCAAAGATAGCATAACACATTTAATGGTTACATGTGTGGCCCTACATGATGGAATTTTCCAGCAGCCACATCTTTCTCTACTACCATTCTTTGCTATATTTGCGGTATTCGTTCCCTATTTTCCACCTTGTATGTGTCTCCCACTTATTTATTAGTAATGATCTTATGGGGGACTTGTAGAGCCTTGCCTTTTTTTTTTTTCATGAACATCCATGTGGAAAACATAGGCATTCATTCAGCCAGATGTCTTTTGATAGTCTACCAAATTTCAATTACGTTTGAAAATATATCACATTTTGTCCTGTGAATAAGAACGGACCATGCATTTGAGTTGCGGATGAGACTTTTACTTGACTTCTACTTGACATCGACTTTCATGAGTCAGTCCCACCTTGGATGTACCATTGAGTTTCTGTTGATATCCCTGAAATAGTTGACAATCATACTACATTTCAGGCCTTACTTTCAGGCCAGCCTTTACAAATGGTGATATTGATGTCAGAATAAATGACAGAACAATTGAGGCGGCTTGCCTTTACAAATGGTGATATTGATGTCAGAGTAAATGACAAAACAATTGAGGCCTGACTTTGTAGTTAGATTAAACAATAGTTAAAGATATTTATGATCATCTAACATCAAAATCTCAATGATATGTCACAAATTGTTTAATTTGGTAGGGGCAAGTTTGGTGGGGGCAGGGGGGTAATCCATAACTTATTGTGACTGTACGGAACACACACCCCCCCCCCCCCCCAAACATTAGAAACTAGTATTCTAAGCAATCATAAAAAAGATTTCTATAAAAAAAATGATTGTTTGAAAGGAAATTAAAAATAAAAAATAAAAAGACTGTTTGGCCCCTCGATTTGCCAATATACTCTCCAGTACCTGATCAATTAAGCCCCCTGTTTGGATGACGAGCTTTTATTGGTCCCAAAACATGGGTGAGAGGAGTGCATCTAAAATTCTCTTTAGTTAGGAGACCACTCTTCCATCCAAAACTACTCATAAGTCATAAAGTCATAATACATGTTCTCTCATGAATATTTAGCAGGCAATATGTTATTTTCTTAGGTCAGATTGATTGCGTGAAAGAGACATGATTTACATGGTGATTCACTCTCTTTTGATTCTTTTAATCATGCGTGTATGTAGTGCCATTTGTTATTTGACGTGTTTGTGTTCATGGAAATTTTTTTTCCTGCACAAGCCCTGCATCATTTATTATACATCAGTGCGGTTTGTCACACGGAATGAGGTGAAATTCAGGGGGTCGAGAAATTTTCCCTATGGTAGTAAAAGGCCAAATGGGCTCACTTATGTACTTGAGATGTCCACACTATTCAAACTCTGCATGAGGCGTTGTCTATAAATACACCCATATGGAGATTTCAAAGATCCTTTTTTTTTTTTTCATTCTTTTTTTAGTTTTTTTGTTTGCACAATCCATAGGATCTTCTCTTTGCAGCAGTGATTTTACAGTCAACCAAAATCCTACAGGCAGTATATTCCAATTAAAAACAATATATATGATTGTGTTTCCAAGTTCCTCCGTGTTTCGCTTCAAAATAACCTCTTTTTAGTGAGGCTCATTTAAATGCATGACAATCAGTGGATAGATATTGATGGAAAGGTTTGGCCAATGAGAAAATGAATATGAGATATTAAGTGAATTATATGATCCCGGCTCATCATATTGTTTGAGAAATTTATTATAAAAATTCAGATATTAGAAACTAGGCCCCACTTCTGATATCTAGAGGTGTGAATAGCTCTAATGGTTTTTACTATCAGATTGAAAACCCAAGGAGAGAAGAGACATCTAATTTATGTCATACCTTCAGTTAACGTCATTCCTAATAAGAGGATTTGCATCATCTTAAAAAAACAAGCCTATCTATTCTCTGTCATGACCCTCATAAAGTTATAAAAAAAGTTCTTAAATATCATTTTGAAAATCTCCCTTTGTTTTTCTTAACAATTTCATCGTTAATGGTTATCACTTTTTGAAAATAAATAAATTTCTTATCATTAATTAGCAATAAATGGATTTCCTATAACTTTTTGTGTGAGAATCCTTTCTTCATTATCTGTCGAATCTGAGAAACACATTAGGAAGGACTTAAATTTGTAGTTATTCTTTGTCACCTCCACCGCCTTGTCTTGCCCCCTTACTATATTTATAGTCACAGAGAGTTTTTTTTTTGTTTTTCATAACAGATGGGCCGGATTAATCCCTACGGGCCCAGAGGGAGCCGAGTAAATCCCTTGTGGCTTGTAACGCAGTTTTGAACCCTCAACCTTCGAGAACAAACTATTGTCTTAAGTCAACTGAGCCGCCCCTCATAATTATTACACAAAAAGGTTGAAAGATTATTTTAGAGAGTAGTGTCCCAAAGAGTTCGAGGTTGGCCCGTTTGGGTTAAACCAAAACTGCTACATTTTGCAGCTCAGTCAAGTCCAAGTTGCTAGCCTTTCCTTGAACAGTGTGAATTATGTCTATATATATCCAGACCTGTTTGGCAAGTTAGATTACTTTATAATAGAGCGGGTTCAATTAGATTTTTTTTTTAAATAGAACCGTTTTAATTAAAACTTTTTATAATTAGGCTATTTGACATGTATAGTTCAATTAGAAAAACTGTCATATCATAAAAGTTAAAAGATATGTTACTGTATAAGTAGTACATGTCATATTATAAAAGTTAAATGGGCAAATTTATCATAATAGGACACATTTCAAAACTATTGTATATTTGAGATAAAGTCGGTCCAAATAGATCTATTTATATAGTGTTGCTACAATTAGGTCCTTCTACTAATAAACTGCTTGATATGTTTGATTTAACCTAACAACAAATCATATTGTAAAACTTACATGAATGAAATTGATATATATATATATATATAAATATATAAAGTTGTTTAGGCAAACTTTTCATATAAAATGGGCACACCTGCCAAAAACGAAAAAAAAAATTAAGTGCTTGTTTGTCGGTTTTTATCTAATTGAAATAGGGCCTATTCAAATAGACTTGTTTGAAATAAAGTTCTTTCAACTAGGCCCATTTACAAATGGATTGGTTGGTATGTCAAATTCAATTACAACAAACTTATTATATACTACAAAAATTATATGAGTAAAATTGGCGTATATGAGTAAACTTAAACAATATAGAAAATTATTTAATTTCTTCGTTCTATTGTAAAAGTTGGCTTTTGGCTGAGTTTCTAAAAAGAGGCAATCAGTCTTAAAATTAGATTAAATTAGACACCCACATGCCCTATGCTGAAATAGTCCAAAGTACCAAAAAAATCTATTGAAATTGTTTCAAGTCAAATCAATAATAAAATTGGACTTGCCACTTAAGCGTCTGATATAGCTTTGGACAAATCTAATTTTTGGTTACTTTTTGAGGAAGAGATAAAAGTGTCGACATTCACATAACGTTGTCAAAATGTTGAAACAGTCGATCATCTCTTTTAATTAGTTTTAAGTCAAATAGATAAAAAAGTCAGACTTCTATATTTGGTGGGAGCTATTTGCTATTTCCATTTTAAGGTCAATGGATAGAATTAGCGTGGTCATTGACCCAACAATGTTCTATAAATCATTCAATAGATATCTAATTCAATGGCTAAGATTAAAAAAAAAAAAAAAAAAAAAGACCAACGTCCATATAAACCAAGTTCCGTAGACTTTTTCCTCTTACGTGGAAATCTCTTTTTAGGCTTCCAAGGATAAAGTTTTTTCGTAAAATTATAATAAGCTTAGGTCAATTTATATATATATATATATATTAAGAAAAACGGTAACACCAAACATAAAAAAAAAAAAAATACTATTACACAAAAATAAGGATTTCTACAATCCTCATCTTCTATCACGAGGACTCATTTTTCACGCCTTGCATTAATAAAGTCAACACCCGATCTAACTATCAAAATCTCCAAATTATTGACGATTATGAGAAGACAAGTGTAACAGTCAAGGTCAAAAGTTGAAACAAAGAATAGGCAGCCGAATATCATCCGTTGGATCTGTGGTAGGATGGCCCGTTTCGCTTGTAAATCACGTGTACGTTCGAGTCTTCACTGAAGAGACCCGGCGGAAACCGCGATGAAATTATTTGTCGTTTTCCGCTGATACAGATTCGAGCATTTCTGTGCTAGCTTCCACTTTTTAACAAGCTCACCGGGTTGGAAAATTTGGTCTTGGACATGGGCCTAGTATTAGTCAGAAGTACCATCTAACAGGGGCGGAACTACACTAGGGCCCGGGGGGCGGGTTTTGAAAAATCCTTTTAACATCACTAAATGGGCCCCTTCCAACCTAAATATATAAAAAAGTACATAAAATTATATAAAAAAATTAATGGGAAAACCGAATTTGTGCTACACAATCTACGGAGTCCCTTCCCGAATAATCGCTAAATTTGAGATTTTTCCCGTAAAATCCTCTAAAATCTATATTTGGTACGGTCGATTTTTTTATCATCTTATCAGACATCCAGGGGCGGAACTACACAAGGGGGGGAGGCTTTAAAAAATCCTTTTAACATCACCAAATGGGCCCCTCCCAACCCAAATATATAAAAAAAGTACAAAAAAATATAAAAAAAAAAATTAATGGGAAAACCGAATTTGTGCTGCACAATCTACGGAGTCCCTTCCCGAGCAATTGTTAAATTTGAGATTTTCCCGTAAAATCCTCTAAAATCTATATTTGATACGGTCGATCTTTTTATCATCTCATCAGACATCAGCTCTTTTATGTTCGAATGCAGTTGAGTTTGGAGTTTTTTTTTTTTATGTGGTTTTTACTTTGTTATATCTTTCGTCTTCGACTCTTGACTCTTCGACTCTTAACTTTTTTTTTATCAGATCAACCATTGAAATTAGTAGAAATTGACGTGCCATTGTCTTAGAAAGATTGCTTTTTTTTTTTCCATGAGATTTAGGTTTTTTTGCTGAGAAATGTCTTCAATGTGAGTTTGGGTTTGGGCTTGTCATATAAATTGAGAAATATCAATATAAGATGCAACAAGTATAAATGGTTGGTCTTTTATTCATTCACCATAACAACAGTGTAAATGGTTTTAATTTTCATGTAAAATTTAGTCTTGAATCGTAATATATTTTATATGCTTGAACTTACAACTATGTCTAAAGAAAACTTAAAGATATGATAGTTATAATAATTCATGAAATAAAAATTATTCAAGTTTTGGCCCCCCCGAAGATGAAATCCTGGTTCCCCCCTTGCCATCAAACAATCCTAACCTCAAAACCGACAACTCTTCTTCCTCTCGAAAAACCAAAAACTCTGGCCTTTACATCTCCCCGTAAGAATCCATGCGAAATCCCTCGGGCATTTTGTTTTATTTTTCTAAATTTTCTTATCGTATCTGATCAACTGGAAAATCCTTGTGTTTTTCTCCATTTACCAGTAGTCCTTTTATGTCTAAGAATCACTAATTATGAGTTTACTTGGAGGCAAGGCAACTCAGTCTCTCTATACTCCCCAGTGATGTTGGAAGTACCACTCCTAAAGCCGGGACTCAAATTTCACTCATCATCATCTGCAAAGCCTTGTTCCAATTATGTTCAAGTTAGCTAAATAAATTATGCTTCACCATTCCAATCTATCCTCATGGAACAATATTTCAAAATGCATATTTTTAGATGAAAGAAAAGCTTACACCGATTATCAACCTGATTAAACTGTCATCTTTTATCCAATCTAGCAAAAACCTAGCTAACTAGATAAATAACTACATATATGTCTTAAATACATTGATCTATGCCCATTTAGTGCTACTAAGGTCCGATTTATTTACATAGAATATGTAGGGATTAAATAAATAGGAATTCATATTTAAATAAGGTTCCATATTTATGATTATTAAAGACGCGAGGGGTGAAAGATATAATAAGGTGACTATGCAGATGGAAACTTTATTTTAGTAGAATCTGAATTATTAATATGATGGCTGGATATTCATATCCCATCGTCTACTGTTTTCTAGTTCCATAAAAGGAAAAGTTATTTACACACATATTTTGGGTATTTGCATTTGATCTTCATTTTTCAACCAAACAAACAAACCCTATGGGCCTCTTTCTCTAACAAAATTCCAAGAAAAAGAGTCCAAAAATTCATGTCCGGAGAATTTGTAAATTCTCCAAAAATTGTATCCTAGTGAATGACAAATGTAGAGTAAAGAATAAAGTTACGGTGTGGTTTTGTGATGTCACCAATTGATCCTTTTATTCTGTGGTTTTGTGATGTCACCAATTGATCCTTTTATTCTCTCGGCCTCTTTTTTTTTCACTACAAAAGTGCCATAAACTGAATTTTATCAGAAAAAAAGAGTTTCTTATTTATTTATTTAACTTTTTCTTGATTTTGCAATTTTTTTTCTTTATGTTAAAATACTAGTCAAGAGTGGTGTTTTTAACCTGAAGACCAAGGGATTTTTCATTGGGCATATGTATGATAGAAAGGTGCCAACACTACTCAGCATAGAGTATGTTGGGGAATTAGCATGTACTTTATCTTTACTCCTCAACAATATATGGAAATAAATACATCAATTAATATATATATGTATATATGAAAGGGATATGATTGGGGAAATGCATTAATTAATAAAGGGATAGGATCCGATTTCAAAACTAGAGCTATGCGAAATTGGCTTCCAATTCTGCAATTGATTTTGACACACTGAATTATTTTGACAGATTTAAAGAGATTTTTTTTTTCAAGAGTCTAATGTAAATAGGAGAGATTCTCTATTTCCAAGTTAATATAAGGGAGTTTTAAATCTAATATTGATCTTAATCTCATAGTAAATCCCTTTCCTTAAAAACACATTATCACTATTCATATAGAGAATTTAACTAGAAAAATCCCCTTAGACTTGTCAAATGCAAAAAATAAAAAATCCCTCAATGCCTTATATAGACTAATTTGGTCCTCCCGCTAGTTTTTTTTTTTTTTTTGGCGATGAGTGGGGATATCCCAATTCATTCTAAGTAAATGAGTGGGGATTTCCCCGTTCATTGTTCATTACAACATAAAGAATGTCAACTCCCTTTTCTCATTTACCTTTTTTGGGATCTGAACGTATCTCTCTGCAACCATGTTCACAGCACTAATTTGGGCGGGAATATCCCCGACTCAACTAATATAATTCTGAAAAACATCACCCATAATACTTTAGTGGGCGCGGATATCCCCGCTCACAGCACTAATCAACGTTGTGGATGAGAGAAGAAGATGGGAGAAGAACGAAAAAGGAAAAAAGGGTTTTAGGACTTTTTAAAGTAAAAGGAGGAGGGATATTCCCACTCAGAAAAGAAAAGAAAAAAAAAAAAAACCAAACAGAGCCCTAAGACCACTATAGTCTTTATAAGATATTGAGGGCGTTTTTGGCTTGTAAAGAGTCTTAGGGGAATTTTCCTGTAAAATCCTCTATAATATATGAAAGAGTATATATAATGAGAGGTGGAGAGGTTGTTGTTGTTGTTAAATCCCTTTGCATAAAGGTCACTACATAAATGATTTTTCCATATCATGATGGAAAGATTTCAGGCAAATCTTCTCTTTCACTTCCATCATTTTTATGTATTTATTTTGCTCCACTTCCATATCAATGGGGATTGGATCCTGTGCACCACATTGATGATCTTCGAGGGCATGTTTTTCTAGTTATAATTGAATTAAAACCCTAAATTGGAGGAGGCCCAACTAAGGAGGGGTAGATTTCTATCAAAAGATTGGATGGATCATGTAACCATATATGAAATCCGAATGGGCAGAAACCGAACTGTTGAGAGATCAAACACAGCTATGAGATTAACTTTCAGCCGTTGATCCTTCCTAGATGTTGAGATATTTGCAAAAAAAAAAGGTACATTCTTTAAAATATTTTTTAAAAATTTATGTGGGCTTCCTTTGCATGATCCAAACCGTTCAAATCCTTTAAAATGCTCACATAATCCTCTTATGGATTATGATAAACTTTCAAAATCTTTAATCCTTCATCGGACTCCTCTCCTTTTGCCAAACTTGGAATAATCTTGAGAGAGGATGACTTGATTCCCTTGGAACAAAGAAATCATCTAGAGCAATGTGATTCCTCCCCACCATGGATGTTTGCCGAACTATCTTTATCCTTGTGTTCTTTTGTGGTGCTTCGGCCCATGAAAGTTGCCTCTTTTGAAGAATATTCTTTCCCTCTTCATGTATCGTCCACTCCTCAATACAAGACAAAGAGACTGTTTTGGAATTACAATTAAATCCAAGCTTTTTTTACCAAAAAAAAGATTTATGAAATCATTACACTTATTAAGGTGCATCTCGGAGCAATCTTTAGGGTACGTTTGGTAAACGATCAGAAGATTCTTCTCCATCTCTAAAGAAAGCCACAATCTTTAAATAGGATTCCCAAAGAAAGTTCTATGTTTGGATGGATGGAGGATTCCTACAATTTGTAGAATCTATGATCCAATTGATGTTTTTACAAATATCTCAAGATACAGTAAGGATCAACGGTTGAGATTTGGTCACCTTACCGTGTTTGACCGTCCCGAACTAATGACTGGTTTCGATCATGATTTTGGACCCCCACATGAACCAGAAGATTTAGAAAAAGGGACAGTTTTTATTACCATTTTTAAAATTAGTATAAACAGTAAGATGTTTTGGCACATATCTCGAGATATAAGAGAAATCAACGGATGAAATTTGGTCACCTTACCGGTTTCGACCTTCTAGAACTAATGATCGGTTTGGATCTTGATCATGGACCCCACATAAACCCAAAAATAAAAAAAAAGACAGACTGTTCTTATTACAGTCTTCAAAATTAGTGTAAATCTCAGATGTATTTGGCACATATCTCGAGATATAAGAGGAATTAAAGGTTGAAATTTGGTCACCGTGCCGTGTTTGACCTTCCAAAACTAATGACCGGTTTGGATCTTGATCGTGGACCCCACATAAACCCAAAATGAGAAGAAACAGACTGTTTTCAATAATAGTTTGAACAGTAAGACGTTTTGGCACATATCTTGAGATATAAGATAAATCAACGGCTGAAATTTGGTGAGGCGACCGTTTTGGAGTTCTTAAAGGTGACTAACGGGTTGGATCTTGATTAGGGAATCTAAAAGATACATTCCCAAAGTAAAAACATATTAGGCCCACATTACCGCACACTTACCTTATCATCACTGTCCATACGATTTTGTCACTGTCCATACAGTTTTGTAAATATCTCAAGATTTAGGATGAATCAACGGCTGAAATTTTGGGACATAGCCGTTATAAACCTTCTTAACACAATCATCGGTTCAGATCTTCATTGTGTGGCCCACAAAAACCAAAAAAGTGAAAAAACTGGTCTGCCCTATATTACCGACCAGATGCATTGTAGCTCCGCAAATCCTTGCATACGCTGAATCCACCGATCCGAGGGGGGGTTGTCTGACCTTTCAAATATTCACTATAGTGGAAGTCTGCGGTCCATCTAACACAAATCCATGCTGAACCAAACACTCAAAATCCGCCAGATCATGGATTTTGGGCGAGGATTACGACCCTCAGACCGTTGCCAAACGTCCCCTTAGAGAAAAACCGGATGTTCCTCAAATCCAGACTGTTGGATAAATTCATTTCCCCATGAATGGCAATATCATTGAAGTATTGTGCTCATCGGAAATGGATTCCCTGTCGATTGTAACAGTGCAAATCACATGATTAACTCAGTTTTTATTTGATGCAGTATTTTAACCCAATGATGAAAGACGCTTTTGATTGTATTTATAGTGGCAAAAACTTAATATGAAGTCATATGCTGTTTCATTTTGTATGCGGGATCCATTCCACATGTGTTGACTTTCTTTTTACATGTGTGGGCTCGTTTCCGAACGCGGGTCCAACCTCTACTAGTTTGTAGTTGTCTGGATTTGGGTTGCCTTCCTAGGCCCGCGTGCTGGCATGGGCCTAAATTAAATAACCCTAGATTTAAATGGGTGAGTATTTCTCCATATATATATATATATATATATATATAGAAAAATATTCAAGTGCATCCATCCCTCACCATTTTTGGTGAGGGACACCCCCTTTTGGAAAGTGTCAAGTACAAAAAGGGGAGTCCTATGTACTTGACACTCTCCTTTTTGTACTTGGCACTTTCCAAAGGGGTGTCCCTCACCAAAAATGGTGAGGGATGAATGCACTTGAATACTTCCCATATATATATATATATATATAAAGTGAGCTAATCATATTTACTAGAGATTCGTGTTCAGCCCTAAACCTGAACATTAATCCAGAGTAACCAAACGCGCTAGACTTAGAGTGGCTTTGGCGCAGCCTGGTTAGACCCAGATGACACCCATTAACCATAGAGAATTCCCTTCCAAGGTCCATTTTACGTGCTTCGCTGTCACACGAAACCAATGATCTAATACTTCAGTTTCTTACTAAAATACCCTCTCGTCCTTCATAAAATCATCGTACGCAAAGGACCAAACAGCATTTAAAGCCAGGAAGGGATTTCAAAAACACCAGCGATATTAACCAAAACCCACAGTCTTCGACTTCTCTCTTTTCCCAATTTGCCCTTCCCTCGCAACCACAGAGATGTATCAGAGCAGAGAACCCAAGCCCTGCGATTCTCTAAAACCCTACGCTTTCCAAACGGATAATAAACTCAGCGAGTTTTACTGGCGGTGGTTTAAGCTCGTGCTCGGGTTTTTCCTCCTCGCCTCCTCCCTCCTCGTCTTTTACACAACCCTGTCCTCCCAATTCCACCTTAAAAGCCTAAAATGCCCCAACCCCGTTACGAACCCCGACGTCCGGATCGGGACGGGAACCGTCTCGGTCGAGCCGACGAACATCTCCCACATCATCTTCGGGATCGGCGGATCTGCCGCCACGTGGAAGAACCGCTCGCACTACAGCGAGCTCTGGTGGAGACCCAGCCAGACACGAGGGTTCGTATGGCTGGACGAGAGGCCGTCCGGAAACGACACGTGGCCGGAGAAATCGCCTCCGTACCGGGTTTCGGCGGATTCGTCGCGGTTCCGAGGGTCGCGATCCGCGGTTCGGATCGCGCGGATCGTGGCGGAGAGCGTGCGGCTTGGGATGGAAGGCGTGCGGTGGTACGTGATGGGGGACGACGACACGGTGTTCGTTACGGAGAACTTGGTGTCGGTTTTGGGGCGATACGACCACGAGGAGTTTTACTATGTTGGTGGCGTTTCGGAGAGCGTGGAGCAGGACGTGATGCACTCGTACGGGATGGCTTTTGGCGGGGGAGGTTTCGCCATCAGCTACGGGCTGGCGAGGGAACTGGCACGTGTCTTGGACGGTTGCTTGGGCCGTTACGCGTCGCTTTACGGTAGCGATCAGAGAGTCCATGCGTGCCTCACCGAGTTTGGTGTGCCACTCACTGCAGAGGCTGGATTTCATCAGGTTAGATTCCTATCCTCCTCTCTCTGTGTTTTTTTTTTCACTAGTAAGTGGGTGATGGGTCCCATCAATAAGATGGGGCATTCCTTCGAATGGGTTGTATCCATCGTCCACGTCATCGACATTTGTGAAAGTGAGTGACTGGATGTGCTGCTTGGATGGTGATGGGACCAGGCTGCTCTCTGCTCAGCTTGTACTGCAGGGGGCATCTGCGTTTCCTGTATTAAGCGGGTGTAAGTGTGTAAGTGCGGACGATCCGGGTCGTGGTGTGTTTTGACGTGGCAATATGAATGTAATTTTACGGTGGAAACAGATCCCTGTTTCGTCTAAACGGGCTTCGGGCCCCACATGCGGGGGCGGAGGGGGTATGTTACGTATGTAGTCTGTTTGCACATTTCTACGTTGGAAGTTGGAACCGACGTTTTACTTTGTGGAAAGGGTACCTACTTTTGGGTATGAAATTGACTGAGATGATAGTCCCAGGCACACGGCAGGTGATTGTTTATCACTTCAATTTTCATTGTCACAACTCACCATGATCACTAATATATAAATAAATAAATATGATTATTATAAAATCAATTAATGCAGTCGAGAAAAGCATGAGTTTTTTAAATAATTTCAGAAAAAAACAGACATGAATCAATGGCTAAGTAAAATAAATCATTAGTCTCTTCTTGAAGTAAGATTTATTTGAGGATGTATTATTGGAGGAAAGCTATTTATTTTGAATGGGTACGACTATTAATAAGTAGGCCCTGGAGTTTCATATATTCTACTCATTGAAAGTGCGTGGGAGACACTTGGGGATGATCAGTATAAGACATAACTGTACTTCATGCTAAGGTTTTTTCCCCCAAACTCATATAATATCACTAGAATTTGTGAGGGGTCTAAGCATTATCTTTTTTATATGGTTAAAAGCAACCGTATGGTTTAGGTTAAATATCTAATAAATATTATTTCAGCTAAAATAAGCATATGACTCATCAGACGTGGAACCTTAAACCTGTGGACCTTGACCGTGACTTCGACTAAGACGTGGGATTTTCCTAGTCTGGTCTGATGAAATGGAAAATCCGTGAATCCACTTCCGTGTAAAGGACGAAGTTTTCGTGTGAAAGACTTACAAGTCAATCTCTGCCCTGGAAACTTTCTGTAACACTAATGAGTATTACTTTATCAAAGAAGATCGCTTGGCACAGTACAATCCGAACGCAGAGCAATCAGATATGTACGGTCCACCAATCTTGGTTCCAATTTCTACGGAAAGTTTGTGGATGAGATTTCATCTTCATTGAAAGAACAAAAAGGCAATCAATCTCCTATAGTACAATGATGTTACCTACTCCTTTAAAGAGTGATTTTTAGATGTGCCACTTTATCTAGACCGAAAACTTACTGCTAAGAAGTATGCCCACCTACTGATATTGTGTGTGATGTTCTGTTTTCTATGTTTCTTTTTCTTATATCCCCATTGCTTGGAGCCCACATATAAAAAGAAAGCTTTTTAAAATTTTTTTTATGTGATAGGTGGACCTGCGCGGGAACATTTACGGCCTCCTGGCGGCGCACCCGCTCGCACCCCTCGTCTCTCTCCACCACCTTGACTCGGTGGTCCCCATCATCCCAGGCCGCACCCAGCACGACGCCCTGCAGTCCATCCTCGGCGCGGCTCGATCGGACCCTAGCCGAATCCTGCAGCAGACCTTCTGCTACGACAGGCACCGCAAGTGGTCGGTGTCGGTGTCGTGGGGCTACACGGCCCAGATCTACACACGGATCCTCACCCCCAAGGACCTGAGCACGCCCCTCCGCACGTTCCGCACGTGGAGGAGCTACCACGAGGGGCCCTTCACCTTCAACACGAGAGCCTGGCCCAAGGACCCGTGCGACCGGCCTCTGGTCTACTTGGTTGACCGTGTGCATGATTTGGGCAAGGGTGGGACCCGAAGCTCTTATTTGAGGGAGAAGAACGAGACAGAGCTGAGGAAGGAGTGTGCGAGGAGCGAGCACGTCGCGGCTTTGAAGATTGAGACAGTCGCTGTTTCCTCACCGAAGATGAGGCGCGACGAGTGGAGGAAGGTAATTTAAACTTTTATACTCTGTTTTCTTTCCTAAAATCAACCATTTTTTATTTGCTGAAGTGGGCCCCTGTCGGTGGGCCTTAAACCTTTCAAAGTAATTAATTGGATCTATGAAATACAAGCCTTTCTCAGTGGCTGCATTTGTACTGACACTTGCCCAATGTTGATGAGATGAGCAGGCTCTACGAAGACACTGCTGCGACGTGCATCACGAGCCCAGACATAAGAACGGCATCAAAGTCACCATAAGAAAATGCCATCCAAGTGAGAGTCTATCTCCACCGTAGAGTTGTCGTTTCATCAACTCTTGAGAGAGTCTATTCCCACCCGCACGTTTCTCCACCTTCTCTTCTAATGTATATACCAAATAATATTTTTGAAGGAAAATTACAATAATATATTAGAATAAAATTCAGGCAGGTAATTTTACGATACTCTTCTCTCACCTCTTTCCCTTGTTCCATCAGATCGTGGGGTAGATTTGACCTTATTGCATACAGTGGAAGGAGAGAAAGTCTATAGTGGGGCCCACTTAATTTTGTGGAATGTCTCCAAAGTTTATTTTCTAAGATTGAGCATGTAATTTATTATTTTGATCATCAATGAACGTGAGATTCATAATGCGTAAGATTGTGCGTTTCAAGTTATTGGTGGAATGCTCGATTTTATAGGAGGGCCAATTTCTTTGAGTAAAATGTAAGGACATACCATACCATATTTGGATGGGTGAGCAGCTTCAGTTTTCAGTTAGGTGGGCCTTATTTTAGAGTTATACGGAACGACACGCGAGAACATCAAGGGATCCTTGCTCATTGCAAAACTATGGTGATGTGTCCGATCTAGTGTGGCCTATTGCAAGTTTTGGATCCTTCCTTTCTTTCTAGAAATGACTCCTCTCATAATCATACTCAGGATCCTCAATTCTTGAAGTGGAGGTGTGGAATTTACTAGGGAGCTCATCTATTAAAAATTCCAACATCTCAAAATAAATCTATGTGTTATTGATTGGATGACCTCAAATTCTACTCTAGTAAACGACCGTACGATGAATGACGTAAGGTATTCATTTTGAACGCCTTAGATCTTCACTAGAATGGTAATGTAGAGTTATACAGACCACTCAAAATTCGTTCCGCAGAAAGGAATAAAAGAATTCTGAAACCCCTCACGAAATGATTTTTCAAGGAACAAAAAATTGGCACCGCATTTCTATGGATAAAAAGGGACGCACAGTCGTCCAATCCGGAACAAAAAAAAAATAAAAAAATTAAAAAAACCTTTACTTTTCTCATCAACCGGAGACACGTTTGCGGTCGTGCATTGACCATCCGTCTCAATGTGGTTCCACTTTGGTACATACAAGCCAAAAGATCAACCTAACTAGTTTGACATATGTTCTTATTGGGGTCATTCCACTATTGTCTACGACCTGATTGGAATATCTTGATGCAGATGGTAATTGTCAATTTCGCTTCCAACCTCATTTTAATTTGGCCGATTTGAAATTTCGTCCATCTCATTACATCCATTCCAAATTTACATAATTGGATAGGCTTTAAGGAAATCTTAGTGGTTAGAATTAAAATCATCTCTCTTTTCATAATACTTATGCCCTATTAATTAGGCAAATCACATTATTAACATTTTACAAGGAAAATTTCTTAAATATTCCCTAAACCTTAAAAATATTTAAACCTTGCCATTCATATCAAACAACGAATGACGGTTTTTTCTTTAAGTTTTAGGTGGTTGAATCATTGTGAGAGGGGATCGCACCTAATCTGGCGTGATTTGATCATTGATTGAATCTTAGACTTCTTTTTAACCCATATTGAGAAATCTAGTTTGTGTGGCCTACCTTCGTATGGATGGGGTACACTTTTTGTAACCCAATTCCAAATCAAAGCTACAATGGTGCATATCAGAGGAGTGCAATCATTAGACAATTGGGATGTTCCAATCATTGTGGTTATGCCATTTTTGTGGGCCCAATCTCCTCATCTGATTATTATTATTTTTTTTACGACGACCCTTATCTTTAAAAGGAGACCATTACAAGTATCTTGCCCTTGTGATCCACTATTAGGCTAATGCACCTCATCTTATTATTATTATTATTATTATTTAGAAACTCATACATTCTTTTAAAATAAGCAAATTATGATACATTTGAAAACTCCCCACGTTTTGAATCTTGTAGCATTTCTTTTAAATGTGACTTGATCACGACTAAAAACTTTAAAACCGCAGGAGGTATAGCAGAAAAAAGGTTATAAAGCTCCACTGGTTTTAGATCAACAAATCTTAATACAAACTTATTCTAAAGAAAGAGACACAAGATTAAAAAGTTTTCTACATAATTTACAATTTTAAAAATACATAGCATTGGTTAACCTAATTCCAGTCACTTATTTCATTGTTTCCTCACACAAGGTAGAAGAAAATATAGACAAGAACATAGCAATTGTGACAGAAGATAATGAGAATAATCTAATAAAGCTAACATAAGCAGGAAAAAAAAAAAGACACAAAAACCTGATAGAGATCAAGTTTAGGACAGGACATATATCATTGCCAAGAGATATGCTCTCAAAGTCCAAGGTTCTAGTGCTACCCATGCCATAAACAACAAACCCACACTGGCATGCCATCCTAGTGTCCCTGAGCCAAGTGATGACGTCATGCCCTGATTTTTTGGATGGTTGATGGAGATGCAGATTGTGAAGATTAGTTTGTTTGCTGTTATGGATAATTGAGATTCATGTCATGGGGGTGGAGATTTGTGGGGTCAATATATGTTTTTTTATTAATGAGACATGGACTATTGATATCTTATATGTTCATGATGTTTTATTTCATGTGTATTCATATTTATTTATTTATTCAAATAAGGCATTTAATCCATGTTTAGGTGAATTAGGAGATTTGGATGGTATCCAACTAATGTTTGGATCGGTATCAGGCTTGGACCTGGGTTTTTAATCTACATGAGATTCAACTCAGGTTTGAGTTTAGGCTTAGCCCAAGTGGCTGATTCTATATATGATAGTGTATAATACTTACCAAACTCAGTATACTATGCCTACGTTGGTGTTTTTTAAGACAGTTGAAGATTCCCTCCATATATTTGAACCATTTTCATTTTTCCTATCCATCCTTATCACTAAAATCACCTCAAACAAGGCCCTTTTTTCTTCTCTTTTTTCAGAATCAGTTAGAATTGATCACGGAATATTATGATAGAGGTAAGCCTGAAATGGTGAAAGGAATTGCAGAAACCAAGCTGCAAGTAGGACCTCATAATTTAATTGGTCTTTGTCATGGGTGGCGCTACATGGATCCCATTGGGATCAATTGACCCCCACTACAAGAAATTTGGGGTTTAAAGACGACACAAATTTGTCCCAAAATGTACACATTTCGTCACCGAAACTAATTGAGACGAAAATTTTTCATCACCCGTTTTGTTGCCAAAGCCTTGTCTCTAAAAGGTATTGGAGACGAAATAAAAAGTCGTCATTGAAAAAGATAAATTTGTGACGATTTTTTTTTGTCTCCAATACGTTCTGTTAGGAACATACTTGTAAGTAATTAGTGACAAAATATTTTGTCATCAAAGGAAGAAATTAGGGACAAAAATATTTTGTCATAAATATAAGAAATAGAGACGAAATAATTTTGTCGCGTTTAATATAAAGGAAGATGAAAAAAGTTTGTCAACGAAGCTACCAATAGAGACAAAAACAAATTTACGAATTAACAAAATGAAAATATCCATTCATCATTACAAATAATTTCATCCTAATACAAAAAAATAGTGTAATATCCACAAAATATCCACAATTCCACAAAATATCCAAAATATCCACAAGTCCACAAAATATCCAAAATATCCAAAGTATGTCCACTCGGGGATGAGTCCCCACCATTCCCAAAGTGTCAAGTGAATCCTTTACTCCTCAAAAAGTTGACGACATCTGCCATTATCTCCCCTTGCTTCTTCCCACCCTTTTCAAGCTCCTCTATTTTATTGTTCTGCATTTGTATATGTTCCCTCTGTGTCTCTATTTCCATCTCAAGGCGTTTCACATAATCATTTATTTTGACAGATATGGTAGTGGTCCTCCTAATAGAGGATGAAGGTCTCATGCCAAGTCCCTTCACGTAATCAGACTTTGGCTTTAGGACTTTGATTGACAGTTCTTCTGCAGTCAAAGGGATTGATCCCGGCTGTGAGAGGTGATCAGCCTGTGTCTGTATTATATTTTCCTATCAAATATGAAAAAATTAAATAATTATTACTAAATTAAATAAGATTATAACAAATAGTATTCTAAAATTTTGTTAATAAAAATTGAAGTATATACTCACATAATGAGTCAGTGCACGTGCATGTTCTCCCCTGAGATTTCTTGTTTTCTGTTGTGATCTTGCAATCTTAGTTGAAAGCGGATCTAATGAACATGAGCTCCCAGATACCAATACAGATATAATGACAGGGAAATGACTTCATATCCCAAGAAGTTTAAGAAACAAATACAAAACCAATATCTGGTGTTGGATCCATAACAAAATTCCTGAACCTACTAAAAGAGGACAATGCTTGTTAAAATGTTTATCACTAGTATTTATGAAGCAATTTATATCAGTATGAGTATTGACATGCTAGACATACTATGTAGTTGGCAATCCAAGCATGTACAAGCATCTGTGAGTATTTTACATAAAGATATGTACTTCGAATTGGTAGGGATGAGAAGGTAAATCATCCAACTTAATTAGCTCCCAGAGTCCAGAAATTTGTGAATAAAGAACTCAATGGTTTTGGTGAAATATTATGCATCATGAGATAAATGCCAAGTTAAAATTGTCCTTGTTGGCGTGTTTCACCGTCCAATCTAACAAGTTAAAAACTGATCATCTTCTTCTTCATCCTTCACTTCTCTATAGTATTAGGATAAAGCATCGTCAACAGGCAATTTGGCCTGTTTCCATGAGTTAGTGCTTAATTCCTTTTGAAGAATTGGATTTGATATTGCTCGGGGCCAAAGCAGATGAATGTTGAATGCACCAATATTGCCATAACCAGCATACACATGAAACCACAACTATTAATCAAATCAAGATTAACCTTCCTAAAAAGTAATAAAATGAAAAGAGATCAGGTAGCATTTATTATAATTCAACAGGTGATTGAGAGAGTAAATTAATTAAACAATATCTAAACTCATAGAACAATCCACGCGTTTGACGCTTTTAAAAAGGCCCCTTCTGGAGGAATGAGAGCTGGAATCTTAAAAGATGGATGAAGAAAGAGGTTTTTGGAAATAAGTTGTTTAAAGGAGGTCCGATCAGATTCAGCAGCATAGAATTAGAATCTCACCAAAAACCCACATATTTGGAGGAATGACAAACTCCTTTTTGAGGAATTTGAGCTTGATATCAGATGAGAAAAGATGAAAAAGAAAGTGGTTTTCTGAAATGGGTTTCTAAAGCAAGCAAGACGTGGTAAGAATAAAAGGCATTACACCTAATTAAAAACGACACCAAACATTAGGAAAATATACATTTTAACAAACATAAAATCCACATCTACGTGCTAGTACTTGTTGAGATAGCACAACTTAGAAATGAAAATTGTCAATTGGAGCCAAAGGGTTAATTTTCTTCCTTGTCACACTGATGATGACAAGGTTGTGCTTATTGCTTCTTTAACATTATCACCTTTTGTTATCATTATATCAATGCATTGATTTAGTTTGTTGATTGTAGAGTCTCCATGGTAACTACATGGGAGGAAAAAGATTTCATGCATTGTATTTGATGCAGGCACCGCAGCTAGGACATTGAAGTTAATTTATGGAGGCAACTACACTAATTATATCAACTAGTAGCCTATAGTGTATGATTCATAAATCCAAAAGGACACATGCATCCTTCTGTTGAGTTCAACACAACAAACCTTCAGCATAACAATCTACAAGTACCAATCGTCCCCTTCAGAGGCTCAAAAGAGATCTCTATGTAGAGCCCAAGAGAATCTTTGAAAGAAAATAAGTGCAGCTGAGACCTGAGAGAGGATGAAAATAAGCAACAGAGCATTGGGGAAAAGGCCCCACATGGCGTGGCAACTGATACTGCACCCTTCACAATAAAACTCCGTGACCCAAAATCTTTGGCCTTTAGTTTCTATAAAAAGAAAGATCTAAATTGAAGTGTCTTGACCTTAGCTTACAAGACATTGATTAGCTTTTCTAATCTAAACTAAACATACTGGTGGTTGTGAATTGCAAATTTAATACGCCATCCCTGTATCTGTTTGGTCCCAGCCCCAAACTGCATTTGGATGGTTTGGATCATCCAAATCCTGAGGGAGAGAGATTGTTCCAAAAATTTACATCAAAGTTCTGGCATCAGTAAAGCTTCTAAATCTGTAAATTTAATTAATACTTCCTTGTAGATTAGAACCACAAACCCAGTGACTTAAAAATCCTTTCAAGTTTTAATGGATACACTCTAGATTACAAACTATCTAAATTCAGCCTGGTATTTGTTGTTCCATTAAAGGCCTAGTCAAAACTAGTTACTTCAATTCTGCATTTCCACTTATCTCCTAACTTGATTGGAGTCAACAGTGATGCATTAGATCACAACATGTGGTCCACTGTTGCAATTGGACAGCAGGTAAAAAGAAAAACAAAATTGTAGATGAGGACTCAATCTAGAAAAAATAATCATGGAAAAATAATAGGAAAAAAAAAACCCAAAAATCAGATGAAAATAAGCTCCATCATTGTAGGTTAGAATTTTCAATCTAACACAGTAAGCGATGGACTACTTGCAAAGAACAAGGACCTATGAATGCTCATCTATCCGATGAAGTCCTTGAAAACAACAAGACTAAATATCATCACTTTATTCCAAATCTTTCACAAATGTATTTATACTGTTTTTTATACAAGAAAAGAATGAAATCTATTTACAGTTGTCGAATTTCACAAAAATTAAAGACAAACAAGAGGTGCGAAAAAGAATCAGTACACATAAAGCGAAAAAAATATCAGTTTTGATTAGCGAGGTCCACCATATCTTCTTTCAGGCTATCAAAGAAGGCATCCCATGTTAAGAGAGAGAGAGAGTAAAATGAAAGTAATGAATGGTTCCTAGCCTCTCATTAAAATTTCTCAATGAACGACAGTAGGAAGTAAGAGCATCAGAATCATGACTTAAATTTGTATGGGAGCTACTACTATGTTCCGGACGAAAAAAAATTGGGAAAATGGAAAATCCATCTTCCAACACTCAAAACCCACACCAAAATGATAGCTAACACTTGTCTCGGTGGGCAAACAAAGACAAATCTCGTCCCAAAACTAATACTTTATCGCATCCCAACAAAAACCCGGACCAATAACAACAAGAAATCCATCCTCTCATTGAATGTATATGCATTCAATTTCTCAAGCTACCCATCAAGGTTATGAAAAAAGGGGAAGAAAAAGAGAAAAAAAAAAACCTCCTTGCAGACAAACTTGGGAGAGGAAATGAAAAGGCCAGGAATAGGAAAAAATAAATCCATAGAAGAGATGCCATGCATGCACCCAAAAGAGAGGTTGCTCTTTCCAACTGATAATTCCACAACGTCTTTAACCCAAATCGTTCTTGATCTAATCCAAGCTAAAAAATAATCAGATCATCTGAAATTATAGGGAGAGAACGCGCAATATGTTCTCTTTCTCTGTTATTTCAGCCCGGATCTACAGTTTTTATTATTATTTCACCTCATCTTTCTGTTCTCTGTTCTTTAGCATTGATATAACAAACACAAATCTAGAAACCCAATGCAAAGCTTGAAGAGATTCAAGTACATCAAGAGGAGAAATGGCATGTAGAGATGAATGGTTAGACTTACACAGATGAACACCTGTTAACATCTGACTTGTCCTTGTGATTAGTTTTAGTAGGACATAATAAAATATAAAGGGAACCGACAACGCAAGTCGACCCAATAAGGACCAACATCAACCACGTCATGGTTGGAGAGAGATATTCCGAAATAGCACAGACATATGAGAAATTGATTATGTTTGCAAGGATGAAAATTGGAGCCTTGAATCTCTCTCGCTTTTCAGCATTCTCTGGCTCAAGCGGCTGAAAACATCAATGCACAGGAACAGCAACATGGCCAGGAAGCATATGTTGATGGCATAGGGGATTTTGAAGGGTTGGTCATTGGCTCGTGATTCAGGTGGTGAAGGACACAAAGGAGAGGCTCATCAACTCATATTTGTTGCTGTATTGGGTTTGGGGGTTGGGATTGGAGGACCATTGTTGGGCATTTGGATCCATGAGCAGGTTAGATTACACCAATGTCAGGGTTGGGTTTATGCCCAAGTGTGTGAATGCAGAATGCTGTGTTGAAATGAATCAACTAGTATGGTGTTTATTTAGTGATGATGCAGTGCAAAAACATGGAAGTTTCATCGAGTCTGTTTGGAAAGAGTGGAGAGGAAAAGAGGATGCATGTTCGTGCGATTCTCGAGAAAATGTGTAATCAGAGCTTTAGAAGAAACATGTAATCTGAGAAGGGGAAATACCTGAGTTTTCAATGCAGCAAGTATTTTCTTCCTCTTTTCCTCATCTTCTTCGTTCCCTTCCTTTTGATTTGGGGGTTTTCAAATGGAGAGGGTTCTCGATGATGAGAGACGAGGATAAGGGTTGGAGATTTGGAGGTTTTCGGATGGAGAGGAAGGATGGTGAGAGAAGAGGGATGGCGTGAGAGAGAAGAGAGATCGGCTGAGAGGGAGGTGTGAGAGAAGGAGAGGGCCAGAGAAATGAAGATGAGATGCAGATTCCGCGGACTGATCTCAAAACGCTGATCAATGAAGCCTTGATGCTGAGATTTCCATGTCTGCGATCTCGCTTCGGAAAAGGAGATCTCAAAGCTGAAACACGAATTTCGCCTTCAGAAGAGATTTTTCGAAGCTGCGCAGGGGAGAGATGAGCGAGAGAATGAGAGAGATGGAGGGGTGCGCTGGGGAGAGATGAGCGAGAGAATGAGAGGGCGAGAGAGGCTTCCAGTGAGGGTCGTTCCAGTGTTAAGAGTGAGAGACCGTGAGGTAGATGAGCGAGAGGGATAAATTAGAGTGGGAATAGGATTAGGTGTCAAAATTTTACCGTCGAAGACCACTTATGGCCGCTGCAATAAATAATTTCTACCCGCACTTGACTGATGGTAAAAATAGAAAATTTCTCGCAAATTCTTGGTGGCTTTAGATCAATGTTTTTAGCGACGGACATAGTGAAGGCCGCTGGTACAAGTAGCTTAAAAATTACGTTACAGCGACGGGTCAACTTTGGCCGCTGCGGTAAGTATCTTATAGTGACAAATTTTTATCGGCCGCCGCTATAAGTTCGCCCCTAAAATTGTATTTTCTTGAAGTGAGGGTTTTTCTCTCCTCTTCTAGAAAAGGGTTTTGGAAAGGGGGGAAAAGGGTTTTGGAAAAAAGAGATCGGGAGATTTGGAGGGACAAATGGGGAAACGGGTTTTGGAAAAGGGGCGTTGGATTGGGGGGGGGGGCATTTTAGTCATTGTAAAGGCTTTCCAAAGCAATACTTGTGAGAGAGGAATAGGCTCAAGTGCGAATGAAATTGGCGTCTTATTTTGGTGACAAAATATTTTCGTCTTCCATAACTTATCCTTATCAGTGACGAATTACTTTCGTCGCAAAAACAAATTATATTTTGTGACAAAAATATTCGTCTCCAATGAGCTAAAATAATTCACGCCAACGCAAATGAAATTGGCGCCTTATTTTGGTGACGAAATATGTTCATCTTCCATAACTTATCTTTATTAGTGAGGAATTACGTTCGTTGCAAAAAAAATTACATTTTGTGATAAAAATGTTCGTCTCCAATGAGCTAAAATAATTGGTGCCAACGTAAATGAAGTTGGCGCCTTATTTTTGTAGACGAAATTTTATTTTCGTCTCCTATACTTTTGAAAAAAAATTAAAACAAACGATAAAATTTATATTTCGTCCTCTTTGGGTGTTCTTTTAAGACAAAAAAAATTTTCGTCATCAAATTTCGTCACAACCGCTTAGATTTCTTGTAGTGCCCACTGAGATCTGGAAAAATATTTTTCAAAAAAAAAAAATTAATGAATTAAACATATGGGAAGCTTTTGACCCCATTCAATGCCTAAGTTAATAGGCCATCTGTCTACTAAAAAAAAAAAAAACTAATGGGCCCAACTTTTATTTTTTAAAGAAAATTTTCTTTTTTAGACATTCTATCGGTAACTTTTCATTTACCCTAATTTAACCTCTAAATACGGTATTCTCCTCATATTAAAAGGAGAAAATTCTAACATTATCGAAAGTAGATGACAAATGTTGATAAATGGAAAAATAAATTTATTCGATTTGTGGAAGATAAGTCTTTTGCTGACCCCACTGACTCGAATTTCTGGAGCCGCCACTGGTCTTTGTCATGGTTGTTGGCCCAAACTGGTGTAAAAGTTCCATATTTGTAGTAGATAAGGACTCATTCTGCCATACCCTCGTTTTTTTGTATTGTCATTCTGCTACTTCTCTTACAGAGAGGTTTTGGGCAATTATGCCCATAATTGCCTGAACTATAACTAGAGTTCGTTCATGTAGACCAAGTCATTAAGATTTTAGAAAAGTTCATTTCCCAGTCGAGAATGACTGGAATTTGGAGTTAGATCAGCTGAAGATCATGAGATAATCATTACTGATGCCTTTTGGTTTCTGTGGATTCATTTAAAATCTCACAATACAAAGTTAGTTTAAGATAAATTACTTGCATCACTCAATTTACAGAAGTGTAATACTATACATTTGCCAGCTAAGTGGATGAGCTGTGAATATGTCACCATGTTCTCCCATGATTATCACAATGATCCTATAATATTCAATTGTAAGTCTTGGTTATTTCATTATTAGAATTAGGTATAAGATTGATGCTCTACTTTTAAAGCCTTTTTTTTTTTTCATGTAATTGTGTTTATTTCATGTAATTGAATATGTAGGATTGTATTTCTACGGGTGGTTAAAAATGTAGGACCAAATTAAGGTGAATATCCTGTTGGGCTTAGTAGGTCCAGACCAATTGGGTTCATGGACATGGGTATTATGGTAATTGTACCGGGACTTTCTTATTGACTAAGATAGGGTTTCTTGGGGAATAAGAAAGAGAACATTATATATATAATGATGTAATGTGTAGCCCATGAGATATAGACAGACAGATAAAAGAGTGAACTTAAAGGAGAGTCGAGTTTCTTTCCCGTGGATGTAGGCAAGATTGCCGAACCACGTAATTCTCTTGTGTGTGATTGTTTGTCTTGTGTGGTTGATTGTCCGTTAGATCGCATTAATTCACGTTTCCGCATAAATGCGCACAACAAGTGGTATCAGAGCGCTATAGATCTTAGCAAGAACGCTACATACCATGCCCGCACAAAGCACGTTGATGTGAGATATCATTGGATTCATGAGGTCATTGAAAAGAACCTCATGAAGCTGGAAAAGATTCACACTGACAAGAATCCCTCCGACATGATGACTAAGGTCATGTCTAAGGGAAAGCTGGAGCTGTGTTCAGAGTTGGCAGGACTGGACTCCTAGTAAGGGGTTCAGAGACGTCTTCCCCATGGTCTGGAGGGGGAGATTGTTGGGCTTAGTAGGTCCAGACCAATTGGGTTCATGGACATGGGTATTATGGTAATTGTACCGGGACTTTCTTATTGATTAAGATAGGGTTTCTTGGGGAATAAGAAAGAGAACATTAAATATATGATGTAATGTGTAGCCCATGAGATATAGACAGGCAGAGAAAAGAGTGAACCTAAAGGAGAGTCGAGTTTCTTTCCCGTGAATGTAGGCAAGATTGCCGAACCACGTGATTCTGTTGTGTGTGATTGTTTGTCTTGTGTGGTTGATTGTCCGTTAGATCGCATTAATTCACGTTTCCGCATAAACGCGCACAACATATCCAACATGATCATCAAACAACCTCCCCCTTGATGGAAATTAAATCAATAAAATATGAGAAATGAATGTCCAATCATCACACTCGTCATTCCATAACTAGGATAGTCAAAGTCAAAGTCTCATCTACATCTCTGCATCATATCCTTCACAACTCACCTCTTTAATAATCCTTTGGTGGAACTCATTTCACCATAAAATCCTATTTATTTTATGCAAACCACACGCTCCTATATTACATATCATAAATATAAGATTTGCAAGGATAAATTTAAAGATGTGCAACTTATCCCAAGTTGGCCCATGAAAGACTAGAATGGTGAAATAGACTTCAGATAGCGAACCACAATATAGTTGGAACATGGCCTTGATGGTGGTGGTTGTGACGACAATCATCACCGTAAATATAAGATTTGCTGCCTTTGTTATAAATGGCTAAACTTAGTGAACTGTCCTTGATTTGGCATTTGGGTATTTATAAACAGCCAAAGTTCATTAAATGACTTGGATTTTGAGAGATGTATTAAGACACATCCTGCAAAACAAATTTTACTATTCAGACAAGTGAAATCTGTTTTAGGAGAAGAGAAAGTCCAGTTTAGGAATTGTCGGATGTCATCAGCTTGTGTTCAGATTCCTGTAATCTGTTCTGATTAAATGCAGTTCCCTTGGAGAATTGAGAATCTTTGCAATCATATATGTGAACAAAAAAACAGCCTTCATACAGTACACTCACTCTTTCTCTTGAAGAGGAGAAAATAGGATATGGGAAGAGCAACATATCTCAATCATCATCTATGTAGATGGTTTCTTGCTGAAACAAACCACCAAAGACTTTCTTCACCTCTGGTTTTGTCTCCGATGATTTCTGTTGCGGCTTTGGTTTGGGTTTAGGTTTTGATACAGGTGGTTTGATGACTGCCTTCTTGGGTAGCAATGTCCTGGCCTTTGTTTCACCCCTAATGGTAGCAATCTGCACTTTTGGTAGGCCATCGCCGTTAGGAGAAACAGCGGTCGAGATCTGTGAACTCACCTTCTCCCAAGAGAATCCGCTACTCAAATCTTTGGCTCTGCTCATGAGACCCTCTAAAGAAGACCCAGCTGCCTCTGCTTTCTCTCGGGCTTCTTCAGCTAGTGTAGCAGCCCGGGATTCTTGTTCAGATAGCTTCTTCACCTCTTTTTCTAGCTTCTTCGTAGCCTCAGCTGCTTCGCGGGCTTTCTCAGAAGCTTTTAGTGCTTCTTCTTCTGCTTTTGCCTTTGCCAGAACTTCTGCATATTCTTTCCTTCTACCATCTTCAGGAATGGCTCTGAAAAAAGACATGGCATTAAACAGCTAGCATTTAGAATATTGTCATATGGTGACCCTCTGAAGCCTTTGGCATTCAGTAGAAAAATTAATAAGGAGTTAACTATGATTACCCAAAAAGTTCGCCTATTGGCTTTGAAAGTGCTGATGGATTTGTAGAAACTTCAACCACCTAAACAATATTTCAGATAAAACTTCATGTTTCAATCAGCTTCACAAAGGCATGTAAGCTTAGCAAAGTCTGGTAACTAAAAGTTTCTACTCCCTCCAAGCTTACTCTATAGTATTTTTCAGAGGAACAATGTAAACTACTTGGATTAGGTTTTGAGATGTTGACTTCGATTTTAAATTTCACACTTCCAAACTAAAGGGGTGCGAAGGGGAATTTACAGGACTTGAACAGAACAAGTGAGCATTATTATGTTACAATCAGCTTCACAAAGGACATGAAAGTTCAGCACATAGTGAACTAATTCATACTAAGTAAGTTCTAACTTTGAACTGTTACATTCAAATAATTTGCAGTTTTGATTTGCTCAGTCCAATCTTACATGGAACTGCCATAATACTACTTTGCTAATACTGAACCTGTGCATTAATATTTTTCCATTACCTTAATTTTAAATGCCTCTTACTAGAGGGGTTTATTTAAAGGAAACAATCAAAGATGTTATTTGAGTAACTTCGATAGACAATTACATATAAGTAAGTTTTTGACAAAGATGTTTAGTATTTGGAATACTTAAATTGCACCTATAAATGTGCAAATTGAACCAAATCATATTTATCAAGAAAATCAGATTGCGACAAGTATAGATTTTGCAAATTCCAAAACTTTAGTATGAATTAGTCCAATTACAAAGAATAGACACACATATATTTCAACATACCCAATTACAAACAAGGTAATGAGAGAGCGCGAATAAGTTTTAAATTTTTTATTTTTTTTAACTTTAATGAAATAGTTTTAAATATCACAAATCATAAATCTGCTCCGAACGAAAATAAGCATAAATAAGTCATGTATCTGTGAATTGGGTTGAGTTTAAATTTAGACTAACGCATGCCCAACCCGACCCATGGACATTCCGAGCATATATATATATATATATATTTGGCGATTACAGGTCAGCATTATCTCATCACCTTGTTCTCAGCCACCGATGTGTTGCCAAAAACACCAGCTACAAGCGAAGCCATCTGCGATTTCGACACCTAATCAATAGAACCAAAAAGTCAAAAGGAAACCCAAAGGTCAAAAAAAAAAAAAAAAATGAAAGCCAGCGGTCAACAAAATGTGGGTCCCACCCAGAGAGCAACGGTGGGCCCCACGAGAAGTGAATCTGAGAAAAGAGAAAAAAAAAGCGAAAAAACACGACACGGCTGAAAATATCGCCACCCGTTACCGTTACATTACTTTGTACTCGGTGTCACCGCGGCGGCCCTCCGGGCTCACCACCACGCTTCCGGAATATTCCGTCGAGGAATATTCCTCCGTAAGGGTGGCCTTGAGAAGAGTGAAGCTGACGTCAGTCTCGACGACCTTCTGCAGGAACTCCGTTAGAGATAACGGCTGTGAGCGTGAGAAGAGGTTGGAGAAGAAGGTGGTGATGCCGTCGAGGACGTTGTAGGTGGAGTTGATGAGGGAGGATGAGTTGGAGTCGTAGACGACCGCCACGTGTCCGACGCCCGCCAGCTGTGCGGCCTGGATGACCTGGAGGGCGTCCGAGGTGGTGACTGGGGAGGTGGGCCCGTTCTCGAAAGGACCGATCGTCACCACCACTTTGGAGGCGTTGCCGATGGCTTTGGCGATCGACTCGGGGTCTTGGAACGTTGACTCGACCGCGTTGAGTCGCTTTGACTCGTCTGGTGAGATCAGCTGCGAAACAAAAACCACAAATTAATATATATATTTTCTTATTTTTTTAGAAAAAATCTCAAAGACCTTAAACTTTTATCTTAGTTTAAAAAATATCGCAAGTTTAAAAACTTTCTAAATTAGTCGCTAAGTTTTTCATAATTAAACTTATCAATGCCCTCTCAACTCTAGCTGAGGATTTTGCGATTTTTATTAATAGTAACTTAGTTTATATTTCATGCTGCATTAATTGAAAGTCAAATGAGTTTCAATTTGAATCTAATGCCAAGTCATAGGTGGGTGCATAAGGCTGGGTAATAACATTATTCAAGTTGGTCCCACATCATGCTTCTCCCAAATGAAAAATAAAAAAATAAAAAAAATCTCCTCTAAAATATTAGGTCTGAACAGGGCACTACAACCATTTTTTTCCTCATAATCATTGATTAATCATCAACTAAAACTTAATTTCAAGTGACATTTGAACTCCCAATATGGCTTGTCCTATAACAGGTGGACTTGATCGATTACTCAAAAAAAAAAAAAAAAAATCAGGAATCTTGGGATGGCCACACATTTTCAATCAACCATCAGATTTGAGATTTGGGTAGGCCATAGGCCCCACCCTCTTAACCAAAATACATCTACACTCCACATTCGGCCTATTTAGATATATGGTGAATTGAAGAATGATGAGATGAAGCATCAAATCAAGAGAGAAAATAAAGTGTTATTATGGTATTTTATTTTTAATTGTTTCGTATGATTTTTTTTTTTACTTTTTGTATAGAAAAGTGAATTTTTTTTTTCTTTTAGTGGGGAAGACGGGGGATGGCCGCTTGCCAACTAGAACAAATGCACCCTTCCTGCTCATCAACCTCGCGCCGCCGGGTTTGCTTTTTTATTTTTTTAAAAAAAATTCGGAGGAAATTTTGAAATTATATACTTTTGATATGACCCCTTGTCATTTCTTGTCTGGATTCACTTCACTTTAACTTAATTGGTTAATTGTCAAACACACCTGCTTTGGGGCTTTATTAATGGATTTGGATGAAGTAAAGATTATTTTGAAGAAATAATAAAATATAAATTAGTTATGGTGGTATTTTATTTTTAGTTGTTTATCATGTAATTTTTTTTACTTTTTGTATTGATTGTGGAGCTTTTTTTGTCTTTTAGTAGAGAAATGAGATTACTTTTTTAATTTTTTTTAAAAAATATGGTGTGAAATTTAAATTAAAATACTTTTTGATGAGATTTTTTTTAGAAATGAAAAATTTACCTTACTTAACTCTAACAGTAGAGTTGCCAAACAAGCCCGCGAACCCGCATTTCTAATATGACTCCTCTACCATGCAATTTCATCAACATCCAACCCACATTGTCAAGTAAATTGCAAATTCCAAACACCAAAACTAACCTTATACTTGACAGCAATACGAGCGAGCTCCTGAGCAGCAACAAGGTCCGGCACGCCAGCCCGAACAGCAAATCCCTCCCTCAGAAGCGTCTGCGCGATGCGGACTCCAGACTGCCCGGTTGCTCCTGCAACGAAAACAGTCTTGGCATCCTTTCTCCGAGAGTTCCCAAAAGACAAAGCAGTAGACGGCTGGGCCACTGCAGGCACCAGAGACTTCACATCTGGGATCTTGCCCAAGTCAAAGAAGAATCGATTGTTCTTGTTGTTGGGTCCTTCGGAATTTGAGCTCTCATCAGCTCCCTCGTCTCTTTTGCCGATCCGGAAGTTGAATTTTGCAGAGATTAGTGGGGTTGATTTGGGGTTTTTGAAGGAGAGAGTTGAGCGTGGGGTTGTGGTGTTGAGGAGAAAGAAATTGGAAGCCATGACCAATGGGAGGAGATGCTTGAATGTACTTTTCTTCTTCTTTAACAAAAAAATTGGATTTTTTTGGTTGGGTGAGGGAGAGACGAAGAGTGTATGTATCGGGGGAAGTGACCAAGGGTGGGATGGAGGATGGTTGGCTTATCTGAATGGAGTGGGAAGGAAGGGGCAGCACCAGCAAGTTAGCCAATGGGATCGCACCACGTCAAGTGCGGTTATCTACTGAGACAACTTGGGCACCAGACGTTTCTAATGGTGTGGTGTTTTCGAGTGGGTCGGGCCCACTGGATAATGACCTAAATCCGTTTGGGGGTCTGCACATCCTGTCATTGCATCCTGATTTAATATGGGTAGAAGGAGATATAACTCATTTGGACTTTGGAGAGTAGCTCCTTTCATATTCTTATCAACCCATAATTTTGGGTAGTTTGATTTTACCCTCATTGAAATTCCACTTACCTATGATTGAATCTCAAAAATTCTATATTAAGGCACCACCAGACTTTCAGGCGTTAATTAAGGGCTAGGGCGATTTGGTGGGGCTTGTCCTAAGAGACCTTTTCAGGTTCACTCCTAAATAGGTGCCTAAGTGATTAAGACCCGACTTGCAAAAAGGCGCTATTACAACTCTTATACTGTGATTGTTTCCTTGTGGGCCCTATCAACCACTTTTATTTTTTCTAATTCTTGTGGGCCCTATATTTATTTTCTAAATTATCTATTTTATTTATTGAACTAATAAATAATATCTTAAAGCTAATTATCTTAAATCTTCAAAGATTTTTTCGTAACTTTTGAAAAGTTCTAACCTATGGTATAATTTTCTGCACTTATGTGAGTCCCTAATTCATGACCTAAATTTTTAAATATTCTTGTATTAATGATAGATATTAGGAAATTTAATCTCACACCTTAATTATTCATAAATTTTGATAAACTTGTGAGAAAACATCCAAAAAAGCCTAAATACACTTGCAACTATTGAATGTACTTAATTGCTCATGTGAAAATAGTATATTTGACAAACATGTAATGTGTTTCACATGTGTAATATCTACATATGAAGAATTTACGCATATAAATCTCATTTTCCTATCACTCGTAAAAGGCAAATGAGCCCTTTAAAGAATTGTCACTCATATTAAACTAACCCATAATTGTGATCCAGATCGCTGAACAAGATGTGGAATAATGATCCAGGTTACCCAAACTAAGCACTTGTGCTTTTTGCCTTCCTATTAGAGGATTTGATGCTTACATCTTATTGATTGCATTAGGTAGACGGATGAAAAGGCTCTAGATTGTTATATATAGTTTTTAACGTGGGTTCAAGAGGTTGGGCCCGAAGTAGGGCCATCGACTGGGTTAAGATTTTCTACGTATAATGCTATAAATCCATTAGTTGCTCCATATTGAATTTCCAAATTGCTTAATATACTACCTAGCCTTAGGGTGAGTACAAACCGAACCGACCAATTTACCAAACCGAACCATAACCGAAATTTAATTTCGGTTCGGTTATTTCGGGTAATTCGGTTTGGTTCGGGTAAATTTTCCGACAAATTCGGTTATATAATTTCGGTTCGGTAAATGATATTATTTAACCGATTAAGCGATTAACCGAATTATATGCAACATGAGTGATGACCATGTAAAATAAAGTAAAAAAAAAAAAAGGAGGGGCTGTATGAAAATTTATGCAAACAAAACAAAATAAAGTAAACAAAAGAAAAGGCATATATGGGCAGAAAATAGAGTGACAGTAGAATATATTAACCGAACCGACCGAAAACCGAACCTAAATAATTCGGTTCGGCTCGGTTCGGTTAAAAGTTTTACAAATGTGTAAATCGGTTCGGTTCGATTAATACATATAAATTTTGAAAAAATCGATTTGGTCAAAAATTCGATAAATAACCGACCGAATAACCGATTGCTCAGCCCTACCTAGCCTTAATTTATCATTATGAAACATTTCACATGGGCCAAGCTATACTAACCACAATATTAATCACTCCCAAGATATGTGATTTTATTCTTTTGGGTTTTTTTCCTCTTATATAAGCTATGTGTTTTTTTACCCAACCCATAGCCTCTTGGGTGGTGGCTGCTAATACTGCTGCAAAGTAGAACTTTGTCCCTTGATACTGTGGGAGCAATGCAAGGATCCTTTGCTGCTCTAAGGCTATTACATCTTTAAGGGACTCATCTGCCCAATACGCTTCCTTTACCACTTCATCATAATCTGTCAATTTGCTCCCCTGGACTTGCATCTTAATATCAGGCCTCAACCCCTTGATGAACCTCCTAACCCTCTCTAATTTAGGGCGAATCAAGGCCTCTGCAAACTGGGACAGATTAGTAAATGTTATCTCATACTCCTGGACTGATAGAATTCCATGTACTAGCTGCTCAAACTATGTCATCTTCTGTTCTCTGTAGTGCTTAGGGATGAACTTCTTCTGAAACTCCTTTGTGAAAGTCTTCCATGCGGTCTCATCCTCAACTATCTCATAAGGGTTTTTTTACCGTTTTCCACCATCTCTCCGCTGGCCCACGGAACATATGAGCAACCAACTGGACTTGTTGTCGGCCTGCGCACTTGAACACTTCATAAATCTTTTCCATTTGCACTACACACTCATCTGCATCTGCGGAGTCCTCTATGCCATGGAACTCTGGTTAGAACCTCTTTCTGAACTTCTCAACCCACCCATTGAGGTCATGTTCCTTAGCCTGTGGCCGGCCCACCTTCTGAACTACCTCCAGCATCTGTGCTTGGAATGCAGCTTGGTTCTGAGTCTGCTTATTATTCTGCTTGGCCAGGTCCTTCTGTGACTGAAGGAATGCATTGAGAAACTACTGAAATTGATTCTCTGGGTCGTTATGAGAAAAAACTACCCTTCGGTGGTGGCACACTATTAGATCGAGTCTGCCTATTGGCCATATTTTTGTAAAACCATTCAAAATTAGTTCCTATATGACTCGAGTTAACCACACAATTTTAGGAATCAGACAATGAACCAACCTACTAACTAATGGAATCCTCACACGCGTCCTATGGTTTCTACCAATTTTACCTTGAAAAATCATCCATTGCTCTGATACATTCTATCATGTCCCCGAACCCAATTAGAAAATAAACTAGATATGGGGAGTGGCATCTAGGGCTAATTAAAAAATTTCGCCCTTCTTGCCCAAGGATCTTAAGTCCGTTGTGAGGATAATGCATTTGAAGCCTCATTTAATATCATAGAAGCAAAACTTGTCATAAACCAAATGATGTTTAATACCAAAGCAAATGAATGTTTATTCCCATTACTAATTAAAGTTAAATAACAAATAATTAAGGCTAAACAAACGATAATAAATCTTAAACCAATGGTCATCCCAAAGTCCTAGTCCATTTGGTGGAAACACAAGAATCAATAATAAGAGTGGTCCAATAAATGAATAATGGAAGAATAAAGAAAATCTAGTAGAAGTCCCATGAGTGTCTTTCTCTCGTGTCGAGTAAGAAGACGCTACCCTATCGGCACACCACTCTCGCTCCTCCTCTACCAGTTAGAGATCCCACCTCACCTCCTGCCTCCTCGTAGTGCTTTGTTACGGTGTCTGCACACCAAGGAACATAGTCAACGATATGTTGAGCAAGAAATAAGTAATGCACAAATATCATGTATAACAAGTATCAAAAGAGATGTAAAGACAAGTACATGATTGTAAGGTCTGTAACCATACTGGGTCAGTTTGGCCCAATAACAGGCTCATTGACCCATTTAACTTGCTATTATTATAATTAATTATATTTTTAGATATTTAAGTGAGTTTAGATCATAAACGAGTTTCTTTTAGAGTTATAATAGTGTCTGCTAAGTTTCGTGTGATTCCGAGTTCGTTTGGTCCTAGCATGAGGTAGTTTGTAATTTAGGGAAAATTGAGTGTTTTTCCGAAATATTCCAAACGCCGTGATTTTTGCATTCGTTGGAAATGTTTCGTCGCGCTGATCACTTTTGTCTGTTGGCTCGTTGCGATCCGACGATCGGAAACCCTTCAAGTGGTCCACTCCTTCACCTGGCCCACTTAAGGGCAATTTAGTATTTTTCCTCCCTTTCTTCTTCTTCATCGAAGTTTATCCCTAATCCCAGTTACTTTCTCTGCAACGAAAGAAGTTACAGCAGCCCCCATTTCTTCCTCTTCTATTCTCAAGCCCAGAACTCTATCCTGGAGAGATCATCTCCGCGATCTGAACCGTTAATCTTAATCCTCTCGATCTCTTCTTTCTTCTGGTAACAATTTGGTAAGATTTCTCACAACTTCATATTTTCAATCATCTTCTCTTTATTTAGATTAGGTCCGATCTTGATTTTCTTCCTTCCGTTCTTCTTGTTAGCATTCTAGACTGCGTTTTATCGGATTAGATTCGTGGGTTTCGCGGTAGAAAGCTTCTCCTCGAGTTTTACCCATTTTCATCATCTTCTCGTTGAGGCAAGTAGATTTGCATTTTATAATTAAGCATGTGTGTATGTTTCTTATTGATTGTCTATGCTTTCTTGTTAGAACACCCTAATTCCAAGCCTGTTATGATTTAGGGATTAACATGCTAGGTATTGATTAAGGGATTTGAATTTGTTAATTCTAATTGGTGATCCTTTGTGTTAATTTGATAAAATGGGAGATGAATGGAATGGATTGTTGGGAGAGCGGGAGGCTTAATTTTCTGTAGGTTGTAACCTTTGAAAAGGCTCAGAAGTGGAGGAAATCAATTGGAGTGGAAGAGTTTCAGAAAATGGCCTGAAACCAACTTGACCTCGGCCACCACTTGATCTTGGCCACCAACTTGACCTCGGCCACGACTTGATCTCGGCCATCAAACTTGACCAATTTTAGGTAGATTTTCCAACGGTCATAACTTTTGATCCGTTCGTCGGAATTTCACGAGCTACATACCGTTGGAAAACTCCTACAACGTAGAATCCAATGGTTCCATTTCATTACGATCAGAGGTCGGGAAGTGATGTAAATACTTAAATTATTGATCCAGCTCAGTTTTATTGGAAATGAGACCGGTAACCTAGGTTTGGGCCTTAGATGTTGGAAATCATGAATTTACTCTCACTTGACCGTTAATGGGGTTGAGATCGAAGTACGTGGCTTGTTGTGCTTCGATGGGTTATCTAGGTATTCGTGTACTACGTGTGGTGTAACCAAATGCATATGGAGTTAAATTGAACGTTGCTTAGCATAATTGTACACCAATAGATTTCTCGAGAAATATCGTTGATCCACTTTCCACATGTACTCTGTTAGAACACGTGGGGTATAGGGATGACACCACTTGTCTATGATTAGATTGTAATATCTCATTGACTTGTGACTTGTATCCATTGTTATATTCCTTGTACACTCTCTTGGCATAAAATACTTAACTAACTATGAATTATAAATTCTTATAAGATTTAGGACTTGAACCTGATTTAGAATGTACCTTAAGAACCTGTGTCATGTATTGATAAACATAACTGGTTAGCAATGAAAGGGATTATCACATGGTTTACTTGTCTTGAATGGGATAATCCCTATAATCATGTGAGCTAGCCAGACTTGCTTGTCTTGTTTTCCTTGTGTCAACACCACTTTATTACTATTTGCATATCATGACCATCTGCAGTCTAGGGTTTTATTGACGGGCCGGTTACTTGGTCATCAGGGTGGGCAGTCGTCGTAGGACGGCATCCATGGCGTTGAATAGCTGCGAGCGTGCTAGGACCATGCTGCTATGCCCAGGACTGGGAGCTAGGGTCCTACTGGAGCTGGACTTTCGTATCATGAGTCTGATAGGATTGTTATTGGTACCTCGGGAGGTGGCTAGGACATCCTCGGAGTCTCCTTCTTATTTCTTGGATTGCATTATTTTATTTTGATAGTGGTTATTGTTATATGATTGCTAGGATTCTCATTATTGTCTCTGTATATTAATAGTCATGCTTTATGCCTAGTTTCGTTCCTTGTACTCATACGATTAATACACTTGCCATTATTCTGATATTTGATACATGCCATGTTTACTATGCTTTACTTATCTATTGCTCAACATATCATTGACTATATTTCTTGGTGTGTAGACACCTCATGTGGTTACTACTACTATGAGGAGCTGGCCGGTGAGGAGATCGCAGAGGATCTCCAACCAGTTGAGGAGGAACGAGAGTGGCATGCCGATGACGTAGAGTAGCGTTATCATTCCCGGCATGAGAGAGATTCATATGGGATTCACTAGATTATATTCTTTCATATATTTTTCTCGTTGAACCTTTAGTTCATTGACATTAGTTTCTTTTAATGGCCTTTGATATTGGGTGGCCATTGTAATAAATTAATTTCTTTATTTTGCTTTGTTTATTCTAGTTGGAACTTTAAATATTAAATCAAGTTATTATTCATTGTTTGATATTCCATATGCCTGGAATTGTATGAATTCCGCAATTCATTAATGTCTTGAGGCTTGAAATGTAATATCCTCACAGCAACCTTACGATCCTTGGGACTAAAGGATAAAATTTTTAATTAGTCCTAAATTTCACTCTCCGGATCCGGTTTATTCTTTAATCGGGTTCGGGGGACGTGATACATGATCATATGACACCAAGGTAGGAGAAAGCTAGGCATGATAGCATGAATTATAATAACAGGAACCAATAATAAGAACTCCTAGCATTAACTGGCAATAACACCATCCACACAATGCAAATGCAAGAATCAAGAAAGGGAGACTCCAATGGTGTCTGAGCCACCTCCTGGGTACCAGGAGCAATCCTATCCGGACCATTGATACCAAAGTCCAGCTCCAGGGGGATCCAAGCTCCCAGTCCTTGGAATATCAATACGGTCCAAGCCTGCTCCTAGCTATTCTGCGCCATGAAAGTCGTCCAAGCCGATTGCCTATCCCAATGTCCGAGTAACCAGCTCATCTATAAACCCTCAAAGTGCGGCTGGTCATGACATGCAATCCTCCCCACAACGGATCCTACTATGGTCGGATAACGGTAGTGATGTGGTGTTGACACAAGGAAACCAAGACAAGCAAGTCTGGCTAGCAATGTTCAAGACACAAGCATAGAGACTACTCTATTCGAGCCAAGTTGCAACACAAGTCCAAACCACCAAATAATCCCTTATATCCTAGCCACACATGTTTATCAAGTACAAGATACATGATCCTAAGGTACACTCTAAGCTGGTTATAATCCTAATTCTACAGAAGTTAGGTTTCATAATTAATCAGGTATTTCATGCCAAGAGAGTGGATAGGGAAATGAGCTAAACGAATGTGATTAACAATTCAAGGAGGAAGTTACAATCCAAACCTAGGCCAGTGTTGTCATCCATGTCTACCGTACACGATCTATCGGAGTGTATGTGAAAATTAATTCAACAATGCCTCTTAGGAAGAATCCTTGGTGTGAAATCATGTTGGCATCAACTGACTCAGTTCCATATACATCTGGTTAAACCATGCATAAAACAAGGACACCTACACAACCATTGAAGCATACCCAAGCTATGTACTTCGATTCCAATTCCCACTAAAGTCGCATGTTACTAGGGTATGTGGGTCCAAAGCCAAGGTCCAAAGCTAGAGTACACATCCCTCCATAAATAAGGGATTATTTGTAGTGTCGATCAACCCTCAGTTAACCGAGTTCATCTAGAGAGCACTCGGAATTAAACCCCACCTTCCGTCTAAATTCGATCGCTCCTCGGCCAGGGTTCAGTTGATCGAACTCCACATTTCGATTAACCGACCTTGTGTCAGGGAAATACTCTGTTTACTAGTTTAGGAACCGAACTTGAGTTCGGTTGACCAAACCTTGACCGAACTTGCGACGTTCAAAGTCGGGAATGCTCTATTCTGATGGTTTTTGTATCCCATTCACTTCCAATCCTTTCCCCTCCTTTTTAAGCCTTTCCAAAGGCTATAACCTACACAAAAAAAAAACCTCCATGCTCTCCCAAAATACTTTCCCATCACCTAAAACACATTCAATCCAATTGACCCAACCATCCATTTGACCTATTCATTGTTAAATCCTAATTTACATATTAATCAAAACCAAAATCAATAACAAGCTTGGTATTAGGGTGATCTAGCAAATGCATATATCATCAAAATCAAGAAAACATACAAGTATACATCCATTACACATTGCTAATCACTTGCCTTTGCCCAAGAGATGGAAGCTGAAGACAGATTGGGGAAAAGATCTTCCTCGCAGAATCGCCACTAAAACCCACTCTCAAGGCTCCCAATCTATGCCTAGAACACAAGGAGAATAGAACAATAAAGGGAAACACATTTAGCACTCCCTAAATGAGCAAAGGACCGAAATTACTGATGCTAGGGCTATAGATATCTTACCAAAATGGAGTCTAGAAGGAGAGGATGACAAGGAGAAGATGACCGGGTTGGATTGTTGAAATCGACCATCTTTGGCTTATATCCGGGCTTGAGAAGATGAAGAAGGAAACAGAAGAGGCTGATGGTTCTTTTTGTTGTAAAGATGAAAGGCACGAATGGGGTTAGGGCTTGTCGTTGGTTAAAAGGGATGAGAAAGGAAAATCACCCTTAATAAATGGGTCTGGAAAAAAATGGATTATTCGAAGGCTTTTCGGTCGTCGGATCGCGATGAGCCAAGAGACAAAAATGATCTACACAACGAGAAATTTCCAACGAGCCTAAAATCAAGAAGATTGGAAAATTTTGGAAAAATAATTAATTTTTCCCTAAGGTCAAACACGCTCGGAATCGCACAAAACTCCGCGAACGCTATCCTAATAACAAAAGAATCTTGTTCATGACCTAAACCCATCTAAATATCTGACAATACAATTAATTATAATGATTACATAATAAAAGAGATTTACGGGCCCGTTTATGGGTTTAACCGACCCAGTAAGGTCGGGGACCTTACAATAATGATATTATCAACTTTGTAACCATGTTACATGTTGGTCATGCCTTTCCCAGGTTATGTGATTAGACTACCCATCCACCTCATGGTTTTATCCTTCATTTGTTGCTTTTTGAATAGAATTGAGTACTTCTGAAATACAATGCTGTGTTTGTAGACTTATGAGATTTTACCACCGAATGACTATTTATCAATTTCTTTTAGCTTTGAAATCTATCCCATGTGAGGGTCATGTTAAAGTATACTCTCATTCTATTCTAATTCTGATGCATTGTTTACACTTCTGTGGCAGATGGTTGAGCAGAATTTGGGTTATATGTTGTCAGCCTAATTTATCCTAGTGATGTATTCATGCATGATTATGCTTTTTATCAATGGTCACTCAATCAAATTGGTTAGTTTGTCCATTTTTTTTTTTATAAAGGAAGCCAAAATATATATAGTTAAACTCTACCTTTGAAAGTTTTTTCTTGAATAGAAAACCTTTGCATACTTTCTGAGAATTTTGGAGTTGTTTTACTTGAATTGAGTTTGTAGGATCTCTAAACAATGGGTTTCTATCAAAGTGGCTAAAATTAAAAATTTGAAGAACGTGAATATTCACAAGGATCCATCAAAGACACTATACTTTGATAGGAAGTTATTACTCACCCACCACCCAAGTACTACATCCTAGAAGTCACCTATATTTTTCTTCGCATAGTAGTTTGGAATTCATGTGCAGGACTTCACTAGTCTATCTATAAAGCGGAGGTAAGAAGAGTATAGCCAGATGATCCTAGCCCTTCATTTTTAACACCTTCAAAGTATAACAATTTTACTAGTGCATTTTATTGTGATCAATCAAATGGTGTATAATAGTCCGTATCAGTGTCAAAACGGGATGAGTGTCAATTCACAGGATTAGATATGTGTGGTAAGGTTTGAATTTGTCCTGGGTGAATTAGGCTCCATTGTACCAAAAGAGCAGGCATGTTGTTATTGCCGCATGTCTAATGAGTTCTTTTTAACATAAAAGGCCACATAAGGGAGAAAATTCTTTCAAGACTTGAAAGCCAGAAAACGGTTACAAAGAGAGAGTTGATTTTGAGTGTAAATCAAGCCCTCACAAGGCCACATCAGCACATGGGAGTGGGACCCAAGTAATACCCTCTCAAGTGTTTGAGATTTGAAAAAAGAAACTACCTCATCTAATTGAATGGACTAATTGAAATAACTCATTCCTTTCTCATCTTCTTCTTTTTTTTTTTTTTTTAAGGGAAGTATAAAAATTCGTTGATTTTAAGTTAAGTGAGTGGCAGGAATTTTGGTATTTGGGGGAGTTTTTTTTTTTTTTCCCTATATGGAAGTCAAGCACATGAAAGATGTCGTGGGTGTTAAGGAATTATTTTCCTAGGAAAGATGTCCTGAGTTTGAAATTAATTTGTGCCTTCTGTGTATCTTAAAAGAATGAGATATGTTGTTGTTATAAGTTTTTAATATATTTGTGCCTGTACTATCAAACGAAGAAAGGGTTGCAAAGATTTTTTTCATATCAAGATTTGAAGATCTGCAAGTGAAACGCCCATATGCTTTATTTCCATCTAGCCCTTGGAAAAAAAGAGGGAGACTTTCTCGTCCAAACCGATTAGATTCCCAACTCCAAATAGGATTACGTCTCGAAATCCACGATGGGAATTTAACAACCATTGACCACGTGCCTCCAGCCCATTGGTTCCTGCAAACTGTATAAAGACAATAAGTGGAGAGTTCCGATCCTCATATGCTTACACTCACATGAAACTTGTAAGGCTCCCAATGGAGCATGTGAATTGAAATCCAAATCGTTAAAAAATAATTGGCCCCAATAATGAGGTATTGCATTTTATTCTAATAAAAAAAACATAATATTTATTCACACATTTGTAAGCTATCAATCTAACAATACATTTATCTTGGGCTGAAATCTTTTCCAAGGATCCATAAAAACAAATGATTATTTACTTTTAACAGCTTAGATTTTCAATTAGCAGGCCCACTAATGAACCTTACGAACTTCTTACAATCACTAATCTGTGTATCGCACAGGGGTTTATGCTAGTATATATATAAAAACCAATTATGGGGTTTCCTTGAACTACACTATAGACTACTAACTCTCAGCAAACTGCTTAAAATGACAAAGAAAATATCACATATTAGAAAGGTTTCAGTGCTTAATGTTAGGATATGTATCAATAAATTTCCTTCATAAGAAACCCAAATAAGTATATTTAAAAACAGAACTTCTTGAAAGAAAACTAACTAGATTCCTTGAGCAATAAATGACTATTACCTTCTTGACGCTCCTTTCAGCATTCTCACCCCTTGGAAGATTTGTCTCCATTTTTGTTCTTACCATTAACAACTAAAGATCGAAGGCCCATTGAAATTCAAGGCAGTTCGGCTTCGAGGCCTCTGGCTATTGTTGAGTCTGTGATGCATATTGCCTGAAAAAAAAAATGAGGAGAAGAGAGGAAGAGTTGTAAATACCTAGTACGGAGAGAAATTGAGGGGGCGGGGGGGGGGGGGGGGGGGCTCGACGGGCATTTTACATGGGGCCAAGTCCAGATGGGCCTTATAATTGGCCGTATTCATTTTCTCCTTTGTTTTTTTTTTTTTTTTTTGAAGAGTAAGTTAGTTCTTCATTTTCTCGAAAATAATATAATACAAGAAAAGGGAGTCTAAGTCACCCAAATAGGGATCTTAGAACCTCCCAATGGGGCATACCCCATTATGAAATCTAAAAAACTAGAAGGCGGCTGAATATTAACCAAACTATGTAGCAAATGAGGTTTACTACCCTTGAAATTTACTAGTCATTTGAGGTATATAACTGCCCAAGGTTATTTACATCACTCGTAGCGGTGCCAAACATTCGTGTAATGACTTTACTAAATCTCAATATTGAAGGGTAAACCAAAGAGAAATGCACCTGCTCAAATCTAGTGATCACCAGGTTTAGTCTTCTAGCTTGAAATCGCATTGGCCATTCCGATTGGTTTGGATTGAGAAGACGCTGCTGAATAGGGATTTCAGTTTCGATGGTAATGCTTGGTACATAGTGTGGAACAATCTGCAAAATGCGAAAAATCCCTTCATAATAGTTAAGCAGTTGCTCTATGCGCCCCTTGATTGGTTGATGAAGATCCTGTGAGACCCCACCCCTGGTGGGCCCTCAATGTGAATTTGAATACTATATATTAGCCTAAGTATTTTAATTATATTAATTATGGGACTTAGTGAGGGTAGTTATGTAATTTCCTAGGGTTAGTCTAGTGGTGTAATTAGTAGAGTCAATAGGGGGTCTTTTGTTATTCTTAGAGTTAGTTAGTTTGTTAGAGGCCCTAGCTAGAGTTTTGTATTTACTATAGGGGGTTTGCACCAAGGAATCTTCTAGAAGATCACCTAAAGACCTAAATACCCTCTACCCTAACCCTAATCCTATTCTAACCCCAAGGGCAATTTTGTCCCTAACCCAAAAACCCAACCTATATAAACAAAACCCTCCCCCTGCCCTAACAACTACTGTTCATCTCCTTTTCTCTCAAGTTCCAATCTCTTCTCCCTTCTTCTTCCCCAATTCCCTCCAACGAACCCTCATCTCCCCCTCCAATCTCCCTTTTTCTCTTCCTCGCCCCAGAAATCCCTGGCAGAAGACCAGCCGAGACCGGCCTGCACCGTAAGAGCTACTGTCGAGACCCTTTCTCTTTTTCCCTGTGGTTTTCTCTCTTTTCCTTCTACCTTCAATTGATCCAGGCAAGTGCACTGTGCTGGTAGTCTAGATTGCATGTTTCCTTCCTTTGATTTGCAGTAGAATTCCAATTTGTAATATATATGTTTAGATCGATCCTTGAGCATGTTTGTTTGGTTCCTTTGGCCATTGATGGATGGGATTACCTCATTTGGATGATCAATGGCCGGTTGATGATGGGTGAATGATGTAGGAATGATTTATTTTGCTTCTGTAATGGTCTATGGAGAAACCCAGGAGAATTAGGTTGCAGTGATGGGTTTTCCGGAGATGGAATGACGAGAACCCACCTCGTTGTGTTGTGATCGGAATCGAAGTAGGACCACCCTTGGTAGATCAGGACCCTACGTCTATGTGAGGGGGCCTGTGCGACCATGGGGTGCTACTTGATCTGGATTTTTGAACAGAGGTGGACCACCATTCCTGTGCTTAATGAGGAGAAGTTGTATCCTGTCGCAGAACTGGGTTCTGTAACAGAACACAACACTGATAGGAGAGATGGACAGAGTCCAGCGATGGCCGAGCTCAGCACTAACAGAGCCCAGCGGTTGCCGATCTCAGCATTAGCGCAGCTCAGCAACTGCCGAACTCAGCACATGCAGAGCCCAGCGGCTGCCGAGCTCAGCGTTAGCGCAGCTCAGCAACTGCCGAGCTCAGCACTGGCCGAACTCAGCGATGGCTGGATTCAACGCTAGCCGAACTCAGAGTTCTGCCGAGCATGATGGTTAGGATGAGATTCGCGTTTAGCCGAGCTAAGTGTCTAGGCCGAGCTCTGTGCTCAAAGCCGAGTTCAGTGTTACGGCCGAACTCAGTGTTGTGGCCGAACTCAGTGTTTTTCTGAGCTCAGCGCCAGACCGGGTTCTATGCCAGACCGGACTTCGAGCTTAGCCGAACTCAGTGCTTAACCGAGCTGAGAGCTAAACCAACCTCAATGCCCTGCCAAGCCCAATGCATTTTCCCGAACTCAGCTGGGTGATCCAACTGAGCTAGGCTCTTTGCCGAACTGAGTTGGGTAGCCGAACTGAGTATTCAATTGAGCTCCATTGCTTAGCCGAACTCCGAGATGGATTTCCAAAAAGGTGGGATTTCAACAAGGGAGACTAGAACCTGGGACATTTCTTCCAGCCAGAATTCCTAGTGCGCACGGCCAACCACCCAGGCCAGGGGGTTAGCCGAACTCACAGGAAGTCCTGGACAATCAGGCTTTGCCTGCAGGATGTTTTTCCTTCTCTGATCACAGTGTGCCGAGCTGACCGCCCAGGCCAGGAGGTCGGCTGAGCACACTTGTGTACAGTGACGATCCCCAGATTCTAATTTCTATTGTTGCAATCATATGTAGAACCCATTGACCATTCAAATAGACTTCCATCACTGTGCCAGCCACGAGTCAATGGTACGGCTCAACCTTGACTCGTGGGGTCCACTAACTAAAGTCCAGGTTATGTAATCTAAGATGATTCGACCTTTATACGTTACCAAATGATGCACACAACTTCTAAGCACCAAACACAATATTCCTTAGCATCTGTGGTTTCACTTAAAGATCGAATTACCTGAGATGGACCTGTATCCGAAAGTGGACCATTTACCTAGGTTGGACTGTTGCTATCTCCCTTTGATCCTTGTACTTGGAGATTCATCTCCCTCATACTATGACTATCACTCTATTGTCCTTATTATTACTTATACCTGTTAATTAAATGGAAAATGGAGGACCTAAACCTAGGAATACTTAGAGGTGATCCGGTAATCTGATTTGGTGGATCATTGACCCGTGTCTGTGGCTAGGCGGGCCCTTTTTATGGCCTAAGTTGGATGTGAATTACCCTAGAATGGAGAGGTTAGATTGTATGGGCTTGCGACCCATTATGGACGTAGATGGATCATATGCCATTGAACATGGGCTTGTATCTCATATGGATTGTTATAGACCAGGCCAAGTATTTGGTGGGCCTTGGTACGGATCCAATGATTGGAATTGGACTTGGACTATGATCCACAATTTGTATTGAGTACTTAGACCTCTTAAGGACTTTGTTAGGACCTTGTTCACGCAAGGTAAAGCTTAGACAGACACAGACCTTTATTGTTTCCGAGTCGGCATAGACATTCACTGAGTTGATTTAAGCTCAGCCAGTTGGACTGATCATCACTGGTAGGAGCTATTGAGATTTGTTGTGTGGCTATCATGATGAGCACTGTTGGGACGGACGGTGTGATGCCGGTTCCGGTCGTTGTGGATGATGTTGATGATATTTTGCGGGGTTAGTAATCTCTAGCATTAGCTTAGGATCCCTATCGCGACTGTGTTCAGTATGGGAGGGCCGCGGCATAATATCCCGCGGTGACCAGCTTATGTGGATGTGCCATATTGTGTAGGTTTATTACTGTTATGCTTATTATGATTCTACATTGTTATCTCGCACGACTGCATAGCATATGTACCTTTGTTACTCTCTTAACTTTATACATGTCTCTACTCATTTTGATGCATACATTCTATATTATCTGCATATTGTGACTTGCCAGATCTTTAGATCTGACCCACTCTTGGTGCTTAGGTCTTGACCCCGAGTTCGAGGGCGATGCGTTCGCACTCGTTGAGGTGCCCATAGTAGGCGACTACGGATGGGGGCCGGCCGACCATGAGGTCGAGCCGGAAGGTGGAGAGCCGACACCAGCTGCAGGGGTTTGAGCGTTCCTTTGTTTAGGGTTTTGAGAGACATTTGTTGTGAGTTGGTTAGTAATGAAAAATATGTAATTAAACCTTGATTTGTTATCACTATACATTTAGGCTGGACTTCAGCCCTTCTACATTTGACATATATACGATGATACCTTATGCTTCCGCTATCTCTGATATGGCTTCTGCTATACTATCATGCTTCCGCAATTAACCATTGTTATTATGTTGATGAAAAAGTTTTAAATTGGACCTCACTGCGGACCTACAATCTTGGAAGTTCTCAGATTTTCCGGAAAGTAGCGCGCCAATTTCGGTACTTTGACGGCTTTCTCGGTATCCGGAATTGGGGCGTTACAACTGCCATAAAATGCCAATTAATACCTGTTTAGTTGGAACAATTGAAAGTCTCCACCCATGGCACCTCTCAGTAACCATCATTGCGTAGTGCTCTTGAACATTTAGGGGAACATTCCAATGACATTGAATGTTTTGAGGTAAACTGAAGCCCAGATAGAGAATTCTAGTAGTAGCCACCTGAATGATTTTATGTGTAAGAGCTATACTAGAGGTTGATGTTGCCCTGAATATTCTGCAATCTCTCTCTGCCCATATGTGCCAAACAAAGGCATTAAGTAGAAGTTTCCCAAGAGTTAGGGCTCCTTCCCTTTGTTGGTCCAGTCGAGAAGTAACTGATTGTAACAGTTCATAAGCATCACTGCAAGCTATTGGAATAAAATTCAATTTATATAGAACGAGACTCCAGATCTCTTGAGAATATGGGCAATGAAGCATGATATGTGAGGCTGTCTCCCACGTGCAGTCACAAAGGACACAACAAGAATCACAATCAACATTTCTCTGAAGAAGGAAGTCCTTCGTTTTGAGTCTACCTCTGAAAAGCATCCAAGCACAAATTTTATATGCTTTTTGAGACATCCCTTAAACCATATTGCTGATGTCCACTGCAATTGTTGGCTAGAGATGATACGAATTAACTTGTAAGCAGACTTCAAAGAGAACTGGCCATGATCGTCTAGAGTCCAGACAATTTCATCATCAAACTCCCTCCATGGCTCAACTTCACTAGGAATAACCTGGTAAATATCCATCAACTCATTTGTAGTTGGGATTGGTAAATTCCAGCCATCATTCTGAATAAACAAGCTTACTCTGATATCAGTGTTCATACCCATGTCATTAATTGCTCGTTCCCCATAGCAATCCTTTAATCTCCCGCCATTGAGCCAAGGATCGGTCCAGAAGTGTGTGAGACGACCATTCCCAATCATAAATTTTATGTGTGGTAAGGCAACCTATCTGAGAGATAAGATGCCTTTCCAGCCCTAAGATGCCCTTTTTGGAGTTGAAATATCCCAAAAAGAGTGCCCTTTCAAATATTTTGCATTAACCCATATGCTCCAACAAGTGTGTTAGTTAATGACAACATTCCACACCTATCTTAGTAAATGCAGCCTTAGCGACGCCATAGATAGATCGAATGCCAAGACCACTAATATCAATTGATTGGCAAATGGAGTCCCAAGCTATATGATGAATATAATGAGGAGACCAGCAATTCTAAAAGAAATCTCTGACCTGACGATCTAGAGCATGCAGCGTAGCTTGGGGAAGGAGAAAGACAGTCGCCCAAAATAGAGGGAAAGAGGATATCGTAGACTTCATTGAGCTCCAGTCTACCTGCATAAGATAAAACTTTAGCCTTCCATCCGGATAACCGCTGCTGAACTTTTGCCAAAAGGGGTTGGCAATCATTGAAATTGAGCTTTTTTGAAGAGAGTGGAACTCCCAAGTATTTGATTGGGAAGTTTGCTTTAAGGAGGTAAGATATAGCAAGCTGGTCCTCCTCTTTGCAATTTGCATAAAAAAAATATCACTTTTGAGCCAATTAACCCCCAGCCCTGTAAACTCCTTAAAATGATGAAGGAAGCGACGAAGGTTAGCTACTGCACCTGTGGAAACCTTACTAAAAACTATCAAATTATCAGCAAACATCAAGTGAGAGATTGTGACATCCCTCTTCACAAAGGGAAATGGAATCAGATTTGAAGAAGAATATTGGTCTATCATTAAAGAGAAAAATACCATCACTATAGTAAATAGGAAAGGAGACAAAGGGCAGCCCTGCCTCAAGCCTCGAGTGCCCTTAAAGAATCCCTTCGCAGCACCATTGATCAACACTGAAAAATGTGCTCCTGAAACATACTCCATGAGGATCTTGATAGCTCTTTCTGGAAAACGAAGGCATCTAAGAATAGCTTCCAAGAAATCCCATCTAACACTGTCATAAGCTTTAGCCATATCAAGTTTAATGCACATTCTAGGAGACCCTTGGTCAAGATGAAAGTTGTGAATGAGGCCTTGAGTAAGCAGGATATTATCTACTATGCTTCTACTAGACACAAAAGCTGACTGCATTGGGCCCACAACCTTTGCTATGAGTGGCTTAAGTTTATGATTTTGTATAGCTCATTAGTGAGAGCAATGGGACTAAACTTGTCTGGGGAGCTCGCATTATCAGTCTTTGGCACCAACACTATAAAAGTGTTTTTAAGCTACCTTAACATAGACCCATGTTTGAAGAAATCCTTGATGCTTGCACACACCTATTTTCATATAATTGGCCAACAAACCTTAAAAAAAAAACTGCATTGAATCCATCAGGGTAGAGATGTCAAACGGGCCATGCCGGCTCCAAACCTGGCCTGCCCGTGCCACGGTGCCGTCTCGGCCCACCAGGGAAATCCCCTAGCACGGCACGGCCCAGTGGCACGGCCCGCAGTGGGGCGGGTTGGAGCGGGCCGTGCCGGGTCGGCCCACGGGCCAGTTGTGCTTTTTTTTTTTTCTTTCTTTCTGATAGAGTTACCGTAAGTCTGTAACGATATAGGTTTGAATTTAATTTTCGATCAATAGATATATTAGTTTTTCAATAGTTACTTTTCCTAAACATTTAAACTTATACAAACATTTAACAAATGATTGAGTTGTTCAAATTAATTTATAGATATTTACTCACATATTACTTAAGTGCTATATGAATTTTCTTTTTCTTATCAGTATTAAAAATAAAAATTAGAACACAAGCAGGGAGGATGACAAATATATTTAAGTGGTTTGGTCAAACTCGACCTACTCCACTAAGAAGAGAGAACCATTTGGATCTTAACTTTTTGAAAGTTTCTATATAGGATTACCTTCAAAACCTTACAATCTTTTTAGAAAATAAAAAAAAAAAAAAAAGAATGAAAAACTTATAAATTACAATGAGGAAAAAAGTAAAAAATCAGATTTATAGTCCAATAATGTATTCTGCTGGATCAAAATTTTTTATTGATGATGTCAACTCTTGTTTCCTCTTATCTGCTAAATACCAGTCTCGTAGGCAAACACAACACTCCACCATTTCTTCAGTGAGATTTGTTCTTCTGTCATCTACTATACGTCCACCTGTACTAAAAGCATGTCCTGATGCTACAGAAGACATTGAAATAGTCAATAGATCACGAGCCATGACTGCCAACACCGGATAAATACTTTCTTATTGCTTCCACCAGGCTAAAAGGTCAAATCTAGATGCATCCTACATCCGTATTACACCGACGTCAAAATACGATGATAACTCCGTCACAGTGTTGTTATTTAAGCTTGACCTGGATGCCATGCCCGCGGACAGTGAAGAATACCACACATCCCACTCACCAACACCTGTCTGCTGGACTTCTAAATTGCCCATACTAAGCCCGGTTGTACCCATTTGCTCACAATAAAATTGAAAAAGTGCTTGTAAATTTGCCCTTATATTTGAAAAAATATTTAAATCTATATAATTCATATTTTTATTTATTCCATCAATAAAAAAACTGTACACCACTTAATTTTAACCTAGGATCAAATACAGCAGCTAAAGAAAATGTCATTGGAGCCTCTTTCCAATATTTATTAAATTTTTCTTCCATGTCTCTAATAGCGCCACCCAGTAAAAAAATGATCTTTAAATCTACTGAATTGTAAAGTAATTTTAAAAAGCTTCATTAGATGTGGGATAATATATCTCGGAAAAAAATAATTTTGAAGTATAAAAAGGTTCTAATAAATCTCTTATATGGGCACATAACTCCCAATGTTCATCACTAATAATCAAATATTATGCATGAAAAGCACAAAATTCATTCAAAATAGTTTTCCGAGAAAGTGCTTGTTTAACAAATCATACATAGAATTCCATCTATGTTCTACCTCTTTAGGCATTTTAATAGCTGATACGCCTTGCCTCGCACATATTTGGGCATACAATTATCTTCTTTGTGCGGAGCAAAAAATAAATCTAGCAATGTCTTTAATAGCATCTGTGTAACTTATAATATGCTTTAAACCAACATTTGCAATAAGATTTAAGATGTGACATATACATCTATTTTGAAAGATAGAACTATCTATCAAAGTTACAAGTGGCATCTGCATTCTCATTAATTCAATAGCCACTGTATTATTTCTGGCATTATCTAAAGTTACAGATAAATTTTTTTCCTTAATATTATATTCATCTAGTTTTTCCAAATTAATGTACTTATTCTAGTTCCATTGTATGGCTATTCAAGACAGCTAAAACTAAGTATACGTTTATTCATAATCCATTTTGCATCTATATTATGTGCAGTAATACAAAGATAACTGTGAGACCCCACCCCTGGTGGGCCCTCAATGTGAATTTGAATACTATATATTAGCCTAAGTATTTTAATTATATTAATTATGGGACTTAGTGAGGGTAGTTATGTAATTTCCTAGGATTAGTCTAGTGGTGTAATTAGTAGAGTCAATAGGGGGTCTTTTGTTATTCTTAGAGTTAGTTAGTTTGTTAGAGGCCCTAGCTAGAGTTTTGTATTTACTATAGGGGGTTTGCACCAAGGAATCTTCTAGAAGATCACCTAAAGACCTAAATACCCTCTACCCTAACCCTAATCCTATTCTAACCCCAAGGGCAATTTTGTCCCTAACCCAAAAACCCAACCTATATAAACAAAACCCTCCCCCTGCCCTAACAACTACTGTTCATCTCCTTTTCTCTCAAGTTCCAATCTCTTCTCCCTTCTTCTTCCCCAATTCCCTCCAACGAACCCTCATCTCCCCCTCCAATCTCCCTTTTTCTCTTCCTCGCCCCAGAAATCCCTGGCAGAAGACCAGCCGAGACCGGCCTGCACCGTAAGAGCTACTGTCGAGACCCTTTCTCTTTTTCCCTGTGGTTTTCTCTCTTTTCCTTCTACCTTCAATTGATCCAGTCAAGTGCACTGTGCTGGTAGTCTAGATTGCATGTTTCCTTCCTTTGATTTACAGTAGAATTCCAATTTGTAATATATATGTTTAGATCGATCCTTGAGCATGTTTGTTTGGTTCCTTTGGCCATTGATGGATGGGATTACCTCATTTGGATGATCAATGGCCGGTTGATGATGGGTGAATGATGTAGGAATGATTTATTTTGCTTCTGTAATGGTCTATGGAGAAACCCAGGAGAATTAGGTTGCAGTGATGGGTTTTCCGGAGATGGAATGACGAGAACCCACCTCGTTGTGTTGTGATCGGAATCGAAGTAGGACCACCCTTGGTAGATCAGGACCCTACGTCTATGTGAGGGGGCCTGTGCGACCATGGGGTGCTACTTGATCTGGATTTTTGATCAGAGGTGGACCACCATTCCTGTGCTTAATGAGGAGAAGTTGTATCCTGTCGCAGAACTGGGTTCTGTAATAGAACACAACACTGATAGGAGAGATGGACAGAGTCCAGCGATGGCCGAGCTCAGCACTAACAAAGCCCAGCGGTTGCCGAGCTCAGCATTAGTGCAGCTCAGCAACTGCCGAACTCATCACATGCAGAGCCCAGCGGCTGCCGAGCTCAGCGTTAGCGCAGCTCAGCAACTGCCGAGCTCAGCACTGGCCGAACTCAGCGATGGCTGGATTCAACGCTAGCCGAACTCAGAATTCTGCCGAGCATGATGGTTAGGATGAGATTCGCGTTTAGCCGAGCTAAGTGTCTAGGCCGAGCTCTGTGCTCAAAGCCGAGTTCAGTGTTACGGCCGAACTCAGTGTTGTGGCCGAACTCAGTGTTTTTCTGAGCTCAGCGCCAGACTGGGTTCTGTGCCAGACCGGACTTCGAGCTTAGCCGAACTCAGTGCTTAACCGAGCTGAGAGCTAAACCAACCTCAATGCCCTGCCAAGCCCAATGCATTTTTCCGAACTCAGCTGGGTGATCCAACTGAGCTAGGCTCTTTGCCGAACTGAGTTGGGTTGCCGAACTGAGTATTCAATTGAGCTCCATTGCTTAGCCGAACTCCGAGATGGATTTCCAAAAAGGTGGGATTTCAACAAGGGAGACTAGAACCTGGGACATTTCTTCCAGCCAGAATTCCTAGTGCGCACGGCCAACCACCCAGGCCAGGGGGTTAGCCGAACTCACAGGAAGTCCTGGACAATCAGGCTTTTCCTGCAGGATGTTTTTCCTTCTCTGATCACAGTGTGCCGAGCTGACCGCCCAGCCAGGAGGTCGGCTGAGCACACTTGTGTACAGTGACGATCCCCAGATTCTAATTTCTATTGTTGCAATCATATGTAGAACCCATTGACCATTCAAATAGACTTCCATCACTGTGCCAGCCACGAGTCAATGGTACGGCTCAACCTTGACTCGTGGGGTCCACTAACTAAAGTCCAGGTTATGTAATCTAAGATGATTCGACCTTTATACGTTACCAAATGATGCACACAACTTCTAAGCACCAAACACAATATTCCTTAGCATCTGTGGTTTCACTTAAAGATCGAATTACCTGAGATGGACCTGTATCCGAAAGTGGACCATTTACTTCGGTTGGACTGTTGCTATCTCCCTTTGATCCTTGTACTTGGAGATTCATCTCCCTCATACTATGACTATCACTCTATTGTCCTTATTATTGCTTATACCTGTTAATTAAATGGAAAATGGAGGACCTAAACCTAGGAATACTTAGAGGTGACCCGGTAATCTGATTTGGTGGATCATTGACCCGTGTCTGTGGCTAGGCGGGCCCTTTTTATGGCCTAAGTTGGATGTGAATTACCCTAGAATGGAGAGGTTAGATTGTATGGGCTTGCGACCCATTATGGACGTAGATGGATCATATGCCATTGAACATGGGCTTGTATCTCATATGGATTGTTATAGACCAGGCCAAGTATTTGGTGGGCCTTGGTACGGATCCAATGATTGGAATTGGACTTGGACTATGATCCACAATTTGTATTGAGTACTTAGACCTCTTAAGGACTTTGTTAGGACCTTGTTCACGCAAGGTAAAGCTTAGACAGACACAGACCTTTATTGTTTCCGAGTCGGCATAGACATTCACTGAGTTGATTTAAGCTCAGCCAGTTGGACTGATCATCACTGGTAGGAGCTATTGAGATTTGTTGTGTGGCTATCATGATGAGCACTGTTGGGACGGACGGTGTGATGCCGGTTCCGGTCGTTGTGGATGATGTTGATGATATTTTGCGGGGTTAGTAATCCCTAGCATTAGCTTAGGATCCCTACCGCGACTGTGTTCAGTATGGGAGGGCCGCGGCATAATATCCCGCGGTGACCAGCTTATGTGGATGTGCCATATTGTGTAGGTTTATTACTGTTATGCTTATTATGATTCTACATTGTTATCTCGCACGACTGCATAGCATATGTACCTTTGTTACTCTCTTAACTTTATACATGTCTCTACTCATTTTGATGCATACATTCTATATTATCTGCATATTGTGACTTGCCAGATCTTTAGATCTGACCCACTCTTGGTGCTTAGGTCTTGACCCCGAGTTCGAGGGCGATGCGTTCGCACTCGTTGAGGTGCCCGTAGTAGGCGACTACGGATGGGGGCCGGCCGACCATGAGGTCGAGCCGGAAGGTGGAGAGCCGACACCAGCTGCAGGGGTTTGAGCGTTCCTTTGTTTAGGGTTTTGAGAGACATTTGTTGTGAGTTGGGTAGTAATGAAAAATATGTAATTAAACCTTGATTTGTTATCACTATACATTTAGGCTGGACTTCAGCCCTTCTACATTTGACATATATACGATGATACCTTATGCTTCCACTATCTCTGATATGGCTTCCGCTATACTATCATGCTTCCGCAATTAACCATTGTTATTATGTTGATGAAAAAGTTTTAAATTGGACCTCACTGCGGACCTACGATCTTGGAAGTTCTCGGATTTTCCGGGAAGTAGCGCGCCAATTTCGGTACTTTGACGGCTTTCTCGGTATCCGGAATTGGGGCGTTACAATTTTATGGTATCAGAGCGGGCAAGTCTCTAGGAAATGAAATACACTAGAAACTTTAGGACGTAGTGAGGATCTCAGCGTGGGGGTACGTATAGGGTCGATGGATCGGGTAGAATCAGTGTAGTCCTAAGTGTTGGACTTAAACTAACCTAATTTCTTTCTCTTAACAGATGTGTAGAGAAAGTTCTCCATCACATATGATACCAGCAGTCGGCAGTTCGCCAGACTTCGAGCAGCGTTTCCAGAGGTTCTTACAGGCCTTCCTCGTTTCCCAGGAGGCCCAGGCTTCGGCGCAGCAGCAGCAGGCCGAGGATTTTGCCCAATTCCAGACGCAAGTCTTGGACATCATGGACAGAGTGGCTCAGCCAGGCCCAGCGGCGGCATCCGTTCGGGAGGCAGACCCGAACGTCATATTTGAGAGGTTCCTCAAAAGAGGACCGCCTGAGTTCACTGGCGCCGATGACCCGCTGGTGGCCGACGAATGGATCGTGCGGATGGAGAAGATCTTCAAGGTCTTCGAGTGCACCGGTCAGCAGAGAGTGCAGTTGGCCGCTTACATGTTCCGGGGAGTCGCGGAAGACTGGTGGAGGACGATTCAGCGTCATTTCGAGACGATAGGAGACGAGATCGCTTGGACTGCATTCAGGGCGGACTTCCTTCGGAAGTTCATACCATCTCACGTCAGAGACCGCAAGCTGCGGGAATTTCAGGCGCTGGTGCAAGGCAGCATGACTGTCTACCAGTATGAGGTTCGCTTCACCCAGCTTTCTCGTTTTGCAGAGGCTCTGATCACACTTGAGTCCGAGAGGATCCGTCGGTTCGTCGATGGGCTGAGAGACGACATTCAGCTTAACATGTCTTGCATTGAGATTCACACTTATGAGGAGGCTTTGAGGAGAGCTTACTGGGCAGAGGAGCGCCTGCAGCGGATAGAGGCCAGTCAGCAGCAGAGGCGAGTTAGAGCCGCCTTGGTCAGACCGCAGCCCTTGCCCATACAGCAGCAGCCATTTCAGAGACAGAGGCCAGCAGGCCAGGCCAGGCAGCATCAATATCAGCGGCAGCCTCAGCAGCAGCAGCAGCGTGGGCCCAGAGTATGCTATGACTGTGGGGAGACAGGACACATCTCCAGATTTTGCCCATTCAGAGGGGGACAGCCTCAGGCCCCGATGCTTTAGCTTCCAGCACCACCGAGAGCACCAGCTCCAGCTCCACCCGTTCAGCAGATTGCACCGGCACCCCAGCCACCTCAGCAGCAGTACCGTGCCCAGCAGCAGGCACGTGGACCCCAGCAGCCCAGGGGACAGCACTACCAGAGGGGACGACACCAGAGGCCCCATGGACAGCAGCGACAGCAACAAAGACCTCAGGCTGTAGGTCAGGCATTCGCACTCACACATGAGGAGGCCGAAGCTGCAGGGAACGTCGTTGAAGGTACTCTTTCTATTTGTGATCAGATTGCTAGAGTATTGTTTGATCCTGGTGCGACACATTCCTATGTGTCTTCTGCTTTTGCTTTAGTTCTTGGTGGGGTAGGAGAGGAGTTACCATACACGCTAGTTGTGTCTACGCCCGTGGGTAAGAGGGTAGTGTGTCAGACTTACCACCCCAGATGCCGAGTGCAGATCGGGGAGTACATTATGTTTGCAGATTTGATCGTGTTACCCATGCATGACTTCGACGTTATCTTGGGGATGGATTGGTTGGCCAGATATCGAGCAGTGATGGATTGCTTCGAGAAGATAGTCAGACTCACTATCGACGGTTCAGATGCCACGATCGAGTTTGTGGGTGAGAGGAGACCACCCAGCACTAGGTTGATTTCAGCACTGAAGGCAGAGAAGCTAGTGAGATCAGGTTGCGAGGGCTACATCGCATTCATCTCAGAGGACAAGAAGTCTAAGGGAGTCGAGGAGATCCCAGTCGTTTGCGAGTTTCCAGACGTGTTTCCCGACGAGATCCCAGGATTGCCTCCAGTCAGAGAGATCGACTTTACCATCGAGCTTGTGCCAGGCACCGCACCGATTTCTAGAGCTCCTTATCGCATGGCTCCAGCAGAGCTGCGAGAGTTGAAGACCCAGTTGCAAGAGTTGATAGACAAGGGTTTCATCAGACCGAGCATGTCACCTTAGGGAGCACCTGTGCTCTTCGTGAAGAAGAAGGATGGATCAATGAGGATGTGCATCGACTACAGGCAGCTGAACCAGGCAACAGTGAAGAACAAGTATCCTCTTCCTCGGATCGACGAGCTTTTCGACCAGCTTCAGGGAGCGCTGTACTTCTCAAAGGTGGACCTGAGATCGGGATACCATCAGCTACGAGTCAGAGAGCAGGATGTGCAGAAGACAGCGTTTCGTACTCGTTACGGGCACTATGAATTCCTTGTGATGCCGTTCGGGTTGACGAATGCGCCGGCAGTGTTCATGGCCCTGATGAACAAGATCTTCGCCCCGTACCTCGACAGCTTTACAGTGGTGTTCATCGACGACGTGTTGGTCTACTCCAAGTCCAGAGAGGAGCACGAGCAGCATTTGAGGACGTCTCTACAGTTGCTACGTGACAACCAGCTATACGCAAAGTTCAGCAAGTGCGAGTTCTGGTTAGAGCAAGTAGTCTTCCTCGGACATATCATCTCCAGAGACGGCCTAGCGGTGGATCCAGCGAAGATCGAGGCAGTAGTGAACTGGGAGAGACCGAAGAATGTCACAGAAGTCCGGAGTTTCCTTGGCTTAGCAGGCTACTACCGCAGATTTGTCAAGAGTTTCTCTTCGATTTCAGCCCCTTTGACCAAGCTGACAAGGAAGGACGTACCGTTCGTATGGACCGATGCATGCGAGGACAGCTTTCAAGAGCTGAAGGAGAGACTGACGTCAGCACCGATCTTATCTTTACCTTCTGGTACAGGCGGTTTCGTTGTCTTCACTGATGCTTCAGGGACCGGTCTTGGTTGTGTTTTGATGCAGGAAGGCAAAGTCATTGCCTATGGATCACGTCAGCTAAAGGAGCATGAGAAGAAGTATGCTACTCACGACCTGGAGCTTGCAGCAGTCGTGTTCGCACTGAAGATGTGGCGGCATTACCTCTACGGAGAGAAGTTCGAAGTCCATTCAGATCATTGCAGTTTGCAGTACCTGTTCACTCAGCATGATCTCAACAACCGTCAGAGGCGTTGGATGGAATACATCAAGGATTACGACTTCCCTATCAAATACCACCCGGGTAAGGCAAACGTCGTATCAGATGCTTTGAGCAGGAAGACCGCCCTAGTCAGTTTTCTAGCAGCAGAGGGCGTGTGGACCGATGTCTTCAGTGACTTGGATGTCCAGTTTCACCCGCTCAGCGATAGAGTTATGCTTGCTACCATGTCCGCATGGGAACCGTAGTTGCTAGGAGAGGTCAAGGACAGTCAACGCAGCGATCCTAAGCTTGTCAGAGTGATCGAGCAGATTGACCAGAGGCCAGAGTTCAGACTGATTGGTGGAGTACTCTACTACCAGGACAGGCTGTGTGTACCAGATATCCAGGAGCTGAAGGACCAGATCTTAGCAGATGCACACCACAGCAGATATTCGATTCACCCGGGCAGCACCAAGATGTATAGGAACCTGAGGAGTTACTACTGGTGGAACAACATGAAGAAAGAGATTGCAGGCTATGTGTCCAGATGTCTGACCTGTCAACAAATCAAGGCCGAGCACCAGAAGCCACCAGGTCTACTTCATCAGCTCGAGATACCTCAGTGGAAGTGGGAGCACATCACCATGGATTTTATTGCAGGACTTCCAGCTACCAGGAGACGCAGTGATGGCATTTGGGTGATCGTGGACAGGCTGACCAAGTCAGCTCACTTCTTACCAGTGTCGATGAGAGCAGGACTCGACGTCCTTGCTAAGCTGTACGTGGATAAGATCGTCTCTTTGCACGGAGTTCCAGCTTCGATTGTTTCAGACCGAGACCCACGCTTCACTTCTCACTTTTGGGATAGTCTTCAGCGAGCTTTGGGTACCAAGTTGAGCTTCAGCACAGCCTATCATCCTCAGACAGACGGACAGACAGAGCGCACCAACCAGACTTTGGAGGATATGTTGCGAGCTTGTGTCCTAGACTACAAGGAGAACTGGGAGGATTCCTTGCCACTCTGTGAGTTTGCCTACAACAACAGTTACCACTCGAGCATCAAGATGGCACCGTTCGAGGCATTGTACGGCAGGAAGTGCAAGACCCCAGTCTGTTGGGAGGAAGTTGGTGTCAGGAGTTTCCATGGACCATCTATTGTCGGCGACACCAGTGAGAAGATCCACCAGATAGTGGAGAACCTGAAGGTTAGCCGCAGTCGACAGAAGAGCTACGCAGACAATCGGCGCAGACCACTCGAGTTCCAGAAGGGAGACCGTGTCTTCCTGAAGGTTTCCCCAGCTCGAGGCACCCTCAGATTCGGCGAGAAGGGCAAGTTAGCACGGAGATACGTCGGACCCTTTGAGATCAAGGCCAGGATCGGAGATGTCGCCAACAGACTTCAGTTGCCAGCAGAGCTATCGGGTGTGCACGACGTCTTCCATGTCTCGATGTTGAGGAAGTATGTGGAGGACCCTACCCACATTCTGCATCACCAGCCGCTCGACATCCAGCCCGACGCGTCCTACATCGCCAAACCAGTCGCCGTCATCGACACCAAGGAGAAGGTGCTTCGGGACCGAACCATTCAGTTCGTGAAGGTTCAGTGGGAGCATCACACTCCGGAGGAGGCTACTTGGGAGCTACGAGACCAGGTGGCAAGAGATTATCCACATCTTCTACCGCAGGTATGTCCCTACATTGTTTTTACATTTGGGGACCAAATGTTTTAAAGGAGGGAGGAATGTGAGACCCCACCCCTGGTGGGCCCTCAATGTGAATTTGAATACTATATATTAGCCTAAGTATTTTAATTATATTAATTATGGGACTTAGTGAGGGTAGCTATGTAATTTCCTAGGGTTAGTCTAGTGGTGTAATTAGTAGAGTCAATAGGGGGTCTTTTGTTATTCTTAGAGTTAGTTAGTTTGTTAGAGGCCCTAGCTAGAGTTTTGTATTTACTATAGGGGGTTTGCACCAAGGAATCTTCTAGAAGATCACCTAAAGACCTAAATACCCTCTACCCTAACCCTAACCCTATTATAACCCTAAGGGCATTTTTGTCCATAACCCAAAAACCCAACCTATATAAACAAAACCCTCCCCCTGCCCTAACAACTACTGTTCATCTCCTTTTCTCTCAAGTTCCAATCTCTTCTCCCTTCTTCTTCCCCAATTCCCTCCAACGAACCCTCATCTCCCCCTCCAATCTCCCTTTTTCTCTTCCTCGCCCCAGAAATCCCTGGCAGAAGACCAGCCGAGACCGGCCTGCACCGTAAGAGCTACTGTCGAGACCCTTTCTCTTTTTTCCTGTGGTTTTCTCTCTTTTCCTTCTACCTTCAATTGATCCAGGCAAGTGCACTGTGCTGGTAGTCTAGATTGCATGTTTCCTTCCTTTGATTTGCAGTAGAATTCCAATTTGTAATATATATGTTTAGATCGATCCTTGAGCATGTTTGTTTGGTTCCTTTGGCCATTGATGGATGGGATTACCTCATTTGGATGATCAATGGCCGGTTGATGATGGGTGAATGATGTAGGAATGATTTATTTTGCTTCTGTAATGGTCTATGGAGAAACCCAGGAGAATTAGGTTGCAGTGATGGGTTTTCCGGAGATGGAATGACGAGAACCCACCTCGTTGTGTTGTGATCGGAATCGAAGTAGGACCACCCTTGGTAGATCAGGACCCTACGTCTATGTGAGGGGGCCTGTGCGACCATGGGGTGCTACTTGATCTGGATTTTTGATCAGAGGTGGACCACCATTCCTGTGCTTAATGAGGAGAAGTTGTATCCTGTCGCAGAACTGGGTTCTGTAACAGAACACAACACTGATAGGAGAGATGGACAGAGTCCAGCGATGGCCGAGCTCAGCACTAACAGAGCCCAGCGGTTGCCGAGCTCAGCATTAGTGCAGCTCAGCAACTGCCGAACTCATCACATGCAGAGCCCAGCGGCTGCCGAGCTCAGCGTTAGCGCAGCTCAGCAACTGCCGAGCTCAGCACTGGCCGAACTCAGCGATGGCTGGATTCAACGCTAGCCGGACTCAGAGTTCTGCTGAGCATGATGGTTAGGATGAGATTCGCGTTTAGCCGAGCTAAGTGTCTAGGCCGAGCTCTGTGCTCAAAGCCGAGTTCAGTGTTACGGCCGAACTCAGTGTTGTGGCCGAACTCAGTGTTTTTCTGAGCTCAGCGCCAGACCGGGTTCTGTGCCAGACCGGACTTCGAGCTTAGCCGAACTCAGTGCTTAACCGAGCTGAGAGCTAAACCAACCTCAATGCCCTGCCAAGCCCAATGCATTTTCCCGAACTCAGCTGGATGATCCAACTGAGCTAGGCTCTTTGCCGAACTGAGTATTCAATTGAGCTCCATTGCTTAGCCGAACTCCGAGATGGATTTCCAAAAAGGTGGGATTTCAACAAGGGAGACTAGAACCTGGGACATTTCTTCCAGCCAGAATTCCTAGTGCGCACGGCCAACCACCCAGGCCAGGGGGTTAGCCGAACTCACAGGAAGTCCTGGACAATCAGGCTTTTCCTGCAGGATGTTTTTCCTTCTCTGATCACAGTGTGCCGAGCTGACCGCCCAGGCCAGGAGGTCGGCTGAGCACACTTGTGTACAGTGACGATCCCCAGATTCTAATTTCTATTGTTGCAATCATATGTAGAACCCATTGACCATTCAAATAGACTTCCATCACTGTGCCAGCCACGAGTCAATGGTACGGCTCAACCTTGACTCGTGGGGTCCACTAACTAAAGTCCAGGTTATGTAATCTAAGATGATTCGACCTTTATACGTTACCAAATGATGCACACAACTTCTAAGCACCAAACACAATATTCCTTAGCATCTGTGGTTTCACTTAAAGATCGAATTACCTGAGATGGACCTGTATCCGAAAGTGGACCATTTACCTAGGTTGGACTGTTGCTATCTCCCTTTGATCCTTGTACTTGGAGATTCATCTCCCTCATACTATGACTATCACTCTATTGTCCTTATTATTGCTTATACCTGTTAATTAAATGGAAAATGGAGGACCTAAACCTAGGAATACTTAGAGGTGACCCGGTAATCTGATTTGGTGGATCATTGACCCGTGTCTGTGGCTAGGCGGGCCCTTTTTATGGCCTAAGTTGGATGTGAATTACCCTAGAATGGAGAGGTTAGATTGTATGGGCTTGCGACCCATTATGGACGTAGATGGATCATATGCCATTGAACATGGGCTTGTATCTCATATGGATTGTTATAGACCAGGCCAAGTATTTGGTGGGCCTTGGTACGGATCCAATGATTGGAATTGGACTTGGACTATGATCCACAATTTGTATTGAGTACTTAGACCTCTTAAGGACTTTGTTAGGACCTTGTTCACGCAAGGCAAAGCTTAGACAGACACAGACCTTTATTGTTTCCGAGTCGGCATAGACATTCACTGAGTTGATTTAAGCTCAGCCAGTTGGACTGATCATCACTGGTAGGAGCTATTGAGATTTGTTGTGTGGCTATCATGATGAGCACTGTTGGGACGGACGGTGTGATGCCGGTTCCGGTCGTTGTGGATGATGTTGATGATATTTTGCGGGGTTAGTAATCCCTAGCATTAGCTTAGGATCCCTACCGCGACTGTGTTCAGTATGGGAGGGCCGCGGCATAATATCCCGCGGTGACCAGCTTATGTGGATGTGCCATATTGTGTAGGTTTATTACTGTTATGCTTATTATGATTCTACATTGTTATCTCGCACGACTGCATAGCATATGTACCTTTGTTACTCTCTTAACTTTATACATGTCTCTACTCATTTTGATGCATACATTCTATATTATCTGCATATTGTGACTTGCCAGATCTTTAGATTTGACCCACTATTGGTGCTTAGGTCTTGACCCCGAGTTCGAGGGTGATGCGTTCGCACTCGTTGAGGTGCCCGTAGTAGGCGACTACGGATGGGGGCCGGCCGACCATGAGGTCGAGCCGGAAGGTGGAGAGCCGACACCAGCTGCAGGGGTTTGAGCGTTCCTTTGTTTAGGGTTTTGAGAGACATTTGTTGTGAGTTGGGTAGTAATGAAAAATATGTAATTAAACCTTGATTTGTTATCACTATACATTTAGGCTGGACTTCAGCCCTTCTACATTTGACATATATACGATGATACCTTATGCTTCCGCTATCTCTGATATGGCTTCCGCTATACTATCATGCTTCTGCAATTAACCATTGTTATTATGTTGATGAAAAAGTTTTAAATTGGACCTCACTGCGGACCTACGATCTTGGAAGTTCTCGGATTTTCCGGGAAGTAGCGCGCCAATTTCGGTACTTTGTCGGCTTTCTCGGTATCCGGAATTGGGGCGTTACAATGACTATAACCCCCTTTTAGAAGTCCATATATCTGTGGTTATGGCTATTCTACCAGGAATTTCTGTAAAATAATTTTTTATATTTATTTTCTCTTCATGCCAAAGTCTAATTGCATCATTTCTGGCTGTATTTCTTGAAATACTGTGAAATTGTGGTTGACAGTATTCCTGGACCCATTGTTCAAAAAACTCATTTTTAACAAAAGCAAATGGTAATTCGGATAACATAATCATTTTAACAAGACCTTGTCTAGCACTTTGTGCATTAAAAGAAAAAAGACCCAAACTGCTACTACTACTACCACCACCAGTAGTAGAAATTTGGGTTTGTGAATCAGGCCCCCATGTCCCTGCATTTTTTGGCTTATGCTTTACTAAACGTGTTTTCCTATGTCATGACAAATGGCCGATACCCCCTTTGACTGGGCACTATAAATCTTACCACACAATTTGCATTTTTCCTTTTCAACATTCTTTCCATTTTCAATAACATCATACCTTGTATATATATATCCCAAACTGCTGAATTTCTACTCCTCTTGTTTGGTTTATGGGAACTTTGAGGAAAGGGGGGTGGTAAATCACCTACTTCATCTTGTAATTCAATAAAATTTTCTTCTATCTCTAAATTAACGGAAGAAGATTCTGTCGGAAATCTCAATCAATGCTTCGTTGTGAGAGAGAAAATAAATGAGATGTGGAAAAACGGAGTCATCACCTTTGACAAAAACTATGGGTCTGCCTCCGTCAACATGGTGACATGTGGACAAACATCAAGATCACCGAAGAAGAAGATCACTACTTCCTTCAAGGTGATAAAGTCAATCGAAGCGTCCGAGGAACTGGTTCCTTACCCGACACCAGACGGACAACCGATATGGGTACATCCCGATCTCCTGGAAGATGAAAATTGGGAGGTCGTGAAAACAAAGCCTACAGCTCAACAGCGAAGGCAGGCTAGGAAACATCTCCTCAAGCTCAAACGGCAAGAGAAGACCCAGCCAAAACTAGAGGTCAAAGAAAAGGCAGAGGCTTCCTCTACCGCTTCACTGGAGGTAACAAAAACATCCCTTCCAGAGACTTCAAAGGGGGTAAGGAAATTCACTCTCAGTGATTTCATGCCACCTCAATTTAAAGAAGCCATGCAGGAGGCATCATACTCTTGCAATTCAGTAGTTGGATTCTCCATTGATGGATACGAATCCAGCGACACCGATGATGGATTCGAACCCAACTACACAGATGAGTGGGAGGAATCCCTTGAAACAGGAGAATATCTCTCCGATGAAGAATGGGTTCCTGAGTCTCATCTTATGCAAGTAATCTGGTATAACCCCCTACAGCCACAAGGATCCTGGTCTGATGATGAAGAAGACCAAGAAGCTGTACAAGAAAATGCTGCTGAATCAGCACCCCTCATTACTCCAGTGGAAATCAACCATGTTGAGCCACAAATAGATGATGAAGAAGAAGATCCGGCTCCCATACCTGATCTTGAAGAATATGCAAGGATCTTGCAGCGACTCGCTCTAGAACAAGAGCAAGAACGCGTCAACGAGCCTCCTCGCAACCCAGAGCCTGAAGTCCCTGAAGACCACCAGGTACATCCTCCCTTAACTCCTGAAAATGGAGAAAATTGCTGGATAGACGATCCTCTTACATCCGAGGATGAGTCTGACTCCGATCAGGCAACGTCTCCCGTCAGAGCTTCCTGTAATGTGATAATTCGGGATTATAGCTCTTCCGAAGCATCGTCTGATGAGAGCACTTACACTCCGGCTTAGCAAACACAAACTGCGAATGAATCCATTGAAATGCTTCTTCGGCGTCTCGTCGGGTAAGTTCCTCGGATTCTTAGTTCGGAAAGCTGGAATAGAGCTTGACCCCATAAAAGTCAAAGCCATTCTAGAAATGCCCTCTCCAAGAACCTTAAGAGAACTCAAAGGGCTTCAAGGGAGATTAGCCTACATCAGACGGTTCATCTCCAATCTTTCAGGGAAATGCCGTCCATTCTCCCGGTTGATGAAAAAAGGTGTAAACTTTGTCTGGGATGCTGACTGTGAAGCTGCTTTCCAAGACATCAAGTCATACCTGACAAAACCTCCAGTGTTAGCTGCTCCTACCACTGGAAAACCATTCATCTTGTACACAAGAGCCCTTGATCACTCTTTGGGAGCTCTGCCTGCGCAAGAAAATGATCAAAGAAAAGAAGCTGCTCTATATTACCTCAGCCGCATGCTAGTAGGTGCAGAGCATCGCTACTCTCCAGTCGAAAAAGAATGTCTTGCAGTGATGTTCGCCATACAAAAGCTGCGTCACTACTTGCTTTCCAACACAGTCTACCTGGTCTCGAGGGTCAACCTCTTGAAGGTCCTTGTCACAAAGGCAGGTTCTCTCAATGCTCGACTGGCAAAATGGTCCATCCTTCTGTCACAATTTGATATTAGGTATGTACCACAAAAAGCAATCAAAGGGCAAGCTCTAGCGGACTTCCTCGCAGAGCATCCATTGCCTAAAGATTCTCCACTCAGAGATGATCTCCCAGACGAACCAGTCTACAATGTGGAGACTTTCTCACAAAGCACCTCCTGGGACATGTACTTTGACGGTGCAACCAGGACAAATGAAAAAAGACAGCTGATCTCGGGAGTTGGCATCCTCTTTGTTAGCCCCGACAAATACATGATTCCACACGCTTTCTCGCTACTGGAACCATGCACAAACAATGCAGCTGAATATCAAGCTCTGATCTTAGGATTGGAACTCGCCATCGAATCCGGTATCACCATGCTGGAAGTCTTTGGAGACTCTCAACTGATCGTCAACCAGATGAATCAGAAATTTGAAGTCAGGAAGCCAGATTTGTTGCCCTACTACAACAAGGCACAATCACTTCTGCAAAAGTTTGACATCTGTCACATCACCCACATTCGTAGAGGTGAAAACATACGTGCAGATGCCCTAGCCGGACTTGCCGCATCCATGGCAATCCAGGAAGGGGAAAATATGCAAGTCACAGTGTGCGAAAGAAGAATCCTTCCTCCTCTTAACACACACCAAGCAGTTGCTGAATGCCACCAAGTGGTCGGAAGTCGGATTTCAATCCTTCAAACTTCAATTGGCGACTGGAGGGATCCGTTCATTGATTACATTATGTTCGGAATCCTACCTGAAGATCCAAAAGAACGGGTAAGCATCCAAAGGCGAACCCCAAGCTTCCATTTGGATATTCCTTCAAAAATCCTTTACAGGAAATCCTTCAACGGAGTACTTCTACGCTGCTTGTCACAACAAGAGGCTGAAGAAACACTCAAAGAAGTTCATGCTGGTCTTTGTGGAGCTCATCAGGCCGGACCTAAGCTCTATGATCAGATAAAAAGGTTAGGATATTACTGGCCTACCATGGTAGCTGACGCAATGCAATTTGCTAAGCGCTGCCAACAATGCCAAGTTCATGGAGATTACATTCACATGCCTCCAGAATGGCTACATCCTACAGCGATCTCATGGCCTTTCGAAGCCTGGGGTATGGACATCATAGGTCCTATTTCTCCCCCTTCAAGCAAAGGTCATCGCTTCATCTTCGCCGCTACGGATTACTTCTCCAAGTGGTCAGAAGCATTTGCGTTTAACGAAATGAAGACCTCATCAGTCCTTCAGTTCCTGCGCACCAACATCATTTGTCGTTTCGGTATACCCAAAAGATTCGTCCATGATAACGGACCACAGTTCCGGGATCATCGATTCTACAGGTTCTGCGACAAATACAAAATTCAAAGCTGTCCTTCGACTCCATACAATCCGGCAGCAAACGGGTTAGCAGAAGCTTTCAACAAGACACTCTGCAAAATCCTCAAAAAAATGGTCTCTAATCACAAAAGAGACTGGAGCGACAAAATGTCTGAAGCTTTGTGGGCCTATCGAACCACCGTTCGAGGACCAACCCATAGCACACCATTCTCCTTGGTCTATGGATGCGAAGCTGTCATGCCCTTGGAAGTACAAATCCCTTCCTTGAGGGTATCCTTGCAAAATGACATGACTCAAGAAAGCAATGTCAAATTGCGACTCCATGAGCTGGACAATCTCGATGAGAGACGGCTCGAAGCTCAACAAAGCATTGAACTTTACCAAGCACGTATGGCAGGATCTTTCGATAAAAAGGTCAGGCAACGCGCCTACAAAAAGAATGACTTGGTTCTTGCGGTAAAAAGACCAATGGTCTTCGCTCACAAGTCCAAAGGCAAATTTGAGCCGAAATGGGAGGGACCCTACGTCATCGACAAAGTTTTCTCCAATGGCGCATACGCACTCCTAAACATGGAAGGTGACAGATGTATGCTGCCCATCAATGGCAAGTTCTTAAAGCGGTACTACCCTTGAAGACTTACCCAACTGGGTAAGAGCAATGCCTGTATGGCCAAAACCGGTTTCCAGGTACACGCTCGCTAAACCCACCCTTTTTTAGAATTTTCATATCAAATGTTGAAATTTCTAGAAATCTAAAACAATGCTTACTTTCATCGTTTCATTGTTCAAAAAAATATATATATCCAAGTTCAGGAACCTTTCCCTAACTTGACCAAAATTTTCAACCTTTGAACCCAAAATTCATGGTTTGAAACAAAATCCGGATTCAGGGATTTCCACCCTAGTCCACCCTGCCTTTTACCGCCAAAATGGTTTTAGGTCAAAATTTATGACCCTCGTGTCTTTAAACAAAAAAAAAAAATGGTTTTTCAAAAAACCCGCGAGGAAGCGACGCTTAGTCGATACTCGCACAAATCGGAAGCAAGCGAACCACGTTCGACACTTCCAAAATCGCAGGAAAGCGACATTTCGTCGATACTTGCAAAATCCAAAACTGTGGAGACGCAACATTTCAGTTGATATCCATAACCCAAAGGTTCGAAAAAACCACAAATTTCAAAAATCGTGGGGAAACGACATCAAGTCAGTACCCGCAAAACCAAAATTTTTGAAAAGCAAGGATGCGACATTCCATCGATACTTGCACCCAAATCCGCGAGGATGCGACATTCCATCGATACTCGCAACCGAATGAGCAAGGATGCGACATTCCATCGATACTTGCAAGAACATTCAGCAGGGAGGCGACTTTTAGTCGATACTTGCATTTTTTTTTTGAAATCAAAACAGGCTATAAATGCCACAAACAGGCTATAAATGCCACAAACCGGCTATCAATGCCACCAAAACAAAACCGGCTATCAATGCCACAAACAAACAAAAAAAAACTTGGATTTCAAAAAACCCGGCTATCAATGCCACAAAAAAAAAACCGGCTATCAATGCCACCAAAACAAAACAGGCTATCAATGCCACAAACCGGCTATCAATGCCACCAAAACTCGGCTATAGATGCCACAAAAAAACTCGGCTATCAATGCCACAAGAAAAGCTGGCTCTCATGCCGAAATTGGCTTCCATGCCACAAACAAAAACCTGGTTTTCATGCCAAAACAATCACTTGACAAAAGATTTTCACAAAATGACAACCTTTTGATCAAATCCCATTTAGCAATTACTTTTATCACAAAAAGATTCAAGTGAGCGTAGGGATAACAAAAAGAGAGCATCCCATTTAGCAATTACTTTTATCACAAAAAGATTCAAGTGAGCGTAGGGATAACAAAAAAAAAAAGAGTACCAAAAAATACATGTGGTACCAAAAAAAAAAGGAGAGAAAGTGTTCACAAGCACTACAAAAAAAAATAAGTACCAAAAAAATACAAGTGGTACCAAAAAAAAAAAGAAAAGAGAGAAGGATGATATACAGGAGCTCAGTCAAAAATGGTCTCCAGCCAAGAGTTCAGCTCCCCAAGCAAACTTTTAGCCTCAGCCGTCAAGGATTCCAAGGCACGTTTCTTCAGGAACTTGCCATGAGATGCTGGAGTGGGCTGTACCCCTTCTCTCACACCAGGAAGCTTACCTCGAGCAGTTTGCCATTGTTCATCCTCATCAGACTTCCTTTTGAGAACCCGTTGGGCATCTGTAACCTGGTGAATCAGGGCACTCTCCCTGTCGCGAGCTTCTATTATGGCAGTCCACTTGGCAGCGACTTGTGCCTGCAAATGCTCAAGACGTTTCCTGGCCTCATCGACCTCCCTGTCAAGGATGTTAAGGTCATGTGTCAGCCTGATGATGGCTATCTCTTCTAAGTTCCTCTTTCGGACTGCCTGCTTCCTGCTTTCTGTAGCCTCATCCAGGTCAGACTTAGCCTTATCAGCAGGGTCCAGGAACATCTCCTTGAAGAACTGGTCATCAGCCAAACCCATGGTCTCAAACCACTTGTCACCCAGCTCAATGATCCTATTAACGATCGCCCTGGCATATGTGACATCCAAACCAGCTTCTTCAGCATCACCGAGAATCTCACGCACATGCTGGATCATGCTAAATCCGGCTTCCAAGTGCCCAGAAAAGAGAGTCTCAATCCAAGAGCTCAGAACTCGCACCACCACCTTCTTCGCAAAAAGAAGAGATGGCCCAGCTGAAGATTCGCCCAACTCCATTGGTCGGCTGCTCATGTCATCATCTGTTGAAAGAGTAACAAAAGAACTCTTTCCAGTTGAAGCTGCTCCTGCTCGGGAAGGAATCTCAGCGCGAGGAATCTCCTCAACATTGTCAGAACTGGTCCCAGGAGTCTCTACCTCTGGATTAACCTCTGGCATCCCTTGCTCTAGAAAAGACGGACCCTCCTCTGCCACTTCAAAACCTACAAAGGAAACACAAAAAGGTATGAATATGATCCTGTTTGAAAATCATTATCAGGGTTATAACTATAAAATACCTTCTTCGACGACTGGCGGAACACTTTCTTCCTCCATGAACTCATCGGAAGCATCATCAACATTTGCGTCCATCGATGGTTCAAAGTCATCAGAACCCTGTGGCAAGTCAGCTGACAAAAAAAAATGTGTTAGCAAACCGAGTCACAAACTCAAAAAAAAAAAAAAAAAAGAGCAAAAGAGGTCGTACCAATTGGAGATTCTGGATTTACTCCAGAGTCCCTCGGTTCTTCTTCAGGTGCCTCAACAGGATCCATCACCACCTAATCGGTTGGGACCTCAGGCATCACCAAGTCTTCCTCTGCTAAAAAAAAACAAAAAGAAGAAAAGCAGAAACTAGAAGCAAATCATAACATGGAAAAAATCCCATGAAAAGAAATGGAAAGAGAAAAAGGAAGAATCATACCTTCACCGACGGTCTCTTCTTCTCGGCTTCTCTTCTCTGGAGGCTCGTCAGCATCCACTGGCACATCCTCATTGATAGTAAGAGGAACTTCCAAGTCAGGAGAGTCCTCATGCTGCCCCTTGCTGCGATGATGACTCCTCCCCCTCTTACTCCGGCGGGTTCGCTTTTTAGAAGAACCTACCCCGCTGTCAGAGTCAGGTTTCCCACTTGACTCCTCACTGGATGGTCTGCTCTTGCCAGTAGACTCCACGGAAGCTTGCCTCTGTGCCGCCTGCATCCAAGCACCAAGTTCGGCTTCCTCCTGTTCTAGCTGCTCCAAAGCCTCGTCAGGTATTTCTCGAACAGCTTCAGAACCGATGACGCCCTGGTCACCGAGAAAGCCTATCTTGTGCTTCTCCCCAGAAAGGAAGGCCCAAACTTCCTCTCGCCGGATGCCATCCGACTTTCCAAGGCCCTTTCCAGATGCCAGCTTCACATCAAGCTCCTTCTTGGAAAGCCCCCGATATGCCGAAAAGCTCTCCGCGAACCACTTCGCAAAGCCGGCAGTACGGGAAGTCAGCAACACAGGATAAGAAATCATGGCTGTAGTGTCTTCAGCACTATAGAAAGCCCATGCATTTCTCCCGTCCTGTAAGCCTCCAAAGCGCTTCACCATACTTGAAGGCGCTCCAACAACGCCTTGAGAAAAGCCAAGCTGCAAAGCAAAGCGAGAGGGTACATACGGCTGGATGTCGACGAAAAGATGTCTGCGTACACCATCGTGCCGACACGTATGCTGAAAAGCCACTCTCTCTCTGCATTTGTCAAGGAATAATGCCTTCCCGACCCCGCCCTGGTAGAGTCTCGGGAGGCACCAAAATCAAAAGCCTTCTTCCGCAACTCCGGAGAAAGCTTTACTGAAGATTGCCCCATCTCGACGTCCCTGAACCGTCGGATCCTCATGCGGGCAAACAAAAGTGATTCGGACACGGCTTTGCCCTTAGCCAGTCGAATCATCAGAGGATCATCATCCTGAGCAGCACCCAGCCGATGGAAGCCAGGACAGTGGTATACATACCACGAATAAAAGATATGGGCTGAAAATACCCTATTCATGGGAAGCCCAAGCCGAACCAGAAAAGCAGCAGCCTGCAGTTCGGTACACAGGTAGGAGTAAAGAGCTGGCACCAAAGCAAGCTGCTCTCCAAACGCCATCTGACAAGCCGGGAAAATACAATGCGGCCTGATGTGCGTTCCATCTCCTCCAGCAAATACAGCCTCACCAAGCCAATAAGTGAGGTAAACAGCGAGATCTCTCCGCAGTGCAATGTCAGGACATATGGCGTTTGTACTTGCACATAAATCTCTCAACTCTTCTTGCATGGCCAAGATCTTCTTTGGATCCTGAGCTCCAGCTTCCTGGGTCACGCTATCAGAAGACTCCCTACTATCAAAAAAGTTGGGGAATGAAGAGCTAAAACTCTTCCAACTGCTGGATCTAACTTTCGAACCCCCCTTCTCCTTCAAAAAATCATAGAAGGCGACGAGCTGAAAGTATAAAAGCCTGAACTCCTCAGACTGCCGCTCGAGGACGCTGTCAATCGGCATAAACTCCTCATAGAGCTTGCCGAGGATGGGCAATCCGGTAATAGCGCTCAGCTCCTTCAAAGAAAAACCAATCTCACCATTCGTCACAACGAAGGTATTGGTTTGTGGGAGGAATGACTCCAGCATAGCCATGAAGGCCTCGTCGGAAAAGATCACGGTCTCCCTAAAGGCGCGGACCGCATCAAAAATCCCGGTTTCCTTCAAAACGGCGCCACCAATCAGCAGGACGCGATCAGTCCACGACTTCCACTCGGAGTCAGCATTGAAACGACCTCGAAGTCGAAAAGGCTTGATCCAATTGCTGCCGTCACCGCTGAAAATACCAAGGCCCACCGGTCTCAAATCGACCGACGGATAATCAGAGCCCTGGTAGCCGCTAGATGGCATCAATAGGTCCATGTCAACAGGCGACCTCTCCGTATATCCAGGAGAACCGCCAACAAAAACCCCGGTCTTGATTACGTTTGTCCTTCTCACCCAGCTTGGAGGATCTTCCCTCTTAGGGCACGTGGGGGCAAGGCTCAGAATCGAGACGGTGCGATCAAACATCGACCGGGTAGCAACAGTCTTCTTCTCACCATCTGCTGTGAAGGAAAACTGAAAACATCTCCTCTGGTATGTAATGTCATCAGGGACTGCATCACCAAAGAAGAAGGTAGGCTTGGGCAAAACGCTTTGATCTTCCATCACCCATGGACGACTGCTTACCATGATCTTATAGAATTCCTCTCCCTTGAGAGTGATCAGTCGCTGCCTCATCTCATCTCTGTTGAGGGAGTCGCACTCTTCCAGATTTCTCTCAACATACTGGACCTTCTCAAAATCCTGCTGAACGGCCAGATTAGAAGATCTAGAAGACCGACGAGGTACGCTTGTAGCAGGCTCTTTTCCCTTGTTCGCTCTGGAGGAACCACCTGAAAAGGATGGAAAAGAAAAAGATCAAACATCAAAATGACAGAATCTCGCTAAAAAAAAATCTGGCGAAATTTTGACATGATGACGGGGCAATTCCGAAGAAAAGGAACTATCCCGAAAGAAATAGAAAGCTTGAAAATGGGCTCAACATCGCTGCGAGCTCCGAAACTCCAAACTTTCGAAACCTCAAAGTCTCCGCAAAATCAGGAAGGGCTCAACATCACTGCGAGCTCCAAGTTCCCAAATTTGCAAAAACTTTCAGGTATGCTATCACATCATGCTATAAATTTAATTTACAAATTGAATGCATGCATGAACATCTTGGTTTGCAAAAAAAAAAAAATGCATTATCATGATGAGCAAAAAAAAAAGAAGAAAAGAAACTTTCTCTAAAAAAAAAAGAGGGGAAAGAAAACAAAAAAGAAAAGAAAAGAAACTTTCTCTAAAAAAAAAAGAGGGGAAAGAAAACAAAAAAAAAAAAAGAAAGAAAAGAAACTCTCTCAAAAAAAAAAAAGGGAGGGAAAGAAAAAAAAAATGATGAGGGCTGGCCCACAGGCCACGTGGCCGTACGGCCAGATCCGTACGGATCTGTCCGTACGGCCCACAAAAAAAAAAAACAAAACAAAAAAAAAAAAAAAAAAGAAAAGAAAGCAAAAAAAAAAAAAACGTGCGAAAAAAAAAGGAGGCAAACACGTGAAAAGAAAAAAAAAGAAGAAGAAAAGAAAAGAAAGAAACAAAAAAAAAAAAGAAAGAAGAACTTTTTTCCTACAATGGAGTTTTCTTGAAAAAGAAGAACTTACTTGAAGCCATTGATGGAGAAGAAGAAGAAAACTCTTGAAGATCTTGAAGAAGAAAAGCTCTTGGTCTTGAAGCCCTCTTGAGATTATTGCAAAAGAAAGTAATAAGAGCAAGAGATCCAACCTTCTCCTTGCTTTTATAGAGGAGAGCAAACCAAAGAAGGAAAGAAGAAAGAGGTAAGTGTTACTAATTAGTAACCTTACCAAAAGAAAGAAATTAGAAAGATTCTTTTCCAACAGAAAGATATCTTGAGGGATTCTCTCCCAAAAAAGAAATCAATGAGAGATTTTCTCCTAAAAGATATAATCTATGACGGATTCTTTCCCAAAAGAAAGATATCTTGAGATATTCTATCCCAAAAACAAAGGGATCATGAGAGATTCTCTCCAAGTAAAGATATTCTTGGATATTCTCTATCCAAATGAGATATTTTTGGATATTCTTTACAAAAATGACACCATATGAGATCTAAGCCATTTCAAAAGCTTAAGGTCCCATGGGTTAGCCCATATGAGCCAGGTTTGACCACCTAGGCACAAAAAAAAAAAAAAAAAAAAAGAAAAATTTTTGGGCTTTTAGTCAAAGAGAAATCCCTTTGACCAAGAGCATACAAAAATGGTTCCATGCCTCTTTTGAGTTGATTGGACCATACAAAAGAAAATTCCAAGCCCCATGAGCTTCCAAAAAATCAAGCCATCCAGCCTCATCTACCAAATTGAGCCAAAATCTTGAAATTGACATTCCATCAAACCAAATCCTGGTCCCCTAACTTGCCACATACAGCCTGTTAGGTCACAAGACCAAAATCAAAAACCAAAACCTGATCCCCTAACTTGCCACATATAGCCTGTTAGGTCACAAGATCAAAACCAAAATTGATCCCCCAACATTCCACATACAGCTTGTTGGGTCACACGATCAAAACCAAACCCGACCCCCTAACCTGCCACATAGAGCCTGTTAGGTCACAAGGTCAAAACCCAAATCCACATCCCTGATGTCATCTTCAAAACTTTGCCTCGAGATGGTACGTGATCCCTTTCACTACCATAAAATTCCCCTGGAAGCTCAAAAGGCTACAAATACCAAAAAGAAAGATTGCTCAAAGACTCTTGGTCAAGTCACAGGCTCTCCTTCAAAAAATCTCTTCGAGGCACATCGACTACAAAAGTTAAGCAACTCGCCGCTGTACCTCGAGGGGGCATTTGTTGACACCAAAAATGTCACTTTACCTTTTCAAGATCCAAAGAGCTACATGAAGTCGCAACCTGCCATAAATAGGCAATGCTGCTTCCAAAAATCAAATCTTGTCAGAATCAAACAAAAACTGCAAGATTCTTCCAGACAGCCAAAAGAGGAGTACACAAGAAGTTTCGGGCCATTTCAAAATCATTTTGGCCTAACTTCGCTTCTCCGACAGCCGAAAAAGAGCTCTCGGCGGCAAAAGCTCTCCGGGACCATGGTTCCCAAGACAGAGCCTATGGATCATCTTAAAATGACTCCAATAGGTTCCCTGTCAAATTTCAAGTCAATCGGACATCAGTTGACCGCACATCAAACCGCGACATCTTCATCGCGACAAAAAGCAAGTCTACAGGTGATAGGACCCCAAACGGCTTCGAAACTCAAACAAAAGCCTATGGTTGGTCTTATTTATTGCTCAGGAGGCTTCACACCAAATTTCAGGTCATTCCGACATCGTTTGACCCAGTTTCAGCTTCTGACGGAAAATCGGCAGCTCTGCGCGACAAAGTCTTCGGCTTTCTCAGGAAATTGGAAACTTTGCAAAATAAAATGCAAGGATTCTCATCAGGTTTCCTACAAAGAAATCAGGCCAATAAATGGTCAAAATGTCAAGGAAAAGTACAGAAGAAAAAAGAATTAGAAAAAAGTAAAAACGGATGCAAAACGGGACACGAAAGGGGGAAAACCCCCCCAGGGTCGCAGACCCCTGCAACCCTGGGCCAGGGTCGCCGGCGACCTTGGACCCCGGGGTCGCCGGGAAAGCCCCGGAAACCCCGGTTTTCGCCGTTTTTTCGCGATTCGAGGAGCCCAGCCTCTGGTACTTTCCAAAATTCATGCTTTTGAGACACCAAGTCCTCTGACATCCGTCCAAAACACGGGTAAATCATCAAGAGTATCGAAGACAGTATTGATCGCCACCCGGTCAACCAAAAAAAGTGTGCTTTCCACCCGACCGATCGAGAAATCGACAGGACAGATGGCACCGACCCGCTGTTGGCAACAAACACCTGAAATTACATGGTCATCTGATGTCGATCTACATGAAGATCCATCGATGATCATCAACAGAAGAATCTCAAAAGACGTGGCACGGCCCGCGACTCTTCAGCTGCTCGGCGACCACTTAATGCGATTAATTGACTAACTTTATTACAGTCATTAATCCATTTCTTTGGACGGCCCAATCAGAAGCAAGCATTCGGGAGTTACAAGTCAAGAAATTCATGGCATTTAACCCATGAAACTCCTCCCATCATGGCGATTAAAGGCGATTAAATGCCCTCAATCTCCTCCGGCCAATCAGAAGCCAAGAAAAAGGAGTTACAAAATAAACAATTCAATTTTGTAACTCCTCCCATTATGCGGCTTAATGACATTAAAAGCCCATAAACCCACCTAAAAGGCTACCTAAAAGCCTATAAATAGGAGGGCTCTCCAAGAAGAAGACACAACGAACATCAACAGACAGCAGTCAGAAATCCAGAGAAAAGAAAAAGAGAGAAAACTCTGCGGAAGTTCTACACCGGCCACCGCAACAAGGTGACAAAAGTCCCTTGGGGGGTACCCCCCCCAAGGTCCTTGCCTTCTCCTCCTGCCTCCAATGGCTTAGATATGGCTTTTCAGCCCGTCTACTCGTTTTTTTATTGGACATAGGACCTTCCTTTGGTCTTTGTCCTCTAAAAACCCGAGGTTATAGCCAAGCCAAGCGAATCAATAGCATCCTCTGTTCTCATCTGCATGGATGATGGCGAAGCCCACATATGGCTTGCGACCGTCAATCTAAACGAGTCCCCCACAATCTCCTGAGAAGTTAGATCCTCCTTTTCTTGCTTTTCATTGTAGTTTGTATTTTTTTAAAAGAGACAAAAATCACAACTCTTGTCTTTCATTATTGATAAGGATTGTAAATCGGCTATAAACGCTAAAAATCGGCTATAAACGCCAAAAATCGGCTATAAACGCCAAAATCGGCTATAAATGCCAAAAAAATCGCCTTTTACGGCAAACTAAGAAAAATGTCTCTTTTCTTAAATATATGTGCAATGGAAAACTTGAAAGAAGTTGATTTCCTTTTTACTTGCGAAGGTTGATCCCCGGATCACCACTTGCAATTCCAAGTAAAAATAGAAAATCTGGCACACCCACAAAAAAAGAAATGTTGATGCACGCCCTTGCCCCCCGGTTACGAAAGGGTCGGAACCAAACGGACTCCCACGTCCGCCGACCTCGGTAGAACCGAGCAGGAGCGCGGTCCATCAGCATTATTATCTACCATGCCAAATGTTAGTAGAGAAATCTACTAAAAAGCATTCCATGTTATTGGTTCAAACCATAGTTGGAGAGTACTTTTTATGTCTGCACCCAAAAATATAAGGCCATTCATGCTAGATCTTTCCGATTTAGAATGTTACTAATAGTACTAGTACACTATCATATGTGATCTTTAAGGAAATAGAGTTTTATTTATTTTTCATAAGATTATTTATTTGAATTTAGTTTGAGGTTATATAGTTCATTGTTTTGACAATTATTTAGTGGTATTATGACATTGTTAGCTACGATCTTTACTGAAGTAAAATCTTATTGAATTTACTTTGATATTGTGAATGCATGGAATCTTATTTAAGATGGATGTAGGTAGATTCTGTTTTATTATAATGTTTCACTTATCTTATATATAATGAATATGTTTTGTTCAGGTTAAATGGATCAATATAGGGATGGAACTGACTCTGACAGAAGATTTTAATGTTTTGTTTTTCTAATGATTCGTCAATACCACTCACGTATATCTAGACATGCCATTAGGGATAAAGGTGAACCCGGGTATGAATTTCTAAATAAGGTCCTATGTGGACATCCAAAAAGATGTTATATATGACTTATTTTGTATGGAAAAGCATGTGTTTCATGGCTTATGTAATGCATTGAAGAGAAGAAACTTATTACATGATTTAAAATCTTTATCAGTGGAGGAGCAAGTAGCTATATATTTTATGGCCATTGGCCATAGCATAAGGAATAGAATGATAGCGAATAGATTTCAATATTCAGGTGGAACCATTAGTCGTCATTATAAGAGAGTATTGAAGGCTATAGTAAATTTGGGAAAGGAACTTATTACTCTACTATCATTTACAAATATACCAACAGAAATCTTCAACAATATTTTTAAATATTATCCACGGTTTAAGGTAAATTTTATATTCAACCCATTTTTTTATATTAAATGATATCTTTTTACATGTGAAAAGTGGCACTCATTTTTCTTCCTTTTAAAGGATTGTGTAGGGGCCACTGATGACACACATGTGAGTGCATCAGTTCCAACAACGGATCAAACTCCTTATCGAGGCAGAAAGGTTTCAGTTATACAAAATATAATGTGTGTATGTTCTTTTGACATATGCGATCTACATTTGTATGTGCCAGCTGGGAAGAAACAAAAAAAGTTCTACATTTGTTTGCTAAAGCTATAACTAATTCAGAATTATGTTTTCCCCAACCTCCAACAAGTAAATTTCATTTGATGAGAATATATATGTATATGTATTGCTTTACAAAACAACGATAAAAATATGAAAAAAAAATAGCATTGTAAGTAAATATTATGTTGTCGACTCTGGCTATAGCAATATACCAAGTTATTTTGTGCCTTATAAAAGGGAGCGATATCACTTATCACAATATACTGGACATGGACGACAACCTATAGGAAAGAAAGAGCTATTCAATTAATACCACTCACCATTGTGAAATGCCATTGAGCGTTGCTTTGGCATTTTGAAGGCAAAGTTTCATATTCTAAAGCTCATGCCACCCTATTCTTTACGCAGACAATGACAAATTGTAATTGTTGCATGCACCCTCCACAATTTTATAAAGATGTAAATGCAAAGTGGCATATTTTATTCGCTTTCAAGATGAAGGGTTTATCGTTGAAAATAACTATGGTGAAAATAGTCTATCTACACCTATAGAGTTAGGAGCGACACAAGAAAGGTAGGCGATGGCACACAAAACGAAATAAAATTGCAGATGCACTCTTTGCACACCATGGTGCATTGGAAGAGTCATTTGTATTAACTTTAATGAATAAGTTTAATTATTTTCTCTTGGATTTTTTTTTGTGAAGCTCCTGGAAATTTGTTATATGTCGTAAACATGTGAATATTCTTAATTAACTTAATTTTAGTGGCATTTGAAAACTCTAAAAATAAACTATTATTTTATGTTTTAGAGCTTCTTTGCATATTGAAATATTCAACAAACCTCTACATATCAGAATAATCAAAATGACCCAAATGATGGGTGGAATCTACATTATAATTACAATCCTAAAAAAGCCTCCAATTACCAAAATTTCTGAAGGTGGGTCCTATGTTCACAATCACAAAAGGTGGCCCCACTTAGTAATTCCTAATGGTGCATCACATGTTCTCGACAACAATTTGTGGGCCCACATTTTAATTCCTATAGAGGCGGGCTTTATTAAAAATCCTTTAATAAGTGGGCCCCATATTCTAGTTACTAATGGCGGGTTAAACGATGTAAGTCTAAAGGTGGTCCCATGTACAATGATTCTTATATGGGATGTAATTTCTACATGTGAGCCCATGTAATTCCTAAATTGGGAGCTCATTTTATTTTCCTATAAGAGTGGGCCCTATTGTTTTTAAGTATTTAAGATGAATTCATGAATATTCACCATATATTTAAATTCAACATCGTTGGTAAATATGATATTATTGATTCTGTTACTTAGAAAAAAATTATTAAGTTGTTACCAAAGAAGTTCGACACAACATATTCTAAATGGAACAATTTAAGCCAGGTCGGCGGGTCTTCGTCGTAAAAAAGAAGTTTTGTATAGATCGATCTCTTCAAAACCCGGTCTCAGCACAATACCGGGAACAACACTGAAATGATGACAAATACGCCCATGGTTTCTCTCATCATAATAAAGATAATCATGGGTCAAGTGGGCCGAAAGTTTTTGTTTGGGGCCAAAATTGGCTTAGGGCCCCTTATCGGGCTTAATTTTAGAAAGCACCCAAAATGACATTGGATTGAGCTAAAATTTGGCATGAGGATTCTTATAGGTGTAACTAAGATCCCCCAAACATTTGGAGGCAAGACTTCAAGGATTGGCCTCAAGCTGACAAAATAGTTTTTCGTGGGCCTGGGAGCCCAATTCCACGATCCTTGATTGAAGCGAGTCACATTTTGATCGAATGAACTTAAAATGGACCCAAATTTGGATGGATGGTACATCTAGTCATAAAGAAGAGGATCATAGGTTCAATGGGCCTCAAGATCTGAGTTTCATGATGTGCCTCATCAGGCTTAATTCTTGAAAGTGCTTAAAATGGCATCAAAATGACCCGAAATCAGTAGGATTTATAGCACAGACATAATTTGGGGGAATATACAGTACCCAGCGCTCTGCCCAAAGCCCATACAAATTCGCTCAAAGCCCATCCGTTGGAATTTGTTTTTTATAAAGCCGTTGGACGGCGTCATTTGGGATTTACATCTCGCTCGCTTTTTTTCTTTTTGCAGAAGAAACACACGCAGCGAAGTTCATCAACGACAACCAACGAGGGTTTCCGTTTTCTTTTCTGCCTTTGTCTTTTCTTCATCCACATCAAGAAACAGAGAGATTTTGGGGGCAAGAATAGAGAGAGAGATGGGAAAGAGAAAGAGAGAGATGGAATTGGTGCAAGACAAGCAAGAACGAATGGTTACATTCTCAAAAAGACGACAGGGTCTCTTCAAGAAAGCCCAAGAGCTGAGCAAATTGTCCGGCTGCGAAATTGCCATCATTACTTTCTCCGGTGCTGGAAAAGCCTTCACATTCGGATCCTCTGACTTTGACGACATCATCAGCCGCTACCTTTCCATCACCTCCACCTCCACCTCCACCTCCCCGGTCAAAGGCCTTCAAGTTGAGTCCCAGCCGCCCAATCACCTTGAGCACCACGTGATGAAAGTTCCCAATCAAGAATTCGAACAAGAAAATCTTTTCATCTCACAGACCCACCAGATGGTTTCGACTTCTTCCTCTTCAATCACTGCTGCTGAATTGCTGCCGCCTGTTCCGGAAAATGCATCTCAACATGATATGACTGGTGTTTGTGCTCGTCCTTGGAATGGATGTGATCAGTTTTATCCTCAATTTGATGAACGAGGAGGAGGAGAATGGAATGGATGTGGGTTTGACATTGGGCCTGATTCTGCACCGACCTTCTTTCAGTCTGTACAAGAAGATGAACAATATCAGTATGGGCCCAATTTCTTTCAATCTGCAGAGGAAGGAAATGGATGTGGATTGCCTTCTTCATTTCACAGTCTCACACCTAATCAAGTAGATGAAGGGGCCATAGTACCTTTTTATGATGATGAAGGCTATGGGTTTGGATCGAGTTTTTTCTTTTAGCCCACACAAGAAGGATATATGGGTCTAAACCAAGTTTCTTTTAGCCTAGCCCGCTGAAGAAGGATATGGGTCCAAACCAAGTTTTTTTTTTTTTTTTTTCCTATTTTTTTTCCTCATTACATACATGTAATTGTATATTTTTCACCATTTATAATGATATGATGCGGTAACAATGCATATTCTTTTTTAAAAGTTTTAATAGTAAAATTTTCTTTTTGTGTGTCTTTCTTCTGTCACTCTGTTGTATGGTGTGTATGTTGTTTATTGTATGGTGTTCATTCTTTGAATTTTTTTTATTTTTTATTTTTTATTTTTTATGTTTCTTAATCACAACTTCAAACCCTGTTACTCCTGCCGGCACACCTTCGGCCAACATAAGTCTCTCTCTTGGGAATTGGGACCCTTCTTGTCCGAGGATCTAGAAATTTAGAGGTAGGCCCTGCCATGCTGCGTAATTGGAAGCGGATCCCACTGTTCCATTGAGCGCGTGATAGAACCGTGATTAACTCCTTGTCCACACTCCGCAGCAATGCCACACCAGTGTTGACTCATGTTTTCAATCATGCCTTCAACTTCAATCTGATATTGGGACCAACTCCTAACTAAGTAAAACCTGAAAATATGTCAGTGGCGGGGGTAGGATTCATCTTGAACAATTCGACTTATCTCTATGTAGGCCCCATGATGGAGTTCCAAGCATGTGTTAGACGGTTCTATGTAATGGCTGCAACACAGAATCCACACTTTTTGCATAGAATACATGAATGCAAAAGAAGCTCAACCTAAGGATTATTAGAGAGGTGAGGGGTCAAGGAAATTAGGGATCCCTGAAGATAGGACATTGAGTTTCGTAGGATTTGAATTACCAGGGTGATCACTGAGTCAAGTAGTCCAATCTTCCCATGATACAATTTGTATAAAAAGGGAGGTAATTTGATGGTCATTTTGAATCTTCACCTTTCATTCTTATTTTTAACCAATTATTGAAATGCAATCTAAGGAAATTAATTACCTGAGACAAACATGCCGTAAGTTTCTTTTGGAATTCAAACTTAGCCAGCATCACTAAAGCATTCCTCCAATGAGATTTTTAACAAATAATTTGCATTGAGGTGCCAATTTGTCAGAAATAATGCTGCAGAAAATCATTATTATCAAGCTCCAAAGTCCAAACGAATGCCATGAATTTGAAACAGCTGGTTAGCACGGACCCATGCCATAACCGTCCTGGTGCAGTCCTTCAGACCTAAATCCAGAACCAAAAATCAAATGGTCCTAAAAGATAATTACCCATATAAAATTTTATGGTTTCAGGAACAGGTGTGGTCTGGGTAATCATAGGTAACCATTCACACCACTAATACAGCCCTAATATGAGTTAATTCTGCCTAAAGCAAATATGATTCATGAGTAAATTGGGTTGCAACTGAGCTTGACCAGCTCAAGATCCAGTACACAAAACAATGCTACAAATACATTACTACTGAAAATCTCGGACAAAATGCTGTCAAATTCACCCTGCTTGAGAAATGATAACGAGGGAGGAAATCATAATTAATTTACAGGTATGTATGAAATACCAGTTTCATATATTCATAGTCTCCATACAACAAGAACTCTACTCTTCCTCTACGATTCGGCCTTTCAATATTACAAGTATAAACCTTCAAGTGCCCAGATCTGGAGAGTTCACTGCTGCAATGGGGTTGACGGTAAGGATGGCTGGCTGTAGAAGCTGCTATCAGATGCCTCACAATTTTGGTAAGGATTCTGGGGTGTGGGGTAAGGCGTTCCACCTGAATCTGGGATTCCAACCATTTCATAGCCAGGCAAAGGAGGTGGCCATTGTGTTGTCCTGTAACTGTGTGGCGTCCTCCACCCAGTCTCTTCCTCAACTTGCAGAACATCCGATGCTTCGATGCTGGGCTTAGTCAGTTCCACTTTTAGTGCCGATTTGTTGTAAAGCTCTCCCTTGTCTGCTGCTGATTTGGCTAATGCATCAGCTGCAGAATTCTGATCTCTGGGTATCTGTTGGATTTTCCATTGTCCTCCCTTCTCTTCAATACTTTGAAGTAGTCCCTTGACTTTGTTGAGGTAACGAACCATGGATGGTTCTTTCGTCTGGAACTTTCCCAAGACCTGGTTCACCACCAACTGTGAGTCACTGTAAATATGGAGGAATTCAGTCTTAACTTCTGAGGCAAGAAATAGGCCGGTCACCAAGGCTTCATATTCTGCTATGTTATTGGTGGCAGGGAATGCTAGCCGAACCACATAGGCTAGTTTGATCTTTCCTCAACCTTGGAGGATTATCCCTGCTCCTGCCCCACTGACACTGGAAGCTCCATCAACATACAGCTTCCAAGTTTGGTCAAGGGTTGGTTCTGCTGGGCACCCTGTCATCTCAGCTACGAAGTCTGCTAGAGCCTGAGCCTTCACGCTGGTTCTCGGTTCATACCTCAAGTCAAATTCTCCTAATTGGACAGACTATTGTACTAGCCTTCCACTAGTTTCTGGTCTTTGGAGAGCTTTTCGCAGTGGTTGATTGGTTCGGACGATCACTGTATGAGCTTGAAAATAGTGCCTGAGCTTTTTTGCTGTGGTGAGGACCGCTAAGGCCATCATCTCTATCTTTGGATATCTTAGTTATGCTCCTCTTAGTACTCGGCTGACATAATAGACAGGCAACTGTTCTCCTCCTTCCTCCCTGACCAGCATCGAAGCAATCGTCTCCGGACCTGTAGAAAGATACAGATAGAGGGTTTCATTAGCAACATATCTGCTAAGTAAAGGTGGAGAACTGAGGAATTTATTCAATTCTACGAATGCTGTCTGGCAATCGTCCGTCCACTTGAAATGCTTCACTTCTTTGAGAGCTCTGAAGAAAGGAAGGCATCTCTTAGTTGAACATGAGAGGAATCTTCCTAAAGGCAGTGATTCGGTCGTTTAATTTTTACACTTCATTAATGTTTCTGGGTGGTTGCATGTCCATTATGGCTTGAATCTTCTCAGGATTAGCTTCAATTCCCCTCTGAGAAATCATGAACCCCAAAAATTTACCTGCCCTGACTCCAAATGCACATTTGTCAGGGTTCAGCTTGAAAAATATTTAGGGGTTCTCGATTTCTAGATTGGTCTACTCAAATAATCAAACAAAAGTGTGCAAATAATAAAAACTATGCAGCGAAAATAAAACTCAAGCACACACCACAAGGACACCAAATTTTAGGTGGAAAACCCTAACCGGGTAAAAAACCATCGATCCAACCTGGATAAAAAATCAAGTACTATGAATCTCGCAATTACAAGAAACTCAGATTTCCTCCCCAGATATCCCCTACTTAAGGACTGAAGTTACCTTGTGTCGCTTCACACTTCTACGACTTCACACCGCTGATTGCAACAAACTCAATCCAGCACTCGACTCCTCAAATCTTCTACGCAAGAAGACAATCTTCTACAAAGGATGCAGAAGAATAGACTCTAGAGAACTTGGCAGCACAACTCCTTTAAAAATTCTCTAGAAAAGAATTCTCTCAATCAAATCTCTAACTCAACACTTTGAGAGGTGAGGTGTATCTTTGGAATAGCCCTCGAGTCCTTTAAATAGCCCTTGGTTCGTGCTTAATATTTCCTAATTTGATTAGGATTAAAACCATCAGTTTGAGCGTAATTAGAATAACATAATATTAATTTCCCGGACTCCCTGCGCCATGTCCGCTCGAGCGGACCCTTCATCCCCTCGAGCGGATGAGGTACTGTCTCCGCCGAACGAAACTCTATCCGACGTCTTGTACTGTCTCTGTTTCGGTAGCTTTGCAAGCAATTTGAATCTTCTGAGGCTCTCTTTTTATTTCTTTAATTTCCATGTGATGTCAAAAAGTCAAAAGCCCATATGATGATGACACATGTAAATTAACTTAGCCTTGTGATGTCACCATGAAACATCTTATATAAAAAAAAATTGCAAAGAGTCCACAACCTGTCATGGTATGGAAAGGTGACTCTTGTGTATGGTAGTCCTCATGAGTTCACAAAAGGAAGCTCCGTATAAATCCTGAAGCCATCTTTCTTGGAGAGTCCCTTTTGGTCTTCCATATTCAGAGTCCTTTTCTAAATAAAGATTACAACTCAAAAGACCCAAAATTTTGTCCAACCCATGAATTTAGCCAACACTTAAAATCCTAACAATCTCCCCCTTTGGCAATTCATTGAGAAAACTCCCTAAGACAATACAAAATGATCTACCAAAAAGAAACCCAAAATACATCGAATTAAAAAAAAATGGCAATTAAAAACAATTGGTAATCAGTACATGTAGACCTGTAATGTCTTTGACTCTTCTGAACTTCCAGCACATGTAGACCTGTAATGTCTCTAACTCTTCTGAACTTCTTGTTCTCCCCCTTGATCTGTCACCTTTCTCCCCCTTTTTGTCCGTAATTGACAAAGCTAAAGATAAGAACAACAGCTTACACGTCAATTAGGATCAATAGCTCCCCCTCAATTGCAACTCCCCCTGAATGTATCTTCATAGCAGCACTGGGGGTGGGAGCTTGATCTCATTGATCAAGGCTTTCTACATGTAGCTACTCACACTTGTGTAGATTGAACTTTCAACATAGTGTGAGCAAACTCCTTAGGCAAATCAGATTTTCTAACCCAAATTGGAATCGTCTTGGGTGGAGAAAAATTCTTCCGCCATTGCTTTGTCTTTGGTAGACTATTCAGCTTCTTGCAATGGGGACAAATGTGTCCTTTTAATCCACAATGATGACAAGTGGATGTGTGTACAATGCGTGACACATTTTTTTTCTTGAAACTACTCACCACATTATTGACATGTACAGTATCTGGAGTAGTATGTGCAACACTTGAAACAAAAATTGTTTTACCTTTAGTATTTGAAGTGGATGCACCATGATCATAACCGAGACCACTTCTGTCAAATTGAGACTTCTGACTGCACAAGATATTTGTATGAGTTTTCGAACCAATGTTCATCTTGTGTAGAGAAGCTTTTGTTACTTCTAGCTCGGACAAAGTGATGTTCAGTCTTCCTTGCATATCTTGATTTTCAGCTTTCAGTGTCACTGTCTCATTCTTCAGATCTGCTACTTTTTTTTCAGCTTTCTGCAGTTTTTGACCATCAGTGTCAAATTTTCAGTCAAACAGTTTTTCTGACTTTTCAAGAGATGAACCTGTTTAAGCGCTTGCTCTAATTCAATTTTCAATGCAGAATTTTCTTCTTGAGCAGCCTTCAACTTGATAGTGACCTTGTTAGCAAATTTAGTCATCTTGACGCAATCGGCATATGTAGCATGGTACAATTCTTCAAAATCTTTCTCTTGATCTGACATCTCATCATCATTATCAATATCATTGTCAGACACAGACGCAGCCATGAACGCCATAAACTTGCCCTTCCCTTTATCTGAAGGATTGTTTTCAGAATCTTTTTCTTCTTCCTTTTCTTCTTCAGAAGACTCTTCATTCCAAATTGTGTTGAGAACCTTTTGCTTTGTACCCTTTTTCTTGTTAGCACATTCATTAGCATAATGACCATAGCCTTGGCACTCGAAACACTTTGTTCCTTTGGCAGTGTCTTTCTTCCCAGATTTAGAATGCTTCCAATTCGTCTTTTTTGACTTCATGTATTTTTTAAAGCACTTCATAAACTCAGCCATATTATCTTCACCCTCAGATTCAGAATCAGATTCAATTTTCTTTTCAGGCTTCTTTCTTGATTCTGAGATGACTTTCAAAGCAATACCCTTCTCTTTTGATTTTCCTTTATTCAACCTGTTTGCTTCAAAGGTTTGAAGATTTCCAACCAGCTGGTTGATCTTAAGGGTATCAAGATTCTTGTTTTCTTCAATAGCATCAACTTTAGAATCGAACCTCGAAGTTAGAGACCTCAAAATTTTCTTGACAATCTTGTTTTCTTGAATTTCCTCACCCAGATTGAAAACATAATTGACAATATCATTCAGTTTTGCATAAAATTGATCAAAGGACTCATCTTCTTCCATCACGATGGTTTCAAATTCTTTAGTTAGCCTTTGTAATTTTGCTTGCTTCACCGTGTTTGTACCCTCATAAACCGTCCGTAAGACTTCCCACGCTTCTTTTGCAGTTTTGCAAGTGGAAATCCTATGGAACTCTTCAGCAGACACTCCATTGTATATACTATTCATTGCATTGTTATTATAATTGGAGGCATGCTTCTCATCCTTAGTCCATTCAGCTTTAGGTTTAGGAACAGTTTGTCCACTAACCGCTATCATTGGTATGGGGTAGCCCTCCTCAACAATATCCCACACATTATCATCAATGGACTTAAGAAATCCAATCATCCTTTGTTTCCAATATGCATAATTAGAACCATCAAACAAAGGTGGCTTGGAAGTTGATGTCCCTTCTCTATTGAGCACCATTCTAGAAATCTTTATAGATCAAACACAATAACTTAGTGCAACCCGCTTTGATACCAATTGAAAAATATTTAGGGGTTCTCGATTTCTAGATTGGTCTACTCAAATAATCAGACAAAAGTGTGCAAATAATAAAAACTATGCAGCGGAAACAAAACTCAAGCACACACCACAAGGACACCAAATTTTAGGTGGAAAACCCTAACCGGGTAAAAAACCACCGATCCAACCTGGATAAAAAATCAAGTACTATGAATCTCGCAATTACAAGAAACTCAGATTTCCTCCCCAGATATCCCCTACCTAAGGACTGAAGTTACCTTGTGTTGCTTCACACTTCAACGACTTCACACCGCTGATTGCAACAGACTCAATCCAGCACTCGACTCCTCAAATCTTCTACAAAAGAAGACAATCTTCTAAAAAGGATGTAGAAGAATAGGCTCTAGAGAACTTGGCAGCACAACTCCTTAAAAAATTCTCCAGAAAAGAATTCTCTCAATCAAATCTCTAACTCAGCACTTTGAGAGGTGAGGTGTATCTTTGGAATAGCCCTTGAGTCCTTTAAATAGCCCTTGGTTCGTGCTTAATATTTCCTTATTTGATTAGGATTAAAACCATCAGTTTGAGCAAAATTAGAATAACATAATCTTAATTTTCCGAACTCTCTGCACCATGTTCGCTCGAGCGGACCCTTCATCCCCTCGAGCGGATGAGGCACTGTCTCCGCCGAACGAAACTCTGTCAGACGTCTTGTACTGTCTCTGTTTCGGTAGCTTTGCAAGCAATTTGAATCTTCTGAGGCTCTCTTTTTATTTCTTTAATTTCCATGTGATGTCAAAAAGTCAAAAGCCCATATGATGATGGCACATGTAAATTAACTTAGCCTTGTGATGTCACCATGAAACATCTTATATAAAAAAAAATTGCAAAGAGTCCACAACGTGTCATGGTATGGAAAGGTGACTCTTGTGTATGGTAGTCCTCATGAGTTCACAAAAGGAAGCTCCGTATAAATCCTGAAGCCATCTTTCTTGGAGAGTCCCTTTTGGTCTTCCATCTTTAGAGTCCTTTTCTAAATAAAGATTACAACTCAAAAGACCTAGAGTTTTGTCCAACCCATGAATTTAGCCAACACTTAAAATCCTAACACAGCTTCATGCTGTAGTGGTTTAGAACTGAGAAGACTTCTTCCAAGTCCCTGGTATGATCTTCCGGACGGGCGCTTTTGATAATCAAATCATCTACATATACTTCAACTGTTCGCCCAATATGCTCCTTGAACATAAAGTTCATCATCCGTTGGTATGTGGCACCAGCATTTTTTAGGCCGAATGGCATGACTGTATAGCAGTAGGTTCTTTCATCGGTAATGAAAGATGTTTTCTCCTCATCGTCCTTGAACATGGGAATTTGGTGGTACCCCTGAGCGGCGTCAACAAAACTGTAGAGCTCATACCCAGCTGTGGAGTCTACCAGTTGGTCATTAGAGGGAAGAGGGTAACTTTCTTTCGGGCAGGCTTTGTTCAAATCTGTGAAATTCACGCACATCCGAAGCTTGCCATTGGCCTTCTTTACCATCACCACATTAGCTACCCAATCCGGGTACATCACATCTCGGATGAAACCAGCCTTCTTTAATTTCCCAACCTCCTCAGCGATAGCTCTTTGCCTTTCAGGTGCAAAGGTCCGTTTCTTCTGCTTCACTGGTTTAGCATTTGGTAAGACATTCAGCTTGTGTGAAGCTATTGCTGGGTCTATTCCCATAATCTCCTCTGGCGTGCTTGCAAAAGTAGCTAGGTTGGTTTGGAGAGCTAAAGTGATGCTATCTTTGACTTGTGCATTGATTTCTGTCCCTATCTTGACCATTTTAGTTTCTGATAAAGACAGTTCGGCCAATGATCCACAAGGCTTGGTTCGGTCTGTATCCTCTCCAACATCATAATTGAGAATTTCATCAATTGGCATAGCGGCATCTCCTGTCATAGCCGCATAACACTCTCTAGCCATCCTCTGATCTCTACGAATGACTGCTACTCCTCCCTGGCAGGGCACCTTCATGGTTAAGTATCTAACACTGGTTGCTGCCCCCGAGTCAATTAGCAATGGCCTTCCCAAAATGGCGTTATATGGGAATTCCATATCCACTACATGGAATACTGTTCTCATCAGCTTAGTGGGCCCTTCAATAGCATCGCCCATTTCTATGGACAATTCGGTTGTTCCTATTGGATGAATGGGTTTTCCTCCAAGGCCCACTAATGGAACCTTTACTGGCTTCAAGCTTGCTTTTGTTCCTCCCATCCCCTGGTATGCCTTCCTGGTGAGTAAGTTCACAGCACTGCCTTCATCCACTAACAATCTTTTTACCAAGTAGTTCTCAATGTAAGCTTGAACAACCAAAGCTTCATTGTGTGCTTCGGTCAAGTACTGTCCATCCTCTGGTCCGAACCGAATGATGGGCTGAGATGTTCGCGAACCATCCAGTGTCCTTGCCACGGAGTAAATCTCATGGCGTCGTCTCTTCCTGCTAGCTCTCAGGCTTGACTCTCCGCCAACGATCACATTTATAACACTAGCCACATCTCTTTTTTTGGCTGCCCTATCAATCTCCTCCTGAGTGTGGTTTTCTGCATTCTCTTCTCTTACCCTTGTCAGCCTTGTCGTCAACAAACTTCCTTAATACTCCACTCCGGTCTGGAGCAGTCTCTCAATCTCCTTCTTCAGATCCCAACACTGTTCTGTGTCGTGGCCATGATCCTCATGGAAGCGACAGTACTTGCTTCTATCCCTCTACTGTTGAAAAGCTGGGTTAAGGTTTTTGGGCTATTGGATCCTCTCATTGTTCTGCTTTACCCACATCAGGATCCGAGACCTGGAAGTATTCAGACGTGTCCACTCTTGGTTACTTGTAACGAACCTAGGGGGTCTGTCTCTATTCCCCCTCTTCTCTTCTTTATTACCTTTATCTCCTCTGCTTTCCGAACCGTGCTTTTTGTTTGCTCTCCTAGAATCATCCAACTCAAAATATCTTTGAGCTAGGGCCATCAGTTCGGAAAAGTTGGTAGGCCTCATGTATAGCTTCTCTCTCAGCTTATGGAAACCGGTTCCCTCCCGCAGAGCTTCAATCGCTGTATCCAAATTAATGTGTTCAATCTGGATGGCCTCCCGGTTGAACCTCTCTACAAAAGTCCTTAAGGACTCGTCCTCCTCCTCTATGCACTTCTTAAGATCACTGGAATTCTTCCTTGGAGGAACGTTGGTAATGAACCGCTCCTTAAAGGCTGTTACCAAGCTGCTGAAGGATTCAATAGATCCTTTTTTCAGTTTCAAATACCATCTCTGGGCTGGTCCGGTCAAGGTAGTTGGAAAGACCCTACACATTAAGGTATCTGTGACATCCTGCAGCATCATGATGGTTCGGAACTTTGACACATGAACTCGGGGCCTTCAATTCCATCATAAGAATCCAACAGAGGGAGTTTAAACTTAGGGGGAAATTTTTCACCCAAGATGTCTACTGTCAAGGGGCAACCTTCCTCGATCTCATCCTCAAAGTGATCAGAGCGTTTGTATTTTTTCATCTCCTCTGCTACCATTTTCTGGACATCCTCTTCATCTGCTACTTTCTGCCCTTACTCTTCTGAGTGTATGTTGATTCGGCCTCTTCATCATCCACACTTCTGGATGCTGACCGGTTCACCCCTGATTCGATTGAGGCATGGCTCTTTGGAGGACCATTGTCTTTAGCAAGTTCATTCTGGTTTTGTTCCTGGTTAGGCAGGTTTCTAAGTTGGTGGTTCTGTGAGGTTGCTGGGGGTGCTGGTGGTGTGATGTTTGGAATTGAAGTTGTTCCTTCTATCATCTGAGTCAACCTTGCTTGGAATTGCAACAAGGCCGAATCCATTATTTGCATCAGGGCCTGGTGATATTCTGGGGGTAACACGACCGCATTAGGATTTGTTGCGCGTTGGCTAGTAGATGAACTGGGAATATTAGGAGTTAGGCTAGGGAAAGGTACTGCGGTTATGCGTCTTGGAGGGCGTGAATATGGTGTGGCAGGAGGGTAACTATATGTAGCCAGGAATGTAAGGGGGAAGTGTGAGGGTGCATATGGCGGTGGAGTCTGGTAGATTGCCGGCATAGGAGGTCTGGTTGGAATCACACCAGGTGGTGGTGTTGGAGTATGTCCTGGGGGAGGAGGATTACTCACCTCAGGCAAGGTGGTATCATGTGGGTGGTTGTTGGATGCCATTTGAATGTGAGATGATATGGACGTGTGAGTTATCAGAGCCAATCACAAAATCAAAAGGAGAAAAACCACGTCCCCACAGACGGCGCCAAATGATGGCTTCGATGGATCTCCCGTCCAGAATGTACTAAGCTTTGGGTCCCTGCAGACAAAGAACACTATCAAAATTCCCCAGACGGCATGTCTGGGAGCCAACTCCGATGATCAAGTTAGTATTCTTTTGATAAAGTTTAAGATAGGTATTTTTTGGGTTATCATCAAAGTCTCTCTTTCATCTAATAACTGAGAGGCAATATATAGTCCTCAAATAACGGCAGCTCCTGAGTATCCGCTTATGGACTGTTATCAGGCATTTATGGCTCTTTAATTATAGTAACCGTCATGTAAACCATTATAATCCATTATAATCTCCCACGTCTACTAAATTATAGTAACTATTGTTGACCGATTCATGTTTCGGTCTACATGGTTTGGTGGTCCATCATTAGACCCCCCCCCCCCCCCCCCCCGAACCTCATCACCGACCTTCTTTCAGTCTGTATAAGAAGATGAACAATATCAGTATGGGTCCAATTTCTTTCAATCTGCAGAGGAAGGATATGGATGTGAGTCTCACACCTAATCAAGTAGATGAAGGGGCCATATTACCTTCCTTTTTATGATGATGAAGGCTATGGGTTTGGATCGAGTTTTTTCTTTTAGCCAACACAAGAAGGATATATGGGTCTAAACCAAGTTTCTTTTAGCCTAGCCCGCTGAAGAAGGATATGGGTCCAAACCAAGTTTTTCTTTCCTACTTTTTTCCTCATTACATACATGTAATTGTATATTTTTCACCATTTATAATGATATGATGCGGTAACAATGTATATTCTTTTTTAAAAGTTTTAATAGTAAAATTTTCTTTTTGTGTGTCTTTCTCCTGTCACTCTGTTGTATGGTGTGTATGTTGTTTATTGTATGGTGTTCATTCTTTGAATTTTTTTTTTATTTTTTATTTTTTAGGTTTCTTGATCACAACTTCAAACCTTGTTACTCCTGCCGGCACACCTCCGGCCAACGTAAGTCTCTCTTGGGAATTGGGACCCTTCTTGTCTAGGATCTATAAATTTAGAGGTAGGCCCTACCATGCTACGTAATTGGAAACGGATCCCATTGTTCCATTGAGCGCATGATAGAACCGTGATTAACTCCTTGTCCACACTCCACAGCAATGCCACATCAGTGTTGACTCATGTTTTCAATCATGTCTTCAACTTCAATCTGATATTGGGACCAACTCCTAACTAAGTAAAACCTGAAAATATGTCAGTGGCGGGGGTAGGATTCATCTTGAACAATTCGACTTATCTCTATGTAGGCCCCATGATGGAGTTCCAAGCATGTGTTAGACGGTTCTATGTAATGGCTGCAACACAGAATCCACACTTTTTGCATAGAGTACATGAATGCTAAAGAAGCTCAACCTAAGGATTATTAGAGAGGTGAGGGGTCAAAGATTTTAGGGATCCCTGAAGATAGGACATTGAGTTTCGTAGGATTTGAATTACCAAGGTGATCACTGAGTCAAGTCCAATCTTCCCATGATACAATTTGTATGAAAAGGGAGGTAATTTGTTGGTCATTTTGAATCTTCACCTTTCATTCTCATTTTTAACCAATTATTGAAATGCAATCCAAGGAATTTAATTACCTGAGACAAACAAGCCGTAAGTTTCTTTTGGAATCCAAACTTAGCCAGCATCACTAAAGCATTCCTCCAACCAGATTTTTAACAAATAATTTGCATTGAGGTGCCAATTTGTCAGAAATATGCTGCAAAAAATCATTATTATCAAGCTCCAAAGTCCAAACGAATGCCATGAATTGGAAACAGCTGGTTAGCATGGACCCATGCCATAACCGTCCTGGTGCAGTCCTTCAGACCTAAATCCAGAACCATTTGGATCATAGTAGATCGGTTAACGAAGTCGGCACACTTTATTCCTTTGAAGACTGGGAAGAAAATGCACATGTTGGCTTAGCACAAGCCTTTGTGAAGGAAATTGTCAGTCGTCATGGTCAGCCGGTCTCCATTACTTCAGATCGAGATAGTAGATTTGTTTCGAGATTTTGGAAGACCTTACATGAATCGATGGGAACGAAGCTTCAATTCAGCACAGCATATCACCCGCAAACTGATGGTCAATCCGAGAGAACTATTCAGACCCTTGAAGACATGCTTAGGGCTTGTGTACTTGACTTCAAGAATCAATGGGATGAGAATTTACATCTCTGTGAGTTTGCCTATAACAACAGTTACCATTCAAGCTTAGGGATGGCCCCTTTCGAGGCGTTGTATGGCAGGAAGTGTAGGACCCCAGTATGTTGGGAAGAAGTCGGAGAACGCAGTTTTCATGGTCCTTCTTTGGTTGAAGAAACAAGTAACAAAGTTAGAATTATTCATGAAAGCTTGATGATTTCGAGAAGCCGACAGAAGAGTTTTGCTGACGTTCGAAGGAAGGATCTACAATTCCAAGTTGGAGACAAGGTATTTTTGAAGGTATCTCCGGTCAGAGGAACACCGAGATTTGGGCAGAAGGGCAAATTATCTAAGAGATTCATTGGACCGTATGAGATCCTGAGTCATAATGGGAAAGTAGCATATAGATTAGCTTTGCCTCCAGAGCTTACGGGTGTACACAATGTGTTTCACGTGTCAATGCTAAGGAAGTATGTCTCGGACCCTTCACACGTGCTACATCACGAACCGTTGGATGTTCGAGAAGATGCCACCTACATTGAGAAACCGGCAGAGATTATTGACACCAAAGAGCAAGAGCTGAGAAATAGAACAATTCAGTGGGTAAAGATTCGTTGGGAGAATCATGGACCAGAAGAGGCCACTTGGGAACTTCCTGATCAGGTCCAGAAGAAATACCCTCAGCTATTTCCAGAGGTTAGTGATCATTTGGAGGACCAAATGTGATTTTTAGGGGTGAAGGATGTCAGACCCCGACCCAGGTTTGGAATATTTAATTATATTTTTAACCGTGATTAGTGATAAGTGGTTAGCGGATGATTAGCTTATTTTCTTAAGCTATATTAGAATGTTTGAATAGCTTTGGGAATTTTCGAGAGTCGTCGACTTAGGCTTGACGCGGGCCGGGGCGCCCGTGTGTTGTATGTGAAACTTATGGGTTTAACCTTAATTTTTGTAAAATCCCAAGTTTTATTTATTTTGGCTCATTTCATTTAGATTATCAACTTTCATGTTTTGACCGTTTCGATTTAATGATCAGAAATTGCGTTTTTCGAGAAAATGGGCAAAACTGACATTTCACACAAAATCTGTACCCAAATTTTGAAAATTTCAGAAATTGACAAAAATATACTTTTTGGAGAATAAAAATTTTGTTGATCGTTTTTGTCTTCTTCGTAGTTTCCATTCGGGGCGCGCAAATACCATTTTCAGCCTTATGAAGATTGGGACCCACAAACCCATCTTATAAAAGGAAGAGTTATCTTCTCCCTTTCATTCTATCTCTTTTCCTGCAACAACTTGAGCCAAGGGTTTCCTCTCCCAGTAACCTTCTCTCTCTTCTTGTGTGCTTCCCTCTTGAGTGCTAAAGAAAGGATTGATCTCCTAGGCTTCTTCCTAAAAGGATTGATCTCTTAGGCTTCTTCCTCCCTCTTCAAGCTTTCCAAAGATGTACTTTTCAAAGGATTTGAGCTAGGGAAAAGCTTTCTTTCAAGCTTCTCTTCATTGTTTGAGCTCTTCAAGGTTAGCAATGGTTTTCCGATCTTGAAGTCTTTGTTTTCCTCATCATTTAGAGTGTTTTCATCACACATGCAAGAGTTTTCCCTTGAGATTTACAAATGTTGATTTTAGGGTTCTTCTTTGGAAACTTTTGGGGGTTTTTGTAGATTTGGAGCTTGAGGCCCTATAGAGTGGTTTGAAGAGTGATTTATCTCTCCTTTTGGCTTGAGGCAAGTAAATTTTCATATATTGAGATTGATTGATCTTCTATATTTTGAATGTTGTGTTTTTCTATGCATCTCTCTTCATTTCTATTTCCCCTCATTGATCATTAGATGGATTACTTTGATATGTTCATGAAATAGTCTCATTTATCTACCTTGAGTTGTTGTTTTCAACAATGTAAAGATTTGGATCAAATATGTTTAACTAAATGGTGTTTAATGCTTTGTTAAAATTTGATTTGTTTGAGGGTTTGAATGAATTATTATGATGGTTCAATGGAGTTGAATGAAGATATGAGGGACCCAAGTTGTATGGAAGATACATATGTAAGAGAAGGAAGAAGAAAGAAGTGAAAAAGATTAGAAAAAGGGGCATGAAAACACCCCCTGACGAGCTGGACAGAAGACCAGCTCGCTATAGCGAGCTTAGGCTAGCTATTGCGAGCCAGTCCTCTGCCCGGCGAGTGTCGGGCAAAAGCCCAGCTCGCTATAGCGAGCTTGGGCCCTCTATAGCGAGCCAGGATCTGGAATGGGGTCTGTTTTGCCCATTTTCTGGGCTGTTTAGCCAGATGTTTGAGGCCTGTTTAAGGCCCTGTTTTGAGGACTGTTTTAGCCTGTTTTAAGGCCCTCTTGGGGGACTGTTTTAAGCCCTGTTGGCGGGCTGTTTCAAGGGCCAATTGAGACCAGTTTTAAGACCTGGTTTAGCCTGATTCAAGGCCTGCTTTAAGGCCTGTTTCAGCCTGTTTAAAGGCCCGTTCTAGGCCTGGTTACAGCTGGTTTAGGGCCCATGTTCCCTACCCATCCTAGGCTCATTAACAGTCTTCTCCTTGGTCCTTGTCTCTGTTGACACCAAAAATGTCACTTTGCCTCTTCAAGATCCAAAGAGCTACATGAAGTCGCAAACTGCCATAAATAGGCAATGCTACTTCCAAAAAATCAAATATTGTCAGAATCAAACAAAAACTGCAAGATCCTTCAAGACAGCCAAAAGAGGAGTACACAAGAAGTTTCGGGCCGTTTCAAAATCATTTGGCCTAACTTCTCTTCTCCGACAGCTGAAAAGGAGCTCCCGGCGGCGAAAGCATCGGAGACACTAAATCTTCAATTAGAGCCGATGGATGGTCTCAAAATACATCCAAAAGGCTCCACGTCAAGTTCCGAGTTAAACCGACAACGTTTGACCCTATATCAACCCTCGAACAGCTAAATGAAGCCTCTCGGCGGTGAGAACCACCGAGGCCATCACTCATCAGATAGAGCACATGGACGGCTTCAAAATGCTTACAAAAGGCTACACGTCAAATTTCAGGTCATTTCGACAACATTTGACCATAGTTTGACGCTCGGAAGCCAAATCAGGCCTCTCGGCGGCGAAGCTCCCCGGGACCATGGTTTCTAAGACAGAGACTATGGATCATGTTAAAATGACTCCAATAGGTTCCCTATCAAATTTCAAGTCAATCGGACATCGGTTGACCGCACATCAAACCGCGACATCTTCATCGCGACAAAAGCAAGTCTACTAGTGATAGGACCCCCAACGGCTTCAAAACTCAAACAAAAGCCTATGGTTGGTCTTATTGATTGCTCAGCAGGCTTCACCCGAAATTTCAGGTTATTCCGACATCGTTTGACCCAGTTTCAGCTTCTGACGGAAAATCGGCAGCTCTGCGCAACAAAGTCTTCGGCTTTCTCGGAAAATTGGAAACTTTGCAAAATAAAATGCAAGGATTCTCATCTGATTTTCTACAGGGAATTCAGGCCAATAAATGATCAAAAATGTCAAGGAAAAACGCAGAAGAAAAAAAAAATAAAAAAACAGCAAAAACGGACACAAAACGGACACAAAACGGGGAAAAACCCCCCAGGGTCGCCGGCGACCCTAGGGCCCGGGATCGCCCGGTGTGCCCCGGAAACCCCGTTTTTCACCATTTTTTCGTGATTCGAAGCGTCCGGCCTCTGGTATTTTCCAAAAATCGTACTTTTGAGACACCAAATCCTCTGACATCCGTCAAAAATACGGGTTAATCATCAAAAGTATCGAAATCTACATTGATCGCCAACTAGTCAACCAAAAAAAGTGTGCTTTCTACCCGACCGATCGAGAAATCGACAGGACAGATGGCACCGACCCGCTGTTGGCAACCAACACCTGAAGTTATATGGTCATCCGATCTCGATCTACATGAAGATCCATCGGTGATCATTGCCAGAAGAATCCGAAAAGACGCGGCACGGCCCGCGACTCTTCAACTGCTCGGCGACCACTTAATGTGATTAATTGACTAGCTTTATTACAGTCATTAATCCATTTCTTTGGATGGACCAATCAGAAGCAAGCATCCGGGAGTTACAAGTCAAGAGATTCATGGCATTTAACCCATGAAACTCCTCCCATCATGGCGATTAAAGGAGATTAAATGCCCTCAATCTCCTCTGGCCAATCAGAAGCCAAGAAAAAGAAGTTACAAAATAAAGAATTCAATCTTGTAACTCCTCCCTTTATGTAGCTTTATGACAATTAAGGCTCATAAACCCTCCTAAATGGCTACCTAAAAGCCTATAAATAGGAGAGCTCTCTAAGAAGAAGGAGAGACACAGATAAAGCACAGAAATTCAGGGAGACACAGACAAAGCACAGAAATTCAGAGAGACACAGACAAAGCACAGAAATTCAGAGAAGGAAAAGAGAGAAAACTCTGCGGAAGTTCTACACCGACCACCGCTACAAGGTGACAAAAGTCCCTTGGGGGGTACCCCCCCCCAAGGTCCTTGCCTTCTCCTTCTGCCTCCAAATGGCTTAGACGTGGCTTTTCAGCCCGTCTACTTGGCTTTTTATTGGACATAGGACCTCTTTTTGGTCTTTGTCCTCTAAAAACCTGAGGTTATAGCCAAGCCAAGCGAATCAATAGCATCCTCTGTTCTCATCTGCATGGATGATGGCAAAGTCCACATATGGCTTGCGACTGTCAATCTGAACGGGTCCCCCACAATCTCCTGAGAAGTTAGATCCTCCTTTTCTTGCTTTTCATTGTAGTTTGTATTTTTTTTTTAAAGAGACAAAAATCACAACTCTTGTCTTTCATTATTGATAAGAATTGTAAATCGGCTATAAACGCCAAAATCGGCTATAAACGCCAAAAATCGGCTATAAATGCCAAAAAAATCGCCTTTCACGGCAAATCAAGAAAATGTCACTTTTCTTAAATATATGTGCGATGGAAAACTTGAAAGAAGTTGATTTCCTTTTTACTTGCGAAGGTTGATCTCCGGATCACCACTTGTAATTCCAAGTAAAAAATAGAAAATCTGGCACACCCACACAAAAGAAATGTTGATGCACGCCTTTGCCCCCCGGTTACGAAAGGGTCGGACCCAACGGACTCCCACGTCCGCCGACCTCGGTAGAACCAGGCAGAAGCGCGGTCCATCAACCTGGCACACCTGGTGGGACAACCATAAATTTTAGAACATGATGCTAGAAATGAAATATTTGCATATCATATCTTTTGCTCTATGCTTATATTTCTTTTCCTCAATTCCTTGGCTACTTTCTAATTGGTGGCCTATGTTGGATTCCGCATCTAAAAAAATGAGATGAGATTTTTTAGGAATTTCTAATTCTTTGAATTTATTTCCACTCTTTCTCTTTTCAAAAAAAAAAATAAAAAAATCAGATTTTTCATTTTGGATTCAAAATTGAGAAACCTTGATCCTTTCCTATCGTTCATCGTGCTTGCAGAAATGTTGAGCCTGTTCGACTAAGGTTTTGGGCCATCGTTTCTCTTCGATGAGTTCATTAAAGATCTAAAAATAAAATAAAAAATTAGATTTTTCATTTTGGATTTAAAATTGAGAAACCTTGATCATTTCCTATCGTTCATCGTGCTTGCAGAAATGTTGAGCCTGTTCGACTAAGGTTTTGGGCCATCGTTTCTCTTCGATGAGTTCATTAAAGATCTTAAAAAAAAACAAAAAATTAGATTTTTCATTTTGGATTCAAAATTGAGAAACCTTGATCCTTTCCTATCGTTCATCGCGCTTGCAGAACTGTTGAGCCTGTTCGACTAAGGTTTTGGGCCATCGTTTCTCTTCGATGAGTTCATTAAAGATCTAAAAAAAATATAAAAAAATAAGAAAAAAACAACAAAAAATTAGATTTCTCAGTTTGGATTCAAAATTGAGAAACCTTGATCCTTTCCTATCATTCATCGTACTTGCAGAAATGTTGAGCCTATTCGACTAAGGTTTTGGGCCATCGTTTCTCTTCGATGAGTTCATTAAAGATCTAAAACAAAAAAACAAAAAATTAGATTTCTCATTTTGGATTCAAAATTGAGAAACCTTGATCCTTTCCTATCGTTCATCGTGCTTGCAGAAATGTTGAGCCTGTTCGACTAAGGTTTTGGGCCATCGTTTCTCTTCGATGAGTTCATTAAAGATCAAAAAATAAAAAAATATATATATATAAAAAAATAAATTAAAAAAGACATAGACCACTAAGGTTAAACCAACTGCGTTCTTTGATTATGGTTGATTCAAGAAAAGCCTTGTTCAGAGTGTGGAGACAGCTTGACTGTTCTAGGCAAGGGTCCTCCAAACGAGTTCATTAAGTAATCCTACCATTACCTGGGGGCAATTCTATCAATCGAGATTTCATAAGACCGGGTTAGGAGGCCTATGTGTACTCTCTCGTCTTTTAAATAAATTTTTCAAAATAAAAAATTTTTTAAATAAAAATAAAAAAAAATCAAAAAAAATCTTAAAAAAATAAAAAATAAAAAAAATATTTTTTTTAAAAAAAAAACTTCAAAAAAAAAAAAAAAACTTCCGTCATTTTGGGTTTAGATTGGAGAAATCTTGGACTTCTCCTTTCTGAGCACTGGCGCTCGCGGAAATCGCTGAGCCCGCGTTCAGATTGGAGTGCCTTTTGCTCTCTTTAATGAACCCGATATTGGCCTTTCAGAAAAAAAAAACTCGTCATTTTTGGATTCAGATCCGAGAAATTATGGTTCATTTCTTTCTGAGCACTGGCGCTCGCGGAAATCGCTGCGCCCCATGTTCAGATCGGAATACCATCTGCTCTATTTGATGAACCCAATCTTGACCTTTCAAAACAGAGAATCTCATCTCATGGATGCAATCTCAAAACATTTGTGTCTAGCGGTACTAGTACGCCCTTTCAGGGTCTACTGTATTGCGACCGGCACATTTATAACTCCAACTTTATATTCTTCTTACCTCGAGCAAGCTCTGCTTCTCGATAAGTCGAATTTAAGTTCACAATTGCTTCTAGCAGTCACTGGAACGCTCATTCTGAGCTTACCATACATGCGATCAGAACAATTGTACCCTCTATGGCGTTTTGCCTTCTTCATATTGCTTGGGTCATCTTCCTCGAGCAATTTGAAAAGACAAAACCATAGAACTTCCCATTTATGATCATTATATTCTTATGATTACTAATGGATGTGGTCTTGTTTCAGAAATTTTCAAAAAAAAATAACAATGGCAGCATCACTTACCATTACTTTCGATCAGAGCAAGCACCAACTCATGCTTCAACAGAAGCAAACTACGCGCACCTACAAGCGCCCCATCAGCTGCCGAAGCGTCAACTCCCTCGGCAACTGTCTGAGCTCCGGGTCGACCTCGACTCCCCGGACTATCGTCTTTGGGACGCTGGGACCATTCCCACTTCCCGAGGAACAAGCTGCTCCTTCCAAGAAGCAGAAACTCGCCTCTAACGTGTCACTACCGTGACACCAAAGGCGAGCACCAGAAGGCCCGAAGCGCCGTGGCAGCCCCACGAAGCATCGACTAGCAAACGACCAGGTCTATCCCAAGACTTGGTCCCCAAGACGTTCACCAAAATAGAGAAGGTCCCAAACATCTACCAAGCCAGCATTCCTGGCCCCACTCAAGGAGAACCAGTTCTACCTTCTTGCTTACATGAAAGAGGAGAGACCCATCTCCAACCTGACTCCCAAGTCAACCCAGCATGAGCCGGCTTGTTCCTACAAGCCCAAAATCAAGTCATGTATCACAAGGCCTCTGCAAGCACCTGCGAAGGCCTACAAACCTGCAGTTCGACCCTTCATCTCTACAGGGGCTGAACTCCAAAAATTCAAAGCTTCGCTGCAACAGGCGAAGGACAGGGTTCACATCCTGTCCTTGCCCAGTTGCAAAGAAGACAGACTCGGCTGCTACGCCCGAGGGAGCACATCTTTCATCGTCAAAGCCCAGCCAGAGCTGACCGAAGCTCAAATTACTCGTCGTATAAGCCGCCGCGCATCGTATCGCAAAAGAGGACTAGAGAAGCAAAGGACCCAGCCTCCTACACTTCAAGTTTCTCCCAAATGGGTCGAAAAAGATAGACCCAACCAAGTTGCTGCCGTCCATATGGTTGGAAAAACCAGAAGACGCCAAAAGTCAGCATCCAAAATCCATGTCCAACGTCCGATGACCCGCAGCGTCTCCAGGACAAGAAGACATTCAGAAGAATCCCCTGTTCCTTCAAGCAAAGGACGGCAGAGTGATCCTTCCTCAAGCTCTTCTTCAAAAAGAATGAGCCCCAACTCAGTCACCAGGACAGTTTCTTCATTCGAATCCCGAAGGATGAACGTCCTGGCTACAAATTCTGAGCCACCACCCCGCAATCAACCTTAAGATGATGCGATCACCCGCATCCAACAGTTGGAACAAGGCCAACAGAGGATTGAAACTCTGATGGAAAACCTTCTCCTCGCCTTTCAAAATCAGGCGAACAATGAACCTCCTCCGAATCATTAAGACGATGAGGTAAATAAAGAAGAAAATGAGTCACGCGCCCTTACCAAAAAGGACGTAGACGGTATCCTCGCCAAAGCAAAAGAAGAGGTTATACTCAAGGAGCATGGGATCAAGCCACCGTATCCCTTATGGATGGACTCGGTCCCGTTCCCCACCAAATTCAAGCATCCTACTCTCCAAACATATACGGGGAAAGGATCAGCCAAACAGCACGTCATCCACTTCAAGATCTTGACGGGAGCTGTCGCGGATCAAGATGCACTCAAGATCCGCGTCTTTGCAAGTAACCTAAAAGGTACAGCTTCGATTGGTACTCCACTCTGCCGGAGGACTCCATCCAAAACTGGGCCATGCTAGAGACACGCTTCCTGACTCACTTCAAAGGTGAGGATCATCCCGCTACTATGGCTCAGCTGTGCAGCCAAAAACAGGGGGAGAATGAGTCAACATATGACTTCATTCACAAGTGGAAAGCAATGGCGTACAAATGCTCTGATGTACTGCCACAAGCGTCGCTAGTCGACATATGCCGAAACAACATGAGAGCCAGAATCTGCTCCATGATCATCGGCAACAAATCAAAAAACCTGGGAGAACTCCTAGAAGCTTCCATGGAAGCTGAAAACGGTGATTAAAGGCCCTTAACAGTCAGAAATCATCAAGAAAAGAGCCAACCGCCACTGCAACCTCTAAACCAAAGAAAAAAGAGTTCCTCAATGTGCAGACCAAGTCAGCTCCTCAGCCACCAAAGAAAGCTAAAAACAAAGCTGCCCGGAAGAGACCTGAACTCTCAGATGCCTTCAAAGAACGAGTAGAGAAGAAATACCCGTTGATGAAGATGTTGATGAAATCTTCAGGGCTCTTGTGGAAAATGGCAAGCTCACCTTGCCTGAACCAAAAGGACCGGGTGATGTTGGCAAAACCAATGATCCTCGGTACTGTCCATACCACCAGATGATCTCGCATCCTCTCAATCAATGCTTTGTTGTGAGAGAGAAAATAAACGAGATGTGGAAAAACGGAGTCATCACCTTTGACAATAACTATGGGTCTGCCTCCGTCAACATGGTGACATGTGGACAAACATCAAAATCACCGAAGAAGAAGATCACTACTTCCTTCAAGGTGATAAACTCAATCCAAGCGTCCGAGGAACTGGTTCCTTACCCGACACCAGAAGGACAACCCATATGGGTACATCCCGATCTCCTGGAAGATGAAAATTGGGAGGTCGTGAAAACAAAGCCTACAGCTCAACAGCGAAGGCAGGCTAGGAAACATCTCCTCAAGCTCAAACGGCAAGAGAAGACCCAGCCAAAACAAGCAGTCAAAGAAAAGGCAGAGGCTATCTCTACCACGCTTCACTGGAGGTAACAAAAACATCCCTTCCAGAGACTTCCAAGGGGGTAAGAAAATTCACTCTTAGTGATTTCATACCACCTCAATTCAAAGAAGCCACGCAGGAGGTATCATACTCTTGCAATTCGGTAGTTGGATTCTCCATTGATGGATACGAGTCCAGCGACACCGATGATGGATTCGAATCCAACTACACAGACGAGTGGGAGGAGCCCCTTGAAACATGGAGAATATCTCTCCGATGAAGAAATGGGTTCTGAGTCTCATATTATGCCAGTAATCTGGTATAACCCCCTACAGCCACAAGGGATCCTGGTCTGATGATGAAGAAGACCAAGAGGTTGTACAAGAAAATGCTGTTGAATCAGCACCTCTCATTGCTCTAGTGGAAATCGACAATGTTGAGCCACAAAGAGTTGATGAAGAAGAAGATTTGGCCTTCCCTGCCTCATCTTGAAGAATATGCAAGGACCTTGCAGCGTCTCGCTCTAGAACAAGAGCAAGAACAGCGTCAGCGGACTTCCTCGCAGAGCATCCCATTGCCTAAAGATCTCCACTCAGAGATGATCCTCCCAGACGAACCAGTCTACAATGTGGGAGACTTTCTCACAAAGTGCCTCCTGGGACATGTACTTTGACGGTGCAACCAGGCCAAATGAAAAAAGACAGCTAATCTTCGGGGTTGGCATCCTCTTTGTTAGCCCCGACAAATACATGATTCCACACGCTTTCTCGCTACTGGAACCATGCATAAACATTGCTGCTGAATATCAAGCTCTGATCCTAGGATTGGAACTCGCCATCGAATCCGGTATCACCATGCTGGAGTCTTTGGAGACTTTCAACTGATTGTCAACCAGAGGAATCAGAAATTTGAAGTCAGGAAGCCAGATTTGCTGCCTTACTACAACAAAGCACAATCGCTTCTGCAAAAGTTTGACATCTGTAACATCAACCCACATTCGTAGAGGTGAAAACATACGTGCAGATGCCCTGGCTGGACTTGCCGCATCTATGGCAATCCAGGAAGGGGAAAATATGCAAATCATAGTGTGCGAAAGAAGAATCCCCTTCCTCCTCTTACACACAACACCAAGCAGTTGCTGAATGCCACCAAGTGGTTGGAAGTCGGATTTCAATCCTTCAAACTTCAATCGGTGACCGGAGAGATCCGTTCATTGATTACATTATGTCAGAATCCTACCTGAAGATCCAAAAGAACGGGTAAGCATCCAAAGGCGAACCCCAAACTTTCATTTGGATATTCCTTCAAAAATCCTTTACAGGAAATCCTTCAACGGAGTACTTCTACGCTACTTGTCACAACAAGAGGCTGAAGAAACACTCAAAAAGTTCATGCTGGTCTTTGTGGAGCTCATCAGGCTGGTCCCAAGCTCTATGATCAGATAAAAAGGTTACGTTATTACTGGCCTACTATGGTAGCTGACGCAATGCAATTTGCTAAGCGCTGCCAACAACGCCAAGTTCATGGAGATTACATTCATATGCCTCCAGAATGGCTGCATCCTACAGCGATTTCATGGCCTTTCGAAGCCTGGGTATGGACATCATAGGTCCTACAAAAGGTCAGGCAATGAGCCTACAAAAAGGGTGACTTGGTCCTTGCGGTAAAAAGACCAATGGTCTTCGCTCACAAGTCCAAAGGCAAATTTGAGCCAAAATGGGAGGGACACTACGTCATCGACAAGGTTTTCTCAACGGCGCATACGCACTCCTAACACATGAAGGTGACAGATTGTATGCTGCCAACTTCAACGGCAAGCTCTTAAAGCGGTACTACCCTTAAAGACTTACCCCACACTGGGTTAAGAGCAATGCATGTAAGGCCAAACCGGGTTTCCAGGTACACGCTCGCTAACACCACCTTTTTTTAGAATGTTTCCATATCAATGTTGAAATTTCTAGAAATTTAAACAATGCTTACCTTTCCATCTGTTTTCATTGTCCAACAAACCTAAAATGTTTAGGAACCTTTTCCCTAACTTGACCAAATTTTCACCCTTGAACCCAAATAATTCATGGTTGAAACAAAAATCCGGGATCTTTTTATTGAGAGGATTCCACACCCTAGTCCACCATGCCTTTACCGCCAAAATGGTTTTAGGTCAAAACTTATGACCCTCGTGTCTTTAAACAAAAAAAAAAGGTTTTTCAAAAAAACTGCGGGGAAAGCGACGCTTCGTCGATACTCGCACAAATCGGAAGCATACGAACCACGTTCGACACTTCCAAAATTGCAGGGAAGCGACATTTCGTCGATACTTGCAAAATCCAAAACCGTGGAGACGCAACATTTCAGTTGATATCCATGACCCAAATTTCAAAGGTTCGAAAAAAACCTAAAACCATAGAGACGCAACATTTCAGTTGATATCTATAACCCAAAGGTTCGAGAAAACCACAAATTTCAAAAAATCGTGGGGAAACGACATCAAGTCAGTACCCGCAAAACCAAAATTTTTGAAAAGCAAGGATGTGACATTCCATCGATACTTGCACCCAAATCCGCGAGGATGCGACATTCCATCGATACTCGCAACCGAATGAGCAAGGATGCGACATTCCATCGATACTTGCAAGAACATTCAGTAGGGAGGCGACTTTTAGTTGATACTTGCATTTTTTAAAACCAAACCGGCTATAAATGCAAGAACATTCAGTAGGGAGGCGACTTTTAGTTGATACTTGCATTTTTTAAAACCAAACCGGCTATAAATGCCACAAACCGGCTATAGATGCCACCAAAACAGGCTATAAATGCCACAAACCGGCTATCAATGCCACAAAACAAAACCGGCTATCAATGCCACAAACAAAAAAATTGGCTTTCAAAAAAAAAAACCCGGCTATTAATGCCACAAACCCGGCTATAGATGCCACAAAACAAACTCGGCTATCAATGCCACCAAAACCGGCTATAGATGCCACCAAAACCGGCTCTCATGCCCAAATCGGCTTCCATGCCACAAACAAAAATCTGGCTTCCATGCCAAAACAATCATTTGACAAAAAATTTTCACAAAATGATAAACTTTTGATCAAATCCCATTTAGCAATTACTTTTATCACAAAAAGATTTAAGTAAGCGTAGGGAAAACAAAACAAAAAAAAAGGCATCCCATTTAGCAATCACTTTCATCACCAAAAGATTTAAGTGAGCGTAGGGAAACAAAAAGAAAAGAATGCCATTTAGCAATCACTTTCATCACAAAAAGATTTAAGTGAGCGTAGGGAAAACAAAAGACAAAAACATCCCATTTAGCAATTACTTCATCACAAAAAAGATTTAAGTGAGCGTAGGGAAAACAAAAAAGGGGTACCAAAAAAAAATATATACATGTTGGTACCAAAAAAAAAAGAAAGTGTCACAAGCACTACAAAAAAAAAAAGTACCAACAAAAAATACAAGTGATACTAAAAAAAAAAGAAGAAGGATGGTTCTTGTTAAAAAAAAAACAGGGAGCTCAATCAAAAATGGTCCTCCAGCCAAGGAGTTCAGCTCCTGCAAAGCAAACTTTGGCCTCAGCCGTTCAGGGATCCAGGGCACGATTCTTCAAGAACTTGCCATAAGATTGGGGGTGGGCTGTAACCCTTCTTTCGCACCGGGAAGCTTATCCCTGAGCAGTTTGCCATTGTTTGTCTCTTCAACTTCCTTTAAGAACTCGATCGGCAACTGCAACCCGACGAATCAGAGCACTCTCCCTGTCACGAGCCTCTGTTATTGCAGCTCCACTTGGCAAGCGACTTGTGCCTGCAGATGCTCAAGACGTTTCTGCCTCATCGACCTCCATATCAAGGATGTTAAGGTCATGTGTCAGCCCAATGATGTTAGTCTTCTAAGTTCTTCTCTCGGACTATCTGCTTCCTGCTTTGTGTTAGCCTCATCCAGTTAGACTAGCTTTATCCGCAGGGTCCAGGAACATCTCCTTGAAGAAGTGGTCGTCAAGGAAAACCCATGTCTCAAACCACCTGTCACCCAGCTCATGATCCATATCAACGATCGCCCTGGCACTTGTGACATCCAGACCAGCCTCTTCGGCATCACCGAGAATCTCACGCACTGGGATCATCCCAAAATAACCGGCATCTAAGTGCCCAGAAAGCAGAGTCTCAATCCAAGAGCTCAGAACCCGCACCACCACCTTCTTCGCAAAAAGAAGAGATGGCCCAGCTTGAAGATTCGCCCAACTCCGTTGGTCGAACTGCTCATGTCATCACTCATTGGAAGAGTAACAAAAGACTCTTTCCAGTTGAAGCTGCTCCTGCTTCGGGAAGGAATCTCAGCACGAGGTATCTCCTCAACAGTGTCAGAACTGGTCCCAGGAGTCTCTACCTCTGGATCAACCTCTGGCATCCCTTGCTCTGGTTCTGAAGGAAGCGACGGACTCTCCTCTGTCACTTCAAAACCTGCCAAAGAAACACAAAAAGGTATGAATATAATCCTGTTTGAAAATCATTATCAGGGTTATTACTACAAAATACCTTCTCGACGACTGGCGGAAGGACTCTCTTCCTCCATGAACTCATCGGAAGCATCATCAACATTTACGTCCATCGATGGTTCAAAGTCATCGGAATCTGTGGCAAGTCAGCTGGCAAGAAAAATGTTAGCAAACCAAGTCACAGACAACAAAAAAAAGAAAGCAAAAGAAGTCATACCAATTGGAGATTCGGATTCACTCCAGAATCCCTCGGTTCTTCTTCAGGTGCCCCGACAGGATCCGTCACCACCTCATCGGTTGGAACCTCAGGCATCACCATGTCTTCCTCTGCTAAAAAAAAAAAGAAAAGCAGAAACAAGAAGCAAATCAGAACATGGAATAATCCATGAAAAGAAATGGAAAGAGAAAAAGGAAGAATCATACCTTCACCGACGGTCTCTTCTTCTCAGCTTCTCTTCTCTGGAGGCTCGTCAGCATCCACTGGCACATCCTCATTAATAGTAAGAGGGACTTTCAAGTCAGGAGAGTCCTCATACTGCCCCCTTGCTGCGATGATGACTCCTCCTCCTCTTACTCCTACGGGCTCGCTTCTTAGAGGAACCTGCCCCACTGTCAGAGTCAGGTTTTCCACTTGACTCCTCACTGGATGGTCTACTCTTATCAGTAGACTCCACAGGAAGCTTGCCTCTGTGCCGCTTGTCATCCAAGCACCAAGTTCAGGCTTCCTCCTGTTCTAGCTGCTCTAAAGCCTCATCAGGTATTTCTCGAACAGCATCAGAACCAATGACGCCCTGGTCACCGAGAAAGCCTATCTTGTGCTTCTCTCCAGAAAGGAAGGCCCAAACATCCTCTCGCAGGACGCCATCCGACTTTCCAAGGCCCTTTCCAGATGCCAGCTTCACATCAAGCTCCTTCTTGGAAAGCCCCCGATATGCCGAAAAGCTCTCCGCGAACCACTTCGCAAAGCCGGCAGTCCGGGAAGTCAACAACACAGGATAAGAGATCATGGCTGTAGTGTCTTCAGCACTATAGAAAACTCATGCATTTCTCCCGTCCTGTAAACCTCCAAAGTGATTCACCATGCTTGAAGGCGCTCTAACAACCCCTTGTGAAAAACACAGCTGCAAAGCAAAGCGAGAGGGTACATACGGCTGGATGTCGACGAAAAGATGTCTGCGGTACACCATCGTGCCGACAAGTATGCTGAAATGCCACTCTCTCTCTACATTCGTCAAGGAGTAATGCCTTCCCGACCCCGCCCTGGTAGAGTCTCGGGAGGCACCAAAATCAAAAGCCTTCTTCCGCAACTCCGGAGAAAGCTTCACTGAAGACTGCCCCATCTCGACGTCCATGCGGGCAAACAAAAGTGATTCGGACACGGCTTTGCCCTTAGCCAGCCGAATCATCAGAGGATCATCATCCTGTGCAGCACCCAGCCGGTGGAAGCCAGGACAGTGTACACGAATATAAAAGATGTGGGCTGAAAATACCCTATTCATGGGAAGCCCAAGCCGAACCAAAAAAGCAGCAGCCTGCAGTTCGGTACACAAGTAGGAGTAAAGAGCTGGCACCATAGCAAGCTGCTTTCCAAACGCCATCTGACAAGCCGGAAAAATACAATGCGGCCTGATGTGCGTTCCATCTCCTCCAGCAAAAATAGCCTCACCAAGCCAATAAGTGAGGTAAACAACAAGATCTCTCCGTAGTGCAATGTCAGGACATATGGCGTTTGTACTCGCACAGAAATCTCTCAACTCTTCTTGCATAGACAAGATCTTCTTCGAACTTGGATCCTGAGTCCTGGCTTCCTGGGTCACACTATCAAAAGAATCCCTACTATCAAAAAGTTGGGGAACGAAGAGCTAGAACTCTTCCAACTGTTGGATCTAACTTTCAAACCCTCCTTCTCCTTAAAAAAATCATAGAAGGCGACGAGCTGAAAGTACAGAAGCCTGAACTCCTCAGACTGCCCCTCAAGGACGCTGTCAATCGGCATAAACTCCTCATAGAGTTTGCCAAGGATGGGCAATCCAGTAATGGCGCTCAGCTCCTTCAAAGAGAAACCAATCTCACCATTCGTCACAACGAAGGTATTGATTTGTGGGAGGAATGACTCCAGCATAGCCATGAAGGCCTCGTCGGAAAAGATCACGGTCTCCCTAAAGGCGCGGACCGCATAAAAAATCCCGTCTTCCTTCAAACGGCGCCACCAATCAGCAGGACGCGATCAGTCCACGACTTCCACTCGGAGTCAGCATTGAAACGGCCACGAAGTCGAAAAGGCTTTATCCAATTGCTGCCGTCACCGCTGAAAATACCAAGGCCCACCGGTCTCAAATCGACCGATGGATAATCAGAGCCCTGGTAGCCGCTGGATGGCATCAACAGGTCCATGTCAACATGCGACCTCTCCATATATCCAGTAGAACCGCCAACAAAAACCCGGTCTTGATTACATTTGTCCTTCTCACCCAGCTTGGAGGATCTTCCCTCTTAGAGCACGTGGGGGCAAGGCTCATGATCGAGACGGTGTGATCAAACGTCGACCGGGTAGCAACAGTCTTCTTCTCACCATCTGCTGTGAAAGAGAACTGAAAACATCTCCTCTGGTATGTCATGTCATCAGGGACGGCATCACCAAAGAAGAAGGTAGGCTTGGGTAAAACACTCTGATCTCCCATCACCCATGGACGACTGCTTACCATGATCTTATAGAATTCCTCTCTCTTGAGAGCGATCAGTCGCTGCCTCATCTCCTCTGTTGAGGGAGTCGCATTCTTCCAGATTTCTCTCAACATACTGGACCTTCTCAAAGGCCTGCTGAACGGTCGGATTAGATGGTCTAGCAGATCGACGAGGTGCGCTTGTAGCAGGCTCTTTACCATTGTTCGTTCTGGAAGAACCACCTGAAAAGGATGGAAAAGAAAAAGACCAAACATCAAAATGACAGAATCTCGCTAAAAAAAATCTGGCAAAATTTTGACATGATGACGGGGCAATTCCGAAGAAAAGGAACTATCCCGAAAGAAATAGAAAGCTTGAAGATGGGCTCAACATTGCTGCGAGCTCCGAAACTCCAACTTTTGAAACCTCAAGTCTCCACAAAATCAGGAAGGGCTCAACATCGCTGCGAGCTCCAAATTCCCAAATTTGCGAAAACTTTCAGGTATGCTATCACATCATGCTACAATTCAATTTTCAAAAAAAAATATACATGCATGAACATCTTGGTTTGCGAAAAAAAAATGCATTATCATGATGAGCAAAAAAAAAAGAAATAACGAAACTTTCTAAAAAAAAAGGAGGAAAGAAAAACAAAAAAAAAAGAGGGGACTGGCCCACAGGCCACGTGGCCGTACGGCTAGATCCGTACGAATCCGTCCGTACGGCCCACAAAAAAAAGCATGCAAAAAAAAAATACAAAGAAAAAGAAAGCAAAAAAAAATGTGTGAAAAAAAAGAAGCAAAAGTGGAAAAAAAAGAAGGAAGAAAAGAAAAGAAAGAAAAAAAAAGAAAGAACCTTTTTTTTCTACAATGGGTTTTCTTGAAAAAGGGACTTACTTGAAGCCATTGCTGGAGAAGAAGAAGAAAAGACTTGAATCTTGAAGAAGAAGAACTCTTGGTCTTGAAGCCCTCTTGGGATTGTTGCAAAAGAAAGTAATAAGAGCAAGAGATCCAACCTCCTCCTCGCTTTTATAGAAGAGAGCAAACCAAAGAAGGAAATAAGAAAGAGGTAAGTGTTACTAATAGTAACCGTACCAAAGAAAGAGATTAGAAATATTCTTTCCCAAAGAAAGATATCTTGAGGGATTTTCTCCCAAAAAGAAATCAATGAGAGATTCTCTCCCAAAAAGAAATCAATGAAGGATTCTTTCCCAAAGAAAGATATCTTGAGATATTCTCTCCCAAAATAAAGGGAACATGCGAGATTCTCTCCAAATAAAGATATTCTTAGATATTTTCTATCCAAAGGAGATATTTTTTAGATATCCTTTACAAAAATGACACCATATGAGATCTAAGCCATTTCAAAGCTTAAGGTCCCATGGGTTAGCCCATATGAGCCAGGTTTGACCACCTAGGCACAGAAAAAAAAATTTTTGGGCTTTTAGTTGAAGAGAAATCCCTCTTACCAAGAGTATACAAAAATGGTTCCATGCCTCTTTTGAGTTGATTGGACCATACAAAAAGAATTCCAAGCCCCATGAGCTTCCAAAAATCAAACCATCCAGCCTCATCTACCAAATTGAGCCGAAATCTTGAAATTGACATTCCGCAAAAAACCAAAAGCCAAAACCTGATCCCCTAACTTGCCACATACAGCCTGTTAGGTCACAAGATCAAAACCAAAATTGATCCCCCAACATTCCACAAACAGCTTGTTGGGTCACACGGTCAAAACCAAACCCCCGACCCCCTAACCTGCCACATACAGCCTGTTAGGCCACAAGGTCAAGACCCAAAATCACATCCCTGATGTCATCTTCAAACTTTGCCTCGAGATGGTACGTGATCCCTTTCACTACCATAAATTCCCCTGGAAGCTCAAAAAGCTACAAATACCAAAAGAAAGATCGCTCAAAGACTCTTGGTCCAGTCACAGGCTCCCCTTCAAAAATCTCTTCGAGGCACATCGACCACAAAAGTTAAGCAACTCGTCGCTGTACCTCGAGGGGGCATTTGTTGACGCCAAAAATGTCACTTTGCCTCTTCAAGATCCAAAGAGCTACATGAAGTCGCAACCTGCCATAAATAGGCAATGCTACTTCCAAAAACAAATCTTGTCATAATCAAACAAAAACTGCAAGATCCTTCAAGACAGCCAAAAGAGGAGTACACAATTTCAGGCCATTTCAAAATCATTGGCCTAACTTCACTTCTCCGGCAGCTGAAAAGGAGCTCCCGGCGGCGAAAGCATCGGAGACACTAAATCTTCGATCAGAGCCGATGGATGGTCTCAAAATACATCCAAAAGGCTCCACGTCAAGTTCCGAGTCAAACCGACAACGTTTGACCCTACATCAACCTCGAACAGCTAAATGAAGCCTCTCGGCGGTGAGAACCACCGAGGCCATCACTCATCAGATAGAGCACATGGACGGCTTCAAAATGCTTACAAAAGGCTACACGTCAAATTTCAGGTCATTTCGACAACATTGACCATAGTTTGACGCTCGAAAGCCAAATCAGGCCTCTCGGCGGCGAAGCTCCCCGGGACCATGGTTTCCAAGACAGAGACAATGGATCATCTTAAAATGACTCCAATAGGTTCCTTGTCAAATTCAAGTCATCGGACATCGGTTGACCGCACATCAAAACCGCGACATCTTCATTGCGACAAAACAAGTCTACTGGTGATAGGACCCCAAACGGCTTTAAAACTCAATCAAAGCCTATGGTTGGTCTTATTTATTACTCAGCAGGCTTCACCCCAAATTTTCAGGTTATTCCGACATCGTTTGTCCCAGTTCGGCTTCTGACGGAAAATCGCAGCTCTGCGCAACAAAGTCTTCGGCTTTCTCGGAAAATTGGAAACTTTGAAAAAAAAGAGCAAGGATTCTCGTCAGATTTTCTACAGGGAAATCAAGCAATAAAGATAAAAAATGTCAAGGAAAAATACAGAAGAAAAAAGAATAAAAAAAACAGCAAAAAGGGACACAAAACGGGACAAAAGGGGGAAAACCCCCGTAGGGTCGCCGGCGACCTAGGGCCAGGGATCGCCCGTGGGCCCCGGAAACCCCGTTTTTTCACCATTTTTCGTGATTTCGATGCGTCCGGCCTCGGTATTTTTCAAAATTCATACTTTGAGACACCAAATCTCTGACATCCGTCAAAAAACACGAGTTAATCATCAAAAGTATCGAAATCTACATTGATCGCCAACTGATCAACCAAAAAAATGTGCTTTCTACCCAATCGATCGAGAAATCGACAGGACAGATGGCACCGACCCACTGTTGGCAACCAACACCTGAAGTTACATGGTCATCCGATGTCGATCTGCATGAAGATCCATCGATGATCATCGCCAGAAGAATCCCAAAAGACGCGGCACGGCCGCGACTCTTCAACTGCTCGTGACCACTTAGTGCGATTAATTGACTAGCTTTATTACAGTCATTAATCCATTTCTTTGGACGGACCAATCAGAAGCAAGCATCTGGGAGTTACAAGTCAAGAGATTCATGGCATTTAACCCATGAAACTCCTCCCATAGTTTGGAGCCCAATTCAATCCTCATTTGACATATAAAAGCCGGAAAGGACTTTGATTTGAACTACTAGTATAGTGAAGATTTATTGAGAAGGTGATGAAACCTCTTGTTTAAATTACCTGGGAATTTAGTCAAGTCTTTACATACACTTATCTCCTAAATTGTTAATGACTTCAGTGGCACCAAATTCCTCAATTAATAGCGACATTAGGAGACCAAGTGCGTGTTGAGACAAACCATGGTAGCCTTTGAATCATTAACACTAAATCATTTCATGTTAGAAAGCTTGCCGAGTCCATTTATAAATCAATGTAAATGTTTTGAGTGCTTTACCACATTATGAACATTGATAAGACTACCCATTTATTTTGCCCGGATTTGTCAGTATGTGAGATATGTATTTGTTCGAAGTAGTTTTCTTATCGATTTTGGAAATATATTTTATGAACGGATTTATATTACTTCGAGGTTTCGAACTTTTACTCTAATGGCACCACTAAGCTTAGGTTACCTCTCGGACTGATCATCGGCTTGGAATCTTTAATTTGTTCGCCAACTGCAGTTTGGATCTGTCTGTTACCGACCATGGCAATGATTTTATATCCGGTTCCACGCGTAGTGGCTACGGTTCTGTTTGATAAGGACCTTGTTCATTCCGGTCCACGCTTAGTGGCTATGTTTCTGTCTGCTCCCGTTACTTCGGTAATATGAGAATTTAGCTATACGTGGTTTGCCAATTTTTATACGTTTAATGTTTTATCTTATGGTTCTTGTTTATTTCACTCATTATGTCTTGGATTCTTTAATATTTAAGAAAGTGGTCTTTATCTCGTCATTTTTATTATTGAGGATTTAATCGTAATTCTCATTTATTCAATGT
>CM022946.1:81573686-81803262 GCA_012931725.1 Litsea cubeba | reverse complement strand
GAAGCCTACCTGAAGATCCAAAAGAACGGGTAAGCATCCAAAGGCGAACCCCAAGCTTTCATTTGGATATTCCTTCAAAAATCCTTTACAGGAAATCCTTCAACGGAGTACTTCTATGCTGCGTGTCACAACAAGAGGCTGAAGAAATACTCAAAGAAGTTCATGCTGGTCTTTGTGGAGCTCATCAGGCCTGTCCCAAGCTCTATGATCAGAAAAAAGGTTAGGTTATTACTGGCCTACCATGGTAGCTGACGCAATGCAATTTTCTAAGCGCTGCCAACAATGCCAAGTTCATGGAGATTACATTCACATGCCTCCAGAATGGCTACATCCTACAGCGATTTCATGGCCTTTTGAAGCCTGGGGTATGGACATCATAGGTTTATTTCTCCCCTTCGAGCAAAGGTCATCGCTTCATCTTCGCCGCTACGGATTATTTCTCAAGTGGTCAGAAGCATTTGCGCTTAACGAAATGAAGACCTCATCAGTCCTTCAGTTCCTATGCACCATCATTTGTCGTTTCGGCATACCCAAAAGATTCTGCCATGATAACGGACCACAATTCTGGGATCATCGATTCTACGGGTTCAGCGACAAATACAAATCCAAAGCAGTCCTTTGACTCTATACAATCCGACAAGCAAACGGATTAGCAGAAGCCTTCAACAAGACATTCTACAAAATCCTCAAAAAAATGTCTCTAGTCACAAAAGAGACTGGAGCGACAAACTGTCTGAAGCTTTGTGGGCCTATCGAACCACCGTTTGAGGACCAACCCATAGCACACCATTCTCCTGGTCTATGGATACGAAGCTGTCGTACCCTTGGAAGTACAAATTCCTTCCTTGAGGGTATCCTATGCAAAATGACATGACTCAAGAAGCAATATCAAATTGCGATTCCATGAGCTGGACAATCTCGATGACAGACGGCTTGAAGCTCGACAAAGCATTGAACTTTACCAAGCACGCATGCAGGATCTTTCGACAAAAAGGTCAGGCAATCGCGCCTACAAAAAGGGTGACTTGGTTCTTGTGGTAGAAAGACCAATGGTCTTCGATCACAAGTCCAAAGGCAAATTTGAGTCAAAATGGGAGGGACCCTATGTCATCGACAAGGTTTTCTCCAACGACACATACGCACTCCTAAACATGGAGGGTGACAGATGTATGATGCCCATCAACGACAAGTTTCTTAAAGCGGTACTACCCTTGAAGACTTACCCAACTAGGTAAGAGCAATGCCTGTACGGCCAAAACCGGTTTCCAGGTACTCGCTCATCAAACCACCTCTTTTTAGAATTTTCATATCAAATGTTGAAATTTCTAGAAATTCAAACAATGCTTACTTTCACCATTTCATTGTTCAAAAATTCCAAGTTTAGGAACCTCTCCCTAACTTGACCAAAGTTTTCAATCATTGAACCCAAAATTCATGGTTTGAAATAAAATCCGGATTCAGGGATTTCCACCCGAATCCACCCTGCCTTTTACCGCCAAAATAGTTTTAGTTCAAAACTTATGACCCTCGTGTCTTTAAACAAAAAAAACGGTTTTTTAAAAAACCGCGGGGAAGCGACGCTTAGTCGATACTCGCACAAATCGGAAGAATGCGAACCACGTTCGACATTTCCAAAATCGTAGGGAAGCGACATTTCGTCGATACTTGCAAAATCAAACAAAAAAAAACTATGGAGATGCAACATTTCAGTTGATATCCATAACCCAAATTTCAAAGGTTTGAAAAAACCTAAAAACCGTGGAGACGCAACATTTCAGTTGATATCCACAACCCAAATTTCAAAGGTTCAAAAAAACCTAAAAACCGTGGAGACGCAACATTTCAGTTGATATCCACAACCCAAATTTCAAAGGTTCGAAAAAACCTAAAAATCATGGAGACGCAACATTTCAGTTGATATCCACAACCCAAATTTCAAAAGTTCGAAAAAACCAAGAAATCATGGAGATGCAACATTGCAGTTGATATCCACAACCCAAAGGTTCGAGAAAACCGTAAATTTCAAAAATCATGGGGAAACGACATCAAGTCAGTACCCGTAAAACCAAAATTTTTGAAAAGCAAGGAAGCGACATTCCATCGATACTTGCACCCAAATCCGTGAGGAAGCGACATTCCATCGATACTCGCAACCGAATGAGCAAGGATGCGACATTCCATCGATACTTGCAAGACCATTCAGCAGGGAGGCGACTTTTAGTCGATACTTGCATTTTTGAAAACCAAAACCGGCTATAAATGCCACGGAAAACAGGCTATAAATGCCACAAACCGGCTATAAATGCCACCAAACTGGCTATCGATGCCATAAAAAAAAATCGGCTTTCAATGCCACAAAATAAAACCGGCTATCAATGCCACCAATCAAAACTTGGCTTTCAAAAAAAAAACCCGGCTATTAATGCCACCAATCAAATCTTGGCTTTCAAAAAAAAAAACCCGGCTATCAATGCCACAAACCGGCTATCAATGCCACACAAAATCGGCTTCCATGCCACAAAAAAAAAAAATTGGCTCCCATGTGAAAACAATCATTTGACAAAAGACTTTCACAAAATGACAAGCTTTTGATCAAATCCCATTTAGCAATTGCTTTCATCACAAAAAGATTTAAATGAGCGTAGGGAAAACAAAAAAAAAAGCATCCCATTTAGCAATTGCTTTCATCACAAAAAGATTTAAGTGAGCGTTGGGAAAACAAAAAAAAGAAAGTATCCCATTTAGCAATTGCTTTCATCACAAAAAGATTTAAGTAAGCGTAGGGAAAACAAAAAAAAAAGTACCAAAATAATACATGTGGTACCAAAAAAAAGTGTTTACAAGCACTACACAAAAACAAGAGAGAGAGTACCAAAAAAATACATGTGGTATCAAAAAAAAGAAAGAAGAAGGATAGTTTCTGCTACAAAAAATCAGGAGCTCAACAAAAATGGTCTCTAGCCAAAATTTGAGCTCCTCGAGCAAACTTTTGGCCTCGGTCGTCAGAGTTTCCAGGGCACGCTTCTTCAGGAACTTGCTGGAGTATGCTGTAACCCTTCTTTCATACCGGGAAGCTTATCCCGAGCAGTTTGCCATTGTTTGTCCTCTTGAAACTTCCTTTCGAGAACTCGATCAGCATCTGCGACCGGGCGAATCAGAGCACTCTCCCTGTCACGAGCCTCTATTATAGCAGCCCATTTGGCAGTGACTTGTGCCTTCAAATGCTCAAGACGTTTCCTGGCCTCATTGACCTCCCTATCAAGGATGTTAAAGTCATGTGTCAGCCCAATGATGGCTAGCTCTTCCAAGTTCTTCTCTCGGACTAGCTGCTTCTTGCTTTGTGTAGCCTCATTCAGGTCAGACTTAGCCTTATCAGCAGGGTCCAGGAACTTCTCCTTGAAGAATTGGTCGTCAGCAAAACCCATGGTCTCAAACCACTTGTCACCCAGTGCAATGATCCTATCAATGATCGCCCTGGCACCTGTGACATCCAGACCAGCCTCTTCGGCATCATCGAGATCTCCTGCACATGCTGGATCATGCCAAATCCGGCATCCAAGTGCCCAGAAAGGAGAGTCTCAATCCAAGAAGAAGAGATGGCCCAGCTGAAGATTCGCCCCGCTCCGTTGGTCGGCTGCTCATGTCATCACCCGTTGGAAGAGTAACAAAAGAACTCTTTCCAGTTGGAGCTGCTGGGGAAGGAATCTCAGCACGAGGTATCTCCTCAATAGTGTCAGAACTAGTCCTAGGAGTCTCTACCTCCGTATCAACCTCTGGCATCTCTTGCTCTGGTTCTGAAGGAAGCAATGGACTCTCCTCTGTCACTTCAAAGCCTGCCAAAGAAACACAAAAATGTATGAATATGATCCTACTTGAAAATCATTATCAGGATTATTACTATAAAATACCTTCTTCGACGACTGGCGGAACACTCTCTTCCTCCATGAACTCATCGGAAGCATCGTCAACATTTGCGTCCATCGATGGTTCAAAGTCATCGGTATCCTGTGGCAAGTCAGCTGACAAGAAAAATGTTAGCAAACCAAGTCACAGACAAAAAAAAAAAGCAAAAGAAGTTATACCAATTGGAGATTCTGTATTCACTCCAAAGTCCCTCGGTTCTTCTTCAGGTACCCCGACAGAATCTGTCACCACCTCATCGGTTGGAACCTTAGGCATCGCCAAGTCTTCCTCTGCTAAAAAAAAAGAAAAGAGAAGAGCAGAAACAAGATGCAAATAAGAACATGGAAAAATCCCATGAAAAGAAATGGAAAGAGAAAGAGGAAGAATCATACCTTCATCGACGATCTCTTATTCTCGGCTTCTCTTTTCCGGAGGCTCGTCAGCATTCCCTGGCACCTCCTCATTGATAGTAAGAGGGACTATGTCAGGAGAGTCCTCATGTGGCCCCTCGCTGCTACGATGACTCCTCTTCCTCTTACTCCTGCGGGCTCGCCTCCTAGAAGAACCTGCCCCACTGTCAGAGTCAGGTTTCCCACTTGACTCCTCACTAGATGGTCTACTCTTATCAGTAGACTCCACGGAAGCTCGCCTCTGTGCCGCTTGCATCCAAGCATCAAGCTCAGCTTCCTCCTGTTCTAGTTGCTCTAAAGCCTCATCCAAGCTTCAGAACCAATGATGCCCTGGTCACCGAGATTGCCTATCTTGTGCTTCTCTCCAGAAAGGAAGGCCCAAACTTCCTCTCGCTGGTCGCCATCCGACTTTCCAATGCTTTTTCCAGAAAACAGCTTTGCATCAAGCTCCTTCTTGGAAAGCCCTCGATATGCCGAAAAGCTTTCCACGAACCACTTCGTGAAGCCGGCCAGTTCGGAAAGTCGACAACACAGGATAAGAAATCATGGCAGTAGTGTCTTTAGCACTATAAAAAGCTCATGCATTTCTGCCATCCTGCAAACCTCCAAAGCATTTCACCATGCTTAAAGGCGCTCCAACAACGCCTTGAGAAAAGTCCAATTGCAGAAGAAAGCGAGAAGGTACATACGGCTGGATGTCGACGAAAAGATGTCTGCGGTACACCATCGTGCCGACACGTATTCTGAAAAGCCACTCCTTCTCTACATTTGTCAAGGAGTAATGCCTTCCCGACCCTGCCCTGGTAGAGTCTCGGGAGGCACCAAAGTCAAAAGCCTTCTTCCGCAACTCTGGAGAAAGCTTCACTGAAGATTGCCCCATCTAGACGTCCCTGAACCGTCGGATCCTCATGCGGGCAAACAAAAGTGATTCGGACACGGCTTTGCCCTTAGGCAGTCGAATCATGAGAGGATCATCATCCTGTGCAACACCCAGCCGGTGGAAGCCAGGACAGTGGTATACATACCACGAATAGAAGATATGGGCTAAAAATACCGTGTTCATGGAAAGCCCAAGCCGGACCAAAAAAGCAGCAGCCTGCAGTTCGGTGCATAAGTAGGAGTAAAGAGCTGGCACCAAAGCAAGCTGCCCTCCAAATGCCATCTGACAAGCCGGAAAAATACAATGCAGCCCGATGCGCGTTCCATCTCCTCCAGCAAAAACGGCCTCACCTAGCCAATAAGTGAGGTAAACAACGAGATCTCTCCGAAGTGCAATGTCAGGACATATGGCGTTTGTACTCGCAAAGAAATCTCTCAACTCTTCTTGCATAGCCGAAATCTTCTTCGAGCCCGGATCCCGAGCTCTGGCTTCCCAGGACATGCTATCAGCAGGCTCCCCACTTTCAAAGAAGTTGGGAGACGAAGAGCTAAAACTCTTCCAACTGCTGGATCTTACTTTTGAGCCCTCCTTCTCCTTCAAAACATCATAGAAGGTGACGAGCTGAAAGTACAAAAGCCTGAACTCCTCAGACTGCTCCTCAAGGACATTGTCAATCGGCATAAACTCCTCATAGAGTTTGCCAAGGATAGGCAATCTAGTAATGGCGCTCAGCTCCTTCAAAGAAAAACCAATCTCACCATTCGTGACAACGAAGATATTGGTTTGTGGAAGGAATGACTCCAACATAGCCATGAAGGCCTCGTCGGAAAAGATCACGGTCTCCCTAAAGGCGCGGACCTCATCAAAAATCCCGACTTCCTTCAAAACAACGCCACCAATCAGCAGGACGCGATCAGTCCACGACTTCCACTCGGAGTCAGCACTAAAACGGCCACGAAGTCGAAAAGGCTTCACCCAATTGCTGTCGTCACCATTGAAAATGCCAAGGCCCACTGGTCCCAAATCGACCGACGGATAATCAGAGCCCTGGTAGCCGCTGGCCGGCATCAACATGTCCATGTCAGCAGGCGATTTCTCCGCATATCCAGGAGAACCGCTAACAAAAACCCCGGTCTTGATTACACTTGTCCTTTTCACCCAGCTTGGAGGATCTTCCCTCTTAGAGCTCGTGGGAGAAAGGCTCATGATCGAGACGGTGCGATCAAACATCGACCGGGTAACAACGGTTCTCTTCTCACCATAAACTGTGTAAGAGAACTGAAAACATCTCCTCTGGTATGTCATGTCATCAGGGACTACATCACCAAAGAAGAAGGTAGGCTTGCGTAAAACCCTCTGATCGTCTGTCACCCATGGACGACTGCTTACCATGATCTTATAAAATTCCTCTCCCTTGAGAGCGATTAGTCGCTGCCTCATCTCATCTCTGTTGAGGGAGTCACACTCTTCCAGGTTTCTCTCAACATACTGGACCTTCTCCCAGGCCTGCTGAACGGCTGGATTAGAAGATCTAGCAGATCGACGAGGTGCGATTGTAGCAGGCTCTTTACCCTTGTTTGTTCAGGAGGAACCACCTGCAAAGAATCACTACAAGAAAAATGACTTTTAGCGGCCGCCAGTAGCCGTCGCTAAAAGTCCCCTGGCGGTCGCTAATACTCTTTAGCGACCGCCTAGCGACCGCTAAGTAGCCGCCGCGTAAAAGTCGTCGCTATTGAGTATACTCAATAAAAAAATTTTTAAAAAATATTAGCGACCGCCAATGGCGGTCGCTAATACTCAACAAAAGTTTTAAAAAAGTATTAGCGACCGCCATTGGCGGTCGCTAATAGTTTTAATTTAAAAAAAAAGATTTGTATCGCTAATAGCTCGACCACCGCCGGGGGATACCCCCGGACCCCCTTCGTAAAGCGCATGCATTAACACCATAAAAAAATCCTTCAAACATTTAAATAAATCCTAACCATCCATTTGCTAACCAAAATCAGCAATTCATAAAAAAAAAAGCAGTACCTTATAGGCAAGGCAACAAATGACAAATTGAACAAAGTACCTTTAAGAATGCAGATAAACAGTCAAGAAACCGAAACTACAACATCTTTCACGTTGGACCTTGGTTCAGATGTTCTTGAAAACAAATGATGCAAGATAGGGAATAAAGGATGCCTCTTACTATTGCAGTTTTGCAATGAGCTTCACAAGTTTTGTTCCACAGTCAGAAAAATTCCTAAAGCTTATTACATTTCCATCCAAATCATCTAAAACTCATAGTAGAACAAGAATGAAAATTGAAAAAAATGCAACTGCACGAACTCCACTGATGAATAATTGAAATAAGGAAAGGAAGGAAGAGACACAATTGATTGCAATTCTTTCATGGAGCTTTTTGTGTAAGCATATAAACTAGTTCATATAAATACCATTGCTATCATTTCATAAAAAAAAAAACCCAACAAGCACAATAGAGAACCAGTTAATATTAGCACAAATCCAAACAACCCAAAAGAAAAAAAAATCAACAGACAAGCAGACCTATTAATGGATACAAAGAGTGGATTAAAACTACCCCTAGATACTAGAAAATAGATACCTTATACATACTACAAAGAGAACCACCATTGAAGGAGAAACAATCTCCTGCAAGTCAGTAGAAATTCAACCATTAGCTGACAACAATATATTCATAAGTTCTACATACCAATCAGTATCACCAACATGTCTTATACATAATGGTTTTTCGCCCAGCCAACAGTCCGAAGCTGATACTCAAACCCTTGCCTATAAAACACTCCCCCCTGTGAATTGACACTAGCTGAATTTGACACACATAAAAATCGTTTCACTGTTGGATTTGATCACACATTCTTGACACTCCACATACCGTTGAATTTAGACAACTTCAATACCACACTAATGGATTCTGCTTTGGCTGATTTTAGCCACTACATGCAAAGACATTCGATCCCCTCCCCCAATTTGATCATCAGGTGGGCCTCACAGGCTATCATCATCCAAGGTGTCACCCAATAAACTTCCAGAACAAAGCCAGCAACATAAATCCCAGCCGTTTCAAAGAAAACCAAGGTGTTAAGAGGGATTATTCAATATTGTATAATCATTTCATTCTGTAGTTTTTTTGTGCATTATATTTTAACAGAACCATATACCACCTTTGATAGAGTTTCACATAACTACTTTTTTCTTCTGAAGTGGACAACTCTAATAATAGTGATGCATGTATGAAAGAAAAGGAAAGGAATCACCTAATTCTGTCATTAAAAAATAACTTCGACAAGGAAAAAGAAAAGAAAGGAAAATAAATATAGTTGACTGCTTACCACAATACGTATCGTGATGGATACAGGATAGATCTGTGTGACAAAAGGAATGAAAACTATTAGCATCAATAGTGATGCAATTCCATTTCTCACAAATAAATTTTAATAAACTGTAAAGTCGCACATAAAAGGCACACAAATACATTTTAATGTGCACTTGACCTAGTTCGGTGCCACAAAAAAAGCGGACCCTAGCACCAGGCACCTGCACCACTAATTTCTCAAGGACAAAAGACAACCTTTCCTCATTGTGAAAAAGCCTATTTATTAATTATGGACAATTATAATGCATCTACTGATAAAAAAAATAATAATGCATCTATGAGATTGCAAACTGGTGCATCATTGACCCCATCACCACAGATGTGCTTTCTATCTTGCAATCTCTGTACAATTTCATACTTATGCTCTGCAAATAATTAATTACTTAAAAGCAAAAGCATTCATCAAATGAGACTAGCGTGACACAATGACTGAAGAGAGTAATTAATTACTTAAAGAAAAAGCATTCATCTGCGTGTCCTTCGTCTACTGATTTGAGTAAACATTCAAATTGTGCCCAAGAACATGATTCATAACAAGAACATCCTTCCATCATGCAGAATACTTATCTATGTATGCTTTAAAAGCATGTGTTTGTAGAATCACCTTGACTTATACTTGCTATATTTTACCATTCAAAATCTATTCTACTTTCACAGTAACCACAAATATCCTCCCACAAGATGGCACCAAAAGCTTTGGACTGGCAGCAACTTCCTCATATGTAGCAAGTGCAGAAGGATAGATGTTGGTGTTAGCTTCCATCTCTGCTGGGGCAGGTGGTGGTGTTGTGGAAATACATGTTGCAGAAGATATGGAAAAAAGATGGCTCTTAGTTGGAAAAGTAGAGTTGAAAAATACAAGCATTCTTTGAAATTTTAGAACTTGTAAATAGCTAAACATGAAGCTAAGATGAAACTTATAACACTTGTTTTTACATAGAACAGCTCACTGGTACACTCAATTCTATGAGCTTATGTAATACTTGTAGGTATCCACAAGAAAAGCAAACTAACTACTAACTAACAACAATAACTTCAGGAAAGTGAAAAATAATAAGATTTATGCATTATTCTAAGTAGCACTACACTAGGGCTTGTCAAATATTAGTTATCGTTTCATAAAAAAAACCCAACAAGCACAATAGAGAACCCAGATCAGTTAATATTAGCACAAATCAAATCTTACTTCTGAACAACCATGCCCATGAAAGGAATTTACTCTTTACATCCTATCTTGTTATAAATACAACATAAGAACAAGACAGTAATGATTTGACAAAGAAGACAACAAAATAAATTGTGGAACTCAGTATTAGGATGGTCTTTGTGAAAACTGTGCAGTAATTGCATGAAAACAACCAACCGATACATTATTCAACAAGGACAAGAATGTGGTGGTCCATGGAACTAACAGAACAAACCTCATACAAAACTGACCAGGAAAAAATAGAGTGAAAAGAGTAATAAACAGATAGTGAGCACAATAAGAACTTGCCTTAGTGATACTTTTCTTCATAATATTCTTATATCCTTCCTTAAGATCTTTCTTCTAATTCATTCATCTGGCAAAAGTAAATTGGGTGACATCAAAGACTATTGAAATGATACAGGTTTTTAAATTTTACATAAGACTAGTTACCTGCTTATATTTCTTGTAGATTCGCTTGGTTACTATGTTCTTGGATTTATAAAAAAATGTGAGAACTTCTCTTCTTTTAAATCATCTCCTCCCTGCCACAGCCCCTACACGCTGCCAATGGCGGTCGCTAATAGTTTTAAATTTTCAAAAAAAAAAAAAAACTGAAGAAGATGAAAACAAATTCTTTCCTTAATGCTTAACTTTAGACAATTATCTACATTTTTTCCAACAGATACAACTCACCAGTTAAGTGAACCACTGAAGCCTTTGTCACAACTACATTAGGTGTTTTTGGAAATAAGGAAACAAAAAGGCCAAAGTGGTTTTATTGGCCAGATTTGGAACCTGTGTAGCACAAGAAGTTCAAGCATAATGCAGAAGATTGAAAGAAAACAATAATGCAGATTCACAATGCCAGGGACACAAACAAAGAATAGGCAACTCATAACATAGCCAGAAGAGATATCAACAACAATGCTTCCTGGTGAGTATTCAGATTGACTAGCTACTAAGAGCGTATGAAAAGAAACATAAGTTCCATTCAGGAGTATTATGATGAATCATAAAGAGCATGTCAGCAGTATTTGGATGGCAAATATGGATTTAATATGGATGTTACAGCTAGTATAATATCAAATCATGGTTTATAATTTTATTGGATTGGTGGGAGACAAAAAGTACTTGATGGGGAGTGGGGACTAGCCAAAGCTCCCAAATAATCTGGATTTAATACAAAATGTATATTTTTTTAGCTTTTGTATATGTCCAATGGCAATAACAGCAAAACTGACACACCAAACAAGCTTCTAGTACAATCCACCAATTTGTATCTTCTTACAGCTTCATTCTCCAACCATAGACAAAAATAATGCACATATCATTAAGCTTGATTACTAATTTGCAATTATAATTCATCAACCGAAAATCAACCCAAAAAGCATACATGATGCAAGAAAAAGATTCATCTCATCACAACAATAAAAAAGAGTTAACTCATTGTCCTTAGAAGGAATTATCAGTCAAAGTTAGCTTAAAAATAACATAAGATTGAAAAAACTCAAAGCCAACAAGTTACTGCTTGATCATTTCTACAGTGATTATAGCTCTCACATTTGACAAGAATCCAGTTTTTTTCTAACACTATAATTCATCATGTAAGATATTTTTTATACTCGATTGGACTACAAAATCAGAGTCCACCCATTTGGACTTGCTAATTTCTCCCTTCCTTTACCCTCTTCTTGACAAATAGCAAACCCGTCAGCTCATGAAGACCTGCAAAAAAATTCTCCAACACTTCATATATTTATTTGAAGCAAAATATTACAAACTAGGCATTGCTTACAAACATTAATCACTTGATGAAAGGCATTGCTTAGAAACAGTAGCCAATTACAAAACATAAATAATTCAAAGATCAAGAAACATGTGTAGCAAATGCCCATCTGTCAAGAGTTTTTGTTATACAAATCTAGGTCCAATCAAATCCATGCCTTTCATGCCCATCAGACCTATGGATTTGTCAATTTTAAAACCTTCATGCCTCAATCATTTGTAGCATTTATATGTAAAATAGGTCTATATGTCCAAGGAAAACACATTTCAACCTAAATCATTCAAGAAAAGGATAAGCTCACACTTACAAGGAATAAATACACACTCTGTGATGGATAATCTTTAAATACGAAAAAGGAACAACTAGAAATTGAAAAAAAAAGCCTCAGATCCGACCTTCTGTAAGCAGAAGAAGTAGCAGAGGAAGAAGAAGACGTATCGACAGCTGCCCCTTCATCCAATGCCCCCACCCTTCTTTCTTCCCCCCTTCCCCTCCTCCATCACACCCTTCGCATCTGGCCCTTCCATCAACGACGTCAGCGTCTCCCACATCGGCCTCAAGCTCCCGGATCTCGCGATCAACGGCTCCGACGTAGCCACGTGGTTCTTCCGCCGCCTCAACAACCCAGAGATCGGCGAGGCGCTCCTCGCCGGGCTCTTCGCTCTCGACCTCGCCAGAGATAGCCCCCGCACCACTTCGTCCTTCATGGTAAAAAAAAAACCCTTGATTTTTCTCCATCTATGGATGGTTTTTTCTTCTTCTTTCTTTCTGCAGATTGGAAGAGAAGAAGAAGAAAAAGAGGGTGAGGGCGAAATGGAAGCTGGCGCGGGAGCATGGGAAAAAATAGGGGGAAGGGAAAAGTGAAGAAAAAACTGGCTTCGGGAGGCGTTATGTATATAGGGCTGTGGCGGTCGCTAATGAGCCTATTTGCGACCGCCACAGGCGGCCGCCCGTTTTTTGCTGTGCCAATACTATAATTTCTAGTAGTGAATGGAAAAGAAAAAGATCAGTCATCAAAATGACAGGATTTCGCTAAAGGAAAATCTGGTGAAATCTTGACATGACACCGGGCAATTCCCAAGAGAAAGGAAATATCCCGAAAGAAATAGAAAGCTTGAAGATGGGCTCAACATTGCTGCGAGCTCCAAAACTCCAAACTTTCGAAACCTCAAAGTCTCCGCAAAATCAGGAAGGGCTCAATATCGCTGCGAGCTCCAAATTCCCAAACTTGCAAAAACTTTCGGGTATGCTATCACTTGATGCTACAAATTCTATTTACAAAAAAAATACATGCATGAACATCTTGGTTTGCCAAAAAATGCATTATCATGATGAGCGAAAAAAAAAAAGAAGAAAAAATTTTCTCAAAAAAAAAATGGGGAGAAAGAAAAGAAAAAAAAAGAAAAAGAAAACTTTCTCAAAAAAAAAGGAGAAAAAAAGAAACAAAAAAAGGGACTGGCCCACAGGCCACGTGGCCGTATGGCCAAATCCGTACGGATCTGTCTGTACGGCCCACAAAAGAAAAAAAACTTGCAAAAAATAAAGAAAAAACGTGTAAAAAAAGGGGGAAAACACGTGAAAAAAAAAAAAGAAAAGAAAAGAAAGAAACAAAAAAAAGAACTTTTTTTATCACCCTATTTCCTACAATGGAGTTTTCTTGAAAAAGGGAACTTACTTGAAGCCATTGATGGAGAAGAAGAAGACAGTCTTGAAGATCTTGAAGAAGAACAAACTCTTGGTTTTGAAGCCCTCTTGGGATTGTTGCAAAAGAAAGCAAGAAAAGCAAGAGATCCAACCTCCTCCTTGCTTTTATAGAAGAGAGCAAACCAAAGAAAGAAAGAAGAAATAGGTAAGTGTTACTAATTAGTAACCTTACCAAAAGAAAGAAATTAGAAAGATTCTTTCCCAAAAGAAAGATATCTTGAGGGATTCTCTCCCAAAAAGAAATCAATGAGAGATTTTCTCCCAAAAGATAGGAGATTTGAGATATTCTCTCCCAAGGAAAAATATATTGAGATATTCTCTCTAAAAAAAAAAGGGAACATGAGAGATTCTCTCCAAATAAGATATTCTTAGATATTCTCTATCCAAAGGAGAAATTTTTAAATATTCTTTATAAAAATGACACCATATGAGATCTAAGCCATTCCAAAAAGCTTAAGGTCCCATGGGTTAGCCCATATGTGCCAGGTTTGACCACCTAGGCACTAAAAAAAAAATTTGGGCTTACAGTCAAAGAGAAATCCGTCTTACCAAGAGCATACAAAAATGGTTCCATGCCTCTTTTGAGTTGATTGGACCATACAAAAAAAGAATTCCATGGCCCATGAGCTTCAAAAAATCAAACCATCCAGCCTCATCTACCAAATTGAGCCAAAATCTTGAAATTGACATTCCACAAAAATCCAAACCAAATCCTGGCCCCCTAACTTGCCACATACAGCTTGTTAGGTCACAAGACCAAAACTAAAAACCAAAACCTGATCCCCTAACTGGCCACATACAGCCTGTTAGTTCACAAGATCAAAACCAAAATCGACCCCCCAACATTCCACATACAGCTTGATGGGTCACGCGGTCAAAACCAAACCCGACCCCCTAACCTGCCACATACAGCTTGTTAGGTCACAGGGTCAAAACCCAAATCCACATCCCTGATGTCATCTTCAAAACTTTGCCTCGAGATGGTACGTGATCTCTTTCACTACCATAAAATTCCCCTAGAAGCTCAAAAGGCTACAATACCAAAAGAAAGACTGCTTAAAGACTCTTGGTCAAGTCACAAGCTCTCCTTTAAAAATCTCTTCGAGGCACATCGACTACAAAAGTTAAGCAACTAGTCGCTGCACCTCGAGGGGGCATTTGTTGACACCAAAAATGTCACTTTGCCTCTTCAAGATCCAAAAAGCTACATAAAGTCGCAGCCTGCCATAAATAGGCAATGCTACTTCCAAAAATCAAATCCTTTCAGAATCAAACAAAAACTGCAAGATCCTTCAAGACAGTCAAAAGAGGAGTACACAAGAAGTTTCGGGCCATTTCAAAATCATTTGGCCTAAATTTGCTTCTCTGGCAGCTGAAAAGGAGCTCCGGCGGCGAAAGCATCAGAGACACAAAATCTTCGATCAGGGCCTGTGGGTGGTATCAAAATACATCCAAAAGGCTCCACATCAAGTTCCAAGTCAAACCGACAACGTTTGACCCTCCATCAACCCTCAAACAGCTAAATCAACCCTCTCGGCGGCGAGAACCACCAAGGCCATCACTCATCAAAAGAGCACATAGACTGCTTCAAAATGCTTACAAAGGGCTACATGTCAAGTTTCAGGTCATTTCGACAACATTTGACCATACTTAGACGCTCGGAAGCTAAATTAGGCCTCTAGGCGGCGAAGCTCCCCGGGACCATGGTTTCCAAGATAGAGCCTATGGATCATATTAAAATGACTCCAATAGGTTCTCTGTCAAATTTCAAGTCAATTGGACATCGGTTGACCGTATATCAAGCCGCGATATCTTCATCACGACAAAAACAAGTCTACTGGCGATAGGACCCCAAACGGCTTCAAAACTTAAACAAAAGCCTATGGTTGGTCTTATTTATTGTTCTGAAGGCTTCACCCCAAATTTCAGGTCATTCCAACATCGTTTGACCCAGTTTTAACTTCTAATAGAAAATCGGCAGCTCTACGCGACAAAGTCTTCGGTTTTCCCGGAAAATTGAAAACTTTGCACTCCAAAATGCAAAGATTCTCATCAAGTTTTCTACAGGGAAATCAGGCCAATAAATGATCAAAATGTCAAGAAAAAATGCAGAAGAAAAAAGAATCGAAAAACATAAAAAACGGCCACAAAACGGGACAAAAGGGGGGAAATTCCCCCCAGGGTCGCCGGCGACCATGGAGCCTGGAATCGCCGGGTTCGCCCCGTAAAGCCCGTTTTTCATCGTTTTTCATAATTCGAAGCTTTCGACTCCTGGGATCTTCCAAAACTCATACTTTTGAGGCACCAAATCCTTTGACATCCATCAAAATCACGTGTCAATCATCAAGAGTATCAAAATCAACATTGATCGCCAACCGGTCAACCAAAAAAGTGTGCTTTCTACCCAACCGATCGAAAAATCGACAGGACAGATGACACCGACCCGCTATTGACAACCTATACCTGAAGTTATATGGTCATCCGATGTCGGTCTACATGAAGATCCATCGATGATCATCGCCGGAAGAATCCCAAAAGACGCGGCACGGCCCGCGACTCTTCAATTGCTCCGCGACCACTTAATGCAAATAATTTACTAGCTTTATTGCAGTCATTAATTCATTTCTTTGGATGGCCCAATATGAAGCAAGCATCCAGGGGTTACAAGTCAAGATATTTATGGCATTTAAACCATGAAACTCCTCCCATCATGGCGATTAAAGGCGATTAAATGCCCTCAATCTCCACCGGCCAATCAGAAGCCAAGAAAAAGAAGTTACAAAATAAATGAATTAAACCCTGTAACTCCTCCCATTATGCAGCTTAATGACAATAAAAGCCCATAAACTCTCCTAAATGACTACCAAGAGCCTATAAATAGGAGAGCACTCACAAGAAATCCAGATCGGAAAAATCAAACAGATCCCAGATCAGAAAAAAGCACAGAAAATCCAGAGAAAGAAAGAGAAAAAACTCTGCTGAAAGTTTTGCACCGGCCACCACTACAAGGTGACAAAAGTCCCTTGGGGGGTACCCCCCACCCCCTAAGGTCCTTGCCTTCTCCTTCTGCCTCCAATGGCTTAGACGTGGCTTTTCAGTCCGTCTACTTAGCTTTTTATTGGACATAGAACATCCTCTTGGTCTTTGTCCTTTAAAAACGTGAGGTTATAGCCAAGCCAAGTGAATCAAGAACATCCTCTGTTCTCATCTGCATGGATGATGGCGAAGTCCACATATGGCTTGCGACCGTCAATCTGAACGGGTCCCCCACAATCTCCTGAGAAATTAAATCCTCCTTTTCTTGCTTTTCATTGTAGTTTGTATTTTTTCTAAAAGAGACAAAAATCACGACTCTTGTCTTTCATTATTGATAAGAATTATAAATCGGCTATAAACGCCAAAAATCGGCTATAAATGCCAAAAAAATCGCCTTTCGCGGCAAATCAAGAAAATGTTTCTTTTCTTAAATATATGTGCAATGGAAAACTTGAAAGAAGTTGATTTCCTTTTTACTTGCGAAGGTCTATCTCCGGATCACCATTTATAATTCGAAGTAAAATAGAAAATCTGGCACACCCACATAAAAAAATGTTGACCGCTCCTGCCCCCCGGTTACGAACCCAACGGACTCCCACGTCCGCCGACCTCGATAGAACCGAGCTGAAGGAATGCGTGGTCCATCAAGGAGATAATTGGATCCATCCAGCTCAGGCCGAGATCGAGACATAACATCTGCCGAGATATGTGAAGTTCTATGCTCAGTCTCGGTAATGATCCAACTTCGATGGTCCTTTTCCTTCCTGCTTCGACAGCGGAGGCTAAGTTGGCAAGGGCATCGGCGTGAGAATTAGAATCCCTACCAATCCGCTTGACTTCAGCTGTCAGGAACTGAGAGAGGAGCTTTTGTGGAAGAGCTAAGTAGGCTGCCATCCTGTCGTTGCGAGCTTGGTAGTCCCCAGTCAGTTGGTTCATCACTAATTGTGAGTCATTGAAGACCACCAGCTGTTGAGCACCGAGGATTTTGGCGCTGTTCAGTCCTGCTATCAGAGCCTCATATTCAACTTCGTTATTTGATGCTTTGAAGTCCAGGGTTAAGGCTTGCTCGATGACTAGTCCTTCCGGAGATTGGAGGACAATGCCAGCGCCAGCCTTTTTTGAGGTAGAGGAGCCGTCGACGAAGACTTTCCATGCTGATGCAAGAAATCAGTTCCAAGATTGTTCATCAGTCTCTGTGACTTCATCCTCATGTCCTCTGCCCCCAGTTCGGTGCCGAACTTGGAGAGATGAATTCAACAATGAAATCTGCCAAAATTTAGGCCTTAATCGCCATTCATGGTCTGATATTGAATATCGTATTGTCCCAGTTCGACAGCCCATCTGGAGACTCTTCCTGAAAAGTCAGCTTTTCTGAAAATAGATCTTAGTTGATGTTCCGTAACAACCACTATGGTGTGAGTTTGGAAATAATGGGAGAGCTTGTGAGAGGCACTGACGAGCACCAAGGCGAGCTTCTCTAGTTACAAGTATCTGGTCTCGACATCAAGGAGGATCTTGCTTGTATAATAGATCGGCTTTTGCGTCTTATCTTTCTCCCTGATGAGGACCAAGCTTATCGCATGGTCCGAGACCGCCACATACAAATAAAGGTTCTCCCCCCGTATTGGGGTCGAGAGCAAAGGGGGTGAAGAGAGATAGTTTTTGAGTGTTTGCAAGGCCAGGTCACACTCAGGGGTCCATTGAAATTTTAAATTTTTTCTTAAAAGTTGAAAAAAGGGCCTGCACTTATCTGAAGATCTGCTGATGAAGCGATTGAGTGCGGCAGCCATGCCGATGAGCTTTTGAGCTTCTTTCGCAGTTGTTGGGCTCTACATTCCCAGGATTGCTGAGATTTGATTTGGGTTGGCTTCAATCCCTCTTCGTGTAACCAAGCTTCCAAGGAACTTGCCGGAACCAATGCCAAAAGCACATTTAGAGGCATTTAATTTGAGTTTGAACGTCCGAAGGATGTCAAAAACTTGAGCCAAATCTTCTAAATGGTCACGAGATTGTTTGGATTTGTCGACGATGTCGTTGATATACACTTCAACAGTCTTGTCAAGCTGAGCCTGGAACATCTTGGTGACAAGTCCTGGTAGGTTGCCCCCGCGTTCTTTAACCTAAAGGGCATTACTTTGTAACAGTAGATGCCTCGAGGGGTTATGAATGCAGTCTTCTCCTCGTTTGGTCCAAACATTGGTATCTGATGGTAGCCTCGATAAGCATCGAGGAAACTCATCATATCATGACCTGCAGTGGAGTTGATTATCTGATCGATCCTCGGGAGTGGGAAGCTGTCTTTGGGACATGCTTTATTGAGGTCGGTGAAGTCGACGCACACTCTCCACTTACCAATTTTCTTTTTCACAACCACTGTGTTGGCCAACTAGACTGGATATTGAACCTCTCTGATCATTTCGGCTTTCAGCAACTTTTCGACTTCCTCAACCATGGCCTCTGTCTGTGGCACCCTTGCTCTGCGGGCTTTCTACATCACGGGCTTGTGTTTGGGGTCCACATTCAGTCTGTGGCACATGACCTCGGGGTCTATGCCAGGCATTTTGTTGGGAGTCCAGGCGAAGACTTCTCTGTCCGCATCAGGAACGCGAGGAGTTCGGATCTTTCGGAGTTGGTAAGCTGGCTTTCGAGCAAAAAGAATATGTCTGGATCATGTGGGTCGATATCTTGATTTCGGTAAGGTCTTCGACACTTTTCTTCTCCGGGTCTCTGCCGATCTCGTCCAGCTCTTTCTCCAGTTCTGACATGTGTACCTGCTTCGGCTCTTTTTCTCCAGGAACTACGGCCATCATACACTGCTTTGCCATATGCTGATCTCCTGTGACCGTAACTACCTCCATCCTGCCATTTTTGTCTTCCAGCGGGAATCTGAGCTTTTGGTGGAAAGTAGAGGGGACTGCCTCCATGCCATGGAGCTAGGTCCTGCCCACTATGGCATTATAAGGAGATGGTGCATCCACTACAAGGAAGTCGGTCATCATGGAGGCTCGTTCAACTTGGACGCTTAGGGTGACCTTTCCCTTGGGGTACACCGGCTTGGCACTGAACCCTATCAGAGGAGTCCGGGCCTCCTATAAGTCTTCTTATGTGAGGCTCATCCTTTTAAAGCAATCAAAATAGAGGATCTCAGAAGAACTGCCGGGGTCGACGAGGAGCCTCTGTACTTTGAAATCTTTCAGCTTGAGAGCGACGATCAGCGAGTCATTATGGGGAAGCTCGACTCCTTCCAGGTCCTTGTCTGAAAAATAGATCTTGGGTCGTTCGCGTCGAGCTTTCTTTGCCGCTGGTTCAAGCTCGGCTCTCATCACTTCTTTTCCGTGAGAGGCCCGCCTAGCCTTAGCACGAGCTTAATTATTTCCTTTGTGAGAGGAAGGTGCCAGGTGGATGACATTGATTATTTTTTCGGACCCATCACTGCCCTATTCTCTGTCATTCCGGCATTGTGCACTATTGACGTTCCTGTCGCCTGCTTTGACATCTTTGACATAATCCCTCAGGTGCCCGTCTTTAATGAGCTTTTCGAGGTGCGACTTGAGGATCCTGCATTCTTCTATTTTGTGCCCATTCTGCTTATGGTAGGCACAGAACCTGTTCTGGTCTCAGGAAGATGGGTCACCTTGCATGGGCTGTGGCCAACTGAAGTATGGCTGCATCTTGTTCTTGTTCATGATCATATGGATTGGTTCTTTGAAGATGGTGTTCACAGCTTGGTAGGAATTGAAGACAGATTTGGGCTTCTTATTTCCTGACGAGGTGGACGGCAGGACTCGAACCAAACCGGCTGATGACCAGTCTCGGTTTGTCTCTTCTTTCCGAAATGACTTCTTCTCTTTTTTGGGAGGTCGATCGCCTTGGCCTCTGCGTGCGACGCTATGATTTTCTCGAGCTTGAATCTCATCGTCTTCTTAAGCAATGAATCGCTTTACTCTGGCCATCAATGCTGCCATGGTGGTCACTGGATTCCCAGCTAGATCTTTCCGAAGATCACTGCTAGGCAATAGAGCGTTCTGGAAAGAAAAAATCACAACTCCTTCATTCGAGTTCTCGATCTGGCTATAAACTGTCCAGAATCTCTTGGCGAACTTTGTGATGTTTTCACCTTCCTTCATTTTTAGGGCCATAATATCATAGTCAGTCTTGGGGGTGACTCTATAAGCTTGGAACTTCTCTATAAAGGAGTTCTGGAGCTGCCACCAACTGGAAATTGATCCTTCTAAGAGTGCACAGAACCATTTCAGGGGGAGGTCTCCTAGGCTGGAGGAAAAGATTCTGCAGTTTAGATGCCCATCATCTCCCCAGATAGGCATTCTCTGAGTGAAATGCCGGAGGTGTGTGGCTGGATCCAAGGTCCCATCGTATAGGACTAGCCTTGGGACAGTGAACTTCTTAGGCAGGGGAAAGTCCTTTATCTCCCGAGAGAATGGAGAGGCACCGAAATCGGCGGAATCATAAGTGTCCCGCCGGTCTCGGGCGATACCGGCTACTTCGAGATTGCGCTGGAACGCCTACTTAATGCGCTTGTCTAGCCATTCTTGTGTGTTGCCTCCGACTTCTGGAATGGTTTCTGACTTCCTTTTTGAGCAGCTTCGACTGTTAGTCGAGCTCTCAGCATGAGTTCGGCTGCGCTTCTCATCCAGGTAAGTCCTCAAATCCTTTTCTGGGACTGTAATCTGTCTTCATCGAGAATCTCTTTCCGAATGATCTTGCCGTCTCGAGGTTGCTGCTCTCCCTTTCAGCCATGCTGGAGCTAGTGGATCAGTGCATCCTCTTCCTAGATAGTACTATTCTGCACCCGAATATCTTCAAGAAGAGGATCATAGTCTTCACAAGGATCATAATCTTCATCGTCATCTTCCTCCTGATGATTGGACAGACGGGGTCCGTCTACTGCTGGAGGTTCATCTCGTTGAACTCTCTCCAAGGGAGGGCCTCTTCTTCGAGGATATTGCCGTTGAGGATTCTCTCGCCGGAGGGGTCCTGAAACTGCCCTCGAAGGTGCGTCTGAATGGTGATGCTCTTCGACGTGGATCTGGATGAAGCGGCGTTCATCAAAGTCGTCGACTGCATCTTACCCCGGACCTCCTCCTAGGGGGACGAACGGGAGAAGATTGTCCCACACGGGGTGCCTTGGAGGTTTCTCCGCCTTTTGCAGCTCTTTTAGTGGTGTAAGGAAAGACTTAATCAATCGTTTCCCATAGGCGTCGCCAATTGTAAGTGCAAAAAAAATATATAACTCACAAGATTAGAGGGTGCCTGATTAGGACTTATCCAAATGACCGGTAGGAACTAACTCCTTGGAACCTGAAAGGGGAGAAAGAAACGGTTAAAGGACCCTGGCTGTGGGTAGCACATGGCTCTCCGATGCCTAAGTTAGTGCAGGGACTGAACAAAGGTTGGAAAGGAAGAGAGGCAGAGTAACGGCTCATCAAAGTGTTTTTTCGCATACTTGAGTTGGAGTGAACTTCCCTATTTATAGAGGAATTTACCAGATATTTGGTAGTGGGCCCATCGATCTGACAGGCGGAGTCTCATCATCCCCCAACTATTAAATGAGGGTCCATCACGGCCACATTGCATTTAATGACAGTCCGATCAGCCCACATAACATTTAATGCCGGTCATGTTGGGCCTGATTCTCTCGACTTATTGGCGGTAGAGGTCCCATTGAATCCTTTCTTGGGCCTTGCCCTGATATGGCTGTAGCCGCTGGATGCCGCCTTGTCAGAGATTTGGTGAAGATCACGGACAGCTGTGATGGCACATCTGTCTCATTAGCGCATGCCTGTTTTTAGCCACGTGTCTTATAACGCGACTGGCCCATCGAGGCTTATCTCGGTTGGCAGCCTGGTATTCCAGCCGAGATGTCTTGCCGAAGTCATGGCATATAGCCGAGGTGGAGATCTTTGGCCACGGCTAGCATCTTGCTGTCGTTGCCGAAGCCGTGATCAAGGTGGAGACAGGACCAATTGGCAGCTTAATGCCGAAAACCAATTTGATCTAGGAAGCTTAGGAAATACCCCACACACCTTGCATTATGAGACCACCTGAATTTTAGAGTCTGTAATCTGCACCAACTGGTTGCCTATCTGAACTTATGTAGCTGGTCCACTGTCAAGCGCCGGAAAACATTTGACCTAACCCAAAATGATATTTTGGATGCTCAAGACAAAAACAATTATTAGAGCAAAGAGATAATAGTTGAAAAAAACACAATTGTTAAAGCAAAGAGGAGATATATACAGTTAAGATGGGAAAAAACAGGAAGAAGTAGGTTCAAAAGACTGTTTCAAGCACCCGTGTAGGCCATCGGCGAAGTCTTTACAAATCAGCTGATATATTAGTCTTGAACTATAGAGAATGGAGTGTTTTTACCTTTCCAAACTTGACAATAGTCACGGCCAAAGTCTTTAAGCCTAGTTTTCAAACCATCCAGCAAAAACACAGATTTAGAGATCAGAATAATATTGGACAATGTCAACTCATAGTAATATTGGACCATGTCTATCCTTTTTGTCTCACCAATGGAAATGGTCATGTCTCTTAAAAGCGACAATAACAGTGTGCTTCATGAAAATGCCAAACTTTAAGTGCCTGTATTTCTTATGTAATTGAATTCCTACTGACCAAATAAATTGTATTCTTATGAGTGGTCCCGTGAAGATTCAACAATGATTTTCAAATAACTTTTCCATTGATGGAACTGAAATAAGGGACGATGCTGAGTACTTAGTCATCACCATGGTAATTCAAATTTTAGAAAAGTCAAGATTCCACCTACATCTCCACTTATATCCTCCACCCTTCACCCATCCTTCTTCTCTCACTCTTTAATAATCCCTTTACTAGACTAGTAAGAGTCAAGTAAAGCTTCCATTTTTCAGACAAGTGCTCACATCAATAACACTTTAATTCAAAATTTCCTCCATCTTTTTCGAAAAAAAGTAGAAAAACAACATCCTTTCTGTAAGACCCCGACCCGAGGGACCTCGATTAGTGTTAATTAAGTGGTGTTTTAGCTTTATGTGTGTCTAGTGGTTTTTGGTTAAATTTGGGATTTGAATAGCTTTTATAATAGCTTTGGGGAATTTTGAGAGCCTTCTTGATTTGTGGGACCCTTTGGGGGTTCTAGTTATGGATTTGGGTAAGCTTGGGGGTTTATTCATGATTTCCTAAAATTGTGTTTTTAATCCCATTTGACTTATCTTATTAATCCCTACAACTTTCATGTTGACATCGTTCCCATTCGAGAGCCCTAAACTTGACTTTTCTCAATTTGAGGGCAAAATAGTCTTTTTACCCAAAATCTGGACACAATTTTCAATATCACAAAAACCTGCAAAACATATACTTTTTGGAGACTAGAAATTTCATCGAACAACTTTGCCTCCTTTGTCGAAATCATTCGAGACCCCGAAAGCCATGTTTTTAGCCTAACAACCTCTTTAAGTTGTGGGACCCACTTGCATTTGCTATATAAGAAGAACCATCTTCTCCATTTCCCTCTTTCTTGCAAAAACCCTTGAAGAAGAAGAAGTTCCAGCCCTAGGGTTTCTCCCTTATTCCTTTTGCTTTCTTCCTCTTCAATCACCACTAAACTCTTGTTAATCAAGGAATTAATGGACTCCATGATCATCCTTCTCACCTCAAGAAGTTCCCATTGGTTCCATTTGTGAGAGCATCCATCACCATTAGAGCCCCTTTTGAGCTCTCTCTGCCTATTTGAAGACCTTGCAAGTAAGCTTTTGCTTCCATTTCCTAGATTTACACTTGTTTAGCCCTTGAAACTCTCCACCTTCTTTATTGGAAGCTTTCTCATTCTTTTGATTTGGTTTTTGATAATTAGGGTTTGTATTTGGGGGTTTTATGTAGGTTGGGTGTGTTAGCTTAGAGAGGTGATTAGTGGCTTGATTTGCTTAGCATTGGACCTAAGGCAAGTGGATGAATGGGTTGACTTCATGATTTCTTGCTTATAAAATTAGAACTCTTATTAATTGCTTTCACCTATTTTGTCTTTATGAGTATTAATGGTTTTGAAAAAATGCATATTGATAGACCAATCTCTATTAATTGATTTATTGAAAATATATGCATTATTGTCTTGTTAAAAGATTATTTATGATCATTTATGAATTTTCATTAATGGAGTTTTCCTTGCATTGATGGAAGTGAAAGTGATTGAGAAGTAAATGTTGTGATGGAGTGGTTGTTGGAGGTTTGAATGATGGAATGAATGGGGTTTAAATGAGGACTTGAGACCCTCAAAAGTATGTAAAAAGGGTGCTCAAAAGAGGATGAAAGGAGGAGAAGAAGAAGAGCCGAATTGTACACAGAAAATAGGTTTTTGGACAGTTCGCTCGAGCGACCTTGACATATCGCTCGAGCGAACCGGTCATAGAACCTTGTTGGCTCGAGCCAACTTTCTGATCGCTCGAGCCAACTTGATCCAAGCAGGTCCGCTCGAGCGAACCTTGGTCCGCTCGAGCGAACCCCAAACAGAGAGCAGTTCGCCCAAGCGAACTTCTCAGTCCGCTCGAGCGAACTGTCTATCATGCCCGGGTCGATACTTGAAGACTTGAAACATTATTTTTAGGCTTGGGGAGGTATTGTTTGGAACCCCAATGCATTGTAAGGACCTGTAGGGAGTTGTATGAAGTCCGAAGGAAGGAGAAATCCCATTACGGAGATTCATTGAGGTTTTCTAGACTGGTCAATGTGTATAAGGACCCGGAAGGCCCCTAATTCTTAAAGAGTACCAATTTATATCATAACTCTGATCCAAATCTTGAAACCTCAATGTATAGCCCGGAAATGTATGAGAATCCACTCGTATTTGATTTTAACCAAACTTGTACTTTGTGTTCAAATCCACGTTATGTGACTATACTTGTTGTGAGAGTATTGAAAGTATTATTTTAGCACATTGTTGATCCGTTTATGCCCGTCCTGATACTAATGTGTTTTGTACCTATGGGTACCCCGCCCCGTTATGTGTATTCGATTGTTTTGATTTTTCGCATGTTACCTATGAGTCAGCACCACTAAGCTTGGATAACCTTATCGGTTCGATCCACCGGTTTGGAGATCCCCCTTTTGTTGTACCAGCTGCAGCATGGGTCCCGCCTCGCCTCGATATACCCGGTTTGCTATCGTGGTCCTGCAGAGTATGTATGTATATTATTATTATAATCGTTGACTCACCTCACCTTGTGTGACTGAGGTCAACGTCCCGATGTGCTCTCATCACTTTAATGAGAGAGGATTTTGCTTTGTGTGGTTGCCATCTTGCTAGTTTCCGAATCATTGTTATCTTACATGCTTTTATTATATATGTACCTCTTTAAATGATGCAGTATTCTTTTATGAAATTTATTATTCAGATTTCATTATATTTACAAAGGTATCATTGTTTTAAATTATTGTTATATCTTTTCACCCACCCGCCAGACCGTCGTGTCTGATCCATTTATTTTGGTACTCAGGTCTCGAACCCCTTGCCATTGAGGAGGAGCCTAAGGAAGCGGTTGATGAACCGCAGCGAGTAATCGAGTGGCTAGCGGACGATGTCATGTAGACATCCATTCTAGCTTTGAGAACGACACTTTTGGGTTATGATTAACATCTTTTGGGTTTCTTTATTTGGTTGTATTGGTCTTTGTTGACCACTATTTTGGGGCAATTAAACTAACTGATCTTTTGTATGAACTTTAACTTTACTTTTGAGAAATATGCTAATGATCATTGCTCATTCTGATATCTTGTCATAACAATTATAAATCAGTCTTGCCTATGGAATGGAATGGTACTAATATGATTTACCACATGCTTCCGTAAATTCCGAATGTGTATTTGATCTGCTTATATGTAAATGAATGGGATGTGTAATCCTAACCGCGGAACCCTGTGGGAAATCACGTGCACGGATAAATATTTCTCATAATTCCATGTGCGGATTTGCCAACTAAGAGATGCACGTGGCGCGGCATCATCAGTCGGATCCCGGATTAGGCTAATAACCCGGTCCGGGGTCGCGACAGACTGGTATTAGAGCGGGACATGTTTCAGGCAATTAAAAGAAACTAGAAATCATAAAGACGTGGCGAGGACTCATTAGACTCTCGTTAGAATAGAATCGTGTGAGCAATGTGTGACCACCCTATGTCTAAATTTTTACGTCCTAACAATTTGTTTTGCAGCGTTATGCCACCTCGCAAACGAGCAGTAAACAGTAACCACGTTGCCAATAACAGTGAAAACACAGGGCCTATTGTAGAGGATACACAGGACAACAATATACAGAACCAATTTTAACAGATGACGCAGGCCGTGTTTGACCAGCAATGTTAGGCCAACGAAAACCATGCTAGACTCCATGCATAGGCACATGAAACACAAGCCAGATTGCAGGAGCATATGGCTGAGAAAGACGAAGATCATGCAAGAGAGATGGCTCGAATGCAGGCACAGTTGTTGGGTGTATTAAAGAGGAGACCCAAGCAGATTCCAGTTGCACCACCGTGTGTGGTCAACAATAGAGCAAATGACCCCAATGTGTTGTATGAACGGTCCAGGAATAGAGGCCCGAAGGGGTTCATGGGAACAGAGGATCCAATGACAGCAGATGACTGGCTTGAGCATACGGAGAACATTTTTGAGATCTTCACGTGTACGGGCATAGAACGAGTACAACTTGTAACTTCTATGTTCACGGGTTTAGCAGATATATGGTAGAAGACCATTAAAGCAGAGTACATGACAATGGCTGATGCAGAAGCTTGGACTAACTTCAAGAGGTAGTTTGGAGAGAAATATGTACCTGCACATGTAAAAAGGTAGAAAGCAACAGAATTTCAACAACTTGTGCAAGGGAATATGACAGTTCTAGAATACTTAACCAAGTTCAAGAGACTGTTAAGGTATGCACCAGAGTTAGTAGACACGATGGAAAAGAAGATAACTAAGTTCCTTGAAGGACTTCACCCAATCATTGAGAGGGATGCTACCGGAGTTGTACCACCCGTCACCTTCGATGAAGCTGTCAAAAGGGCATACAAGTTTGAGAACTTTCATAACAAGATCATTAAGAATCAAGGAAGAAGTCAAGGCCAGTAGAGGAACAATCAAAACAAGGGGCCAAGACAAGAGAAGAATGCGCAGATTTCAGTGGTTTGTATCCACTGTGGGAAAAATCATGAGAGTACCAACTGTCGTTTTGTTACGGGAGCATGCTTTAGATGTGGTTCTGTGAACCACCAAATGAAGGATTGCCCAAGGCCAGATTGGTATAATCGACAACAGCAGGCAGCACAGCGCCAGGCACCACCTCAGAATGCATTAGTGGTCCAGAATTAGGCAAGGCCACTACATCAGCAAGCACCTCAGAAACAGTTCCGACCACAGCAACAGCAGCAACAGGCCCGTCAGCAAGTGCAGAATCAGAATCAGCGTCCTCAGTAATAGAATAGGAATGCATAATAGGGTAGACAACAGCAAGGGCAGAACAGGCCACAACAGAGGGCACAGCTCTATGCTATCAATAGAGCTGATGCAGAGGCGGAAGGCAATGTAGTGGAAGGTACACTTCTCGTCTGTGGTTTTGATGCTAGGGTTTTGTTTGACCCTGGCTCTACTCACTCATTCCTATCTCCAAAATTTGCTAAGTTGATAGATATGCATGCTAATGAGTTGAGTTTCATTTTGACTTTGGCTACCCCTTTAGTAAAGAAGTTATTTGTAGAACTTTTTACCCTAGTTGTTCAGTCATGATAGGAGAAGTAGTATTACCGGCAGATCTCATTTTATTGGAGATGTTTGATTTTGATGTCATCCTAGGGATGGATTGGTTAGCAGGATACCATGCTACTATGGATTGTTTCCATAAGACCCTAACGTTTAAGTTAAAGGAGACCCAAGCGGGGGTGTTGTTTGAGGGAGAGAGGAGTAATCCTCGTGCGGGGTTTATCTCAGCGTTGAAGGCTGATAGACGTCTAAGAAGTGTATGTGAGGCCTATTTGGCATTTATCACAGAGGGTAAACGATCCCAAGGGGTGGAGGAGATCCCAATTGTTTGGGAATTCCCGGAAGTTTTTCCGGAGGAGATACCAGGATTGGCACTAATTAGAGAGATAGACTTCATTATCGAGTTGTTACCGGGGATCGCTCCGATATCTATTGCACCTTACAGAATGGCTCCGGCAGAATTGGGGGAATTGATGATACAATTGCAAGAAGTTTTGGACAAAGGTTTTGTGAGACCGAGTACTTCACCGTGGGGAGCACCGGTGTTGTTTGAAAAGAAGAAAGATGGCTCGATGAGAATGTGTATTGACTACCGAGATTGAACCAAGTGACCATCAAGAACAAGTATCCATTGCCAAGGATAGATGAATTGTTCGATCAGTTACAAGGAGCTACTTACTTTTTGAAGATTGACTTGAGGTCCGGCTACCATCAGTTGAGAGTCAGAGATTTAGATGTACCAAAGACAGTCTTTCAGACAAGATATGGACACTATGAATTTCTAGTGATGCCGTTTGGATTGACTAATGCACCGGCAGTTTTCATGGCATTGATGAACAAGATATTTGTAGAATATCTGGATCAATTTACAGTGGTGTTCATCGATGATATTTTAGTGTATTCCAAGACCAAAGAAGAGCATGAAAAACACTTGAGGATAGCACTTCAACTTCTGAGAGAGAATCAGTTGTTTGCGAAGCTCAGTAAGTGTGAATTTTGGTTGGACCAAGTCACATTTTTGGGTCATATTATCTCCAAAGAAGGATTATCAGTGGACCCGTCCAAGATTGAAGCAATTATGAATTGGGAAAGGCCCAAGAATGCATAAAAAATCAAGAGTTTTCTTGGATTGACAGTGATGGACCGCGCCCCAGATGCTCGGTTCCTACCGAGGTCGGCGGACGTGGGAGTCCGTTTGGTTCCGACCCTTTCGTAACCAGGGGGCAAAGGGGCGTGCATCAACATTTCTTTTTTTTTTGTGTGGGTGTGCCAGATTTTCTATTTTTACTTGGAATTGCAAGTGGTGATCCGGAGATCAACCTTCGCAAGTAAAAATGAAATCAACTTCTTTCAAGTTTTCCATTGCACATATATTTAAGAAAAGAGACATTTTTTCTTGATTTGCCGTGAAAGGCGATTTTTTTGGATTTTGGCGTTTATAGCCGATTTTTGGCGTTTATAGCCGATTTTTGGCATTTATAGCCGATTTACAATTCTTATCAATAATGAAAGACAAGAGTTGTGATTTTTGTCTCTTTTGAAAAAATACAAACTACAATGAAAAGCAAGAAAAGGAGGATCTAACTTCTCAGGAGATTGTGGGGGACTCGTTTAGATTGACGGTCGCAAGCCATATGTGGGCTTCGCCATCATCCATGTAGATGAGAACAGAGGATGCTATTGATTCGCTTGGCTTGGCTATAACCTCAGGTTTTTAGAGGACAAAGACCAAAAGGAGGTCCTATGTCCAATAAAAAGCCGAGTAGACGGGCTGAAAAGCCATATCTAAGCCATTGGAGGCAGGAGGAGAAGGCAAGGACCTTGGGGGGGGGGGGGTACCCCCCAAGGGACTTTTGTCACCTTGTTGCGGTGGCCGGTGTAGAACTTCCGCAGAGTTTTCTCTCTTTTTTCTTTCTCTGGATTTCTGTGCTTCTCTCTGTCTGTGTGTCTGTCTCTTTTTTCCGATTCTCTGTCACTATCCTTTCTTCTTGGAGAGCTCTCCTATTTATAGGCTTTTAGGTAGCCATTTAGGAGGGTTTATGGGCTTTTATTGTCATTAAGCCGCATAATGGGAGGAGTTACAAAATTGAATTGTTTATTTTGTAACTCCTTTTTCTTGGCTTTTGATTGGCCGGAGGAGATTGAGGGCATTTAATTGCCTTTAATCGCCATGATGGGAGGAGTTTCATGGGTTAAATGCCATGAATCTCTTGACTTGTAACTCCCAAATGCTTGCTTCTGATTGGGCCGTCCAAAGAAATGGATTAATGACTGTAATAAAGTTAGTCAATTAATCGCATTAAGTGGTCGCCGAGCAGCTGAAGAGTCGCGGGCCGTGCCACGTCTTTTGGGATTCTTCTGTCGATGATTATCGATGGATCTTCATGTAGATCGACATCAGATGACCATGTAATTTCAGGTGTTTGTTGCCAACAGCGGGTCGGTGCCATCTGTCCTGTCGATTTCTCGATCGGTCGGGTAGAAAGCACACTTTTTTTGGTTGACCGGGTGGCGATCAATATTGTTTTCGATACTCTTGATGATTGACCCGTGTTTTGGACGGATGTCAGAGGACTTGGTGTCTCAAAAGCATGAATTTTGGAAAGTACCAGAGGTTGGGCTCTTCGAATCGCGAAAAAAACAGCGAAAACCGGGGTTTCCGGGGCCTTCCCGGCGACCCCGGGTTCCAAGGTCGCCGGCGACCCTGGCCCAGGGTCGCAGGGGTCTGCGACCCTGGGGGGGTTTTCCCCCTTTTGTGTCCCGTTTTGTGTCCGTTTTGCTGTTTTTCGATTCTTTTTTCTCCTGTACATTTCCTTGACATTCTGACCATTTATTGGCCTAATTTCTTTGTAGGAAACCTGATGAGAATCCTTGCATTTTATTTTGCAAAGTTTCCAATTTCCTGAGAAAGCCGAAGACTTTGTCGCGCAGAGTTGCCGATTTTCCGTCAAAAGCTGAAACTGGGTCAAACGATGTCGGAATGACCTGAAATTTGGTGTGAAGCCTCCTGAGCAATAAATAAGACCTTCCATAGGATTTTTTTTGAGTTTTGAAGCCGTTTGGGGTCCTATCACCAGCAGACTTGCTTTTTGTCGCGATGAAGATGTCGCGGTTTGATGTGCGGTCAACCGATGTCCGATTGACTTGAAATTTGACAGGGAACCTATTGGAGTCATTTTAAGATGATCCATAGGCTCTGTCTTGGAAACCATGGTCCCGGAGAGCTTTGCCGCCGAGAGGCCTGATTTGTCTTCCGAGCGTCAAACTATGGTCAAATGTTGTGGAAATGACCTGAAATTTGACGTGTAGCCCTTTATAAGCATTTTGAAGCCGTCCATGTGCTCTATCTGATGAGTAATGGCCTCGGTGGTTCTCGCCGCCGAGAGGCTTGATTTAGCTGTTCGAGGGTTGATGTAGGGTCAAACGTTGTCGGTTTGACTCGGAACTTGACGTGGAGCCTTTTGGAAGTATTTTGAGACCATCCATCAGCCTTGATCGAAGATTTGGTGTCTCCGATGCTTTTGTCGTCGAGAGCTCCTTTTCAGCTGTCGGAGAAGCGAAGTTAGGCCAAATGATTTTGAAATGGCCCGAAACTTCTTGTGTACTCCTCTTTTGGCTGTCTTGAAGAATCTTGCAGTTTTTGTTTGATTCTGACAAGATTTGATTTTTGGAAGCAGCATTGCCTATTTATGGCAGGTTGCGACTTCATGTAGCTCTTTGGATCTTGAAGAGGCAAAGTGACATTTTTGGTGTCAACAAATGCCCCCTCGAGGTACAGCGACGAGTTGCTTAACTTTTGTAGTCGATGTGCCTCGAAGAGATTTTCGAAGGAGAGCCTGTGACTTGACCAAGAGTCTTTGAGCAGTCTTTCTTTTTGGTATTTGTAGCCTTTTGAGCTTCCAGGGGAATTTTATGGTAGTGAAAGGGATCACGTACCATCTCGAGGCAAAGTTTTGAAGATGACATCAGGGATGTGGATTTGGGTTTTGACCTTGTGACCTAACAGGCTATATGTGGCAGGTTAGGGGGTCGGGTTTGGTTTTGATCGTGTGCCCCAACAAGCTGTATGTGGAATGTTGGGGGATCAATTTTGATTTTGATCTTGTGACCTAACAGGCTGTATGTGGCAAGTTAGGGGATCAGGTTTTGGTTTTTAGTTTTGGTCTTGTGACCTAACAGGCTGTATGTGGCAAGTTAGGGGACCAGGATTTGGTTTGATTTTTGTGGAATGTCAATTTCAAGATTTTGGCTCAATTTGGTAGATGAGGCTGGATGGTTTGATTTTTGGAAGCTCATGGGGCTTGGAATTTTCTTTTGTATGGTCCAATCAACTCAAAAGAGGCATGGAACCACTTTTGTATGCTCTTGGTAAGAGGGATTTCTCTTTGACTAAAAGCCCAAAATTTTTTTTTTTTTTTTAAGTGCCTAGGTGGTCAAACCTGGCTCATATGGGCTAACCCATGGGACCTTAAGCTTTTGAAATGGCTTAGATCTCATATGGTGTCATTTTTGTAAAGAATATCCAAAAATATCTCATTTGGATAGAGAATATCTAAGAATATCTTTACTTGGAGAGAATCTCTCATGATCCCTTTATTTTGGGATAGGATATCTCAAGATATCTTTCTTTTGGGAAAGAATCCGTCATCGATTTCTTTTTGGGAGAAAATCCTTCAAGATATCTTTCTTTTGGGAAAGAATCTTTCTAATCTCTTTCTTTTGGTAAGGTTACTAATTAGTAACACTTACCTCTTTCTTCTTTCCTTCTTTGGTTTGCTCTCCTCTATAAAAGCAAGGAGGAGGTTGGATCTCTTGCTCTTATTACTTTCTTTTGCAATAATCTCAAGAGGGCTTCAAGACCAGGAGTTCTTCTTCTTCAAGATCTTCAAGACTTTTCTTCTTCTTCTCCATCAATGGCTTCAAGTAAGTTCTCCTTTTTTTTTTCAAGAAAACTCCATTGTAGGAAAAATAAAGTTCTTTCTTTTTTTTTGTTTCTTTGTTTCTTTTTCTTTTCTTTTTTTTTTCTTTCACGTGTTTTTTTTTCACACGTGTTTTCTTTTTGCTTTCTCTTCTTTCTTTTTTTTTTTTTGCATTTTTTTTCTTTTGTGGGCCGTACGGACAGATCCGTACGGATCTGGCCGTACGGCCACGTGGCCTGTGGGCCAGCCCCCTTTTTTTTTCTTCTTTTTTTTTTGTTTTCTTTCTCCTCTTTTTTTTTTTTTTGAGAAAGTTTCTTTTTTTTTTTTTTTGTTCCCTTTTTTTTTTGAGAAAGTTTCTTTTCTTTTTTTTTTTTGCTCATCATGATAATGCCCCTCTTTTTTGGCAAACCTAGATGTTCATGCATGCATTCAATTGTAAATTAAATTTGTAGCATGATGTGATAGCATACCTGAAAGTTTTCGCAAATTTGGGAATTTGGAGCTCGCAGTGATGTTGAGCCCTTCTTGATTTTGCGGAGACTTTGAGGTTTCGAAAGTTTGGAGTTTCGGAGCTTGCAGCGATGTTGAGCCCATCTTCAAGCTTTCTTATTTCTTTCGGGATAGTTCCTTTTCTTCGGAATTGCCCCGTCATCATGTCAAAATTTCGCCAGATTTTTTTTAGCGAGATTCTGTCATTTTGATGTTTGATCTTTTTCTTTTCCATCCTTTTCAGGTGGTTCCTCCAGAGCGAACAAGGGTAAAGAGCCTGCTACAAGCGTACCTCGTCGATCTTCTAGATCTTCTAATCCGGCCGTTCAGCAGGCTTTTGAGAAGGTCCAGTATGTTGAGAGAAATTTGGAAGAGTGCGACTCCCTCAACAGAGATGAGATGAGGCAGCGACTGATCGCTCTCAAGGGAGAGGAATTCTATAAGATCATGGTAAGCAGTCGTCCATGGGTGATGGAAGATCAGAGCGTTTTGCCCAAGCCTACCTTCTTCTTTGGTGATGCAGTCCCTGATGACATGACATACCAGAGGAGATGTTTTCAGTTTTCTTTCACAGCAGATGGTGAGAAGAAGACTGTTGCTACCCGGTCGACGTTTGATCGCACCGTCTCGATTCTGAGCCTTGCCCCCACGTGCCCTAAGAGGGAAGATCCTCCAAGTTGGGTGAGAAGGACAAATGTAATCAAGACCGGGGTTTTTGTTGGCGGTTCTCCTGGATATACGGAGAGGTCGCCTGTTGACATGGACCTGTTGATGCCATCCAGCGGCTACCAGGGCTCTGATTATCCGTCGGTCGATTTGAGACCGGTGGGCCTTGGTATTTTCAGTGGTGATGGCAGCAATTGGATCAAGCCTTTTCGACTTCGAGGCCGTTTCAATGCTGACTCCGAGTGGAAGTCGTGGACTGATCGCGTCCTGCTGATTGGTGGCGCCGTTTTGAAGGAAGCCGGGATTTTTGATGCGGTCCGCGCCTTTAGGGAGACCGTGATCTTTTCCGACGAGGCCTTCATGGCTATGCTGGAGTCATTCCTCCCACAAACCAATACCTTCGTTGTGACGAATGGTGAGATTGGTTTTTCTTTGAAGGAGCTGAGCGCCATTACTGGATTGCCCATCCTCGGCAAACTCTATGAGGAGTTTATGCCGATTGACAGCGTCCTCGAGGGGCAGTCTGAGGAGTTTAGGCTTCTATACTTTCAGCTCGTCGCCTTCTATGATTTTTTGAAGGAGAAGGGGGGTTTGAAAGTTAGATCCAGCAGTTGGAAGAGTTTTAGCTCTTCATTCCCCAACTTTTTTGATAGCAGGGAGTCTTCTGATAGCGTGACCCAGGAAGCCGGAGCTGAGGATCCAAGTTCAAAGAAGATCTTGGCCATGCAAGAAGAGTTGAGAGATTTCTGTGCAAGTACAAACGCCATATGTCCTGACATTGCACTGAGGAGAGATCTCGCTGTTTACCTCACTTATTGGCTTGGTGAGGCTGTTTTTGCTGGAGGAGATGGAACGCACATCAGGCCGCATTGTATTTTTTCCGGCTTGCCAGATGGCGTTTGGAGAGCAGCTTGCTTTGGTGCCAGCTCTTTACTCCTACTTGTGTACCGAACTGCAGGCTGCTGCTTTTTTGGTTCGGCTTGGGCTTCCCATGAATAGGGTATTTTCAGCCCATATCTTTTATTCGTGGTATGTATACCACTGTCCTGGCTTCCATCGGCTGGGTGCTGCACAGGATGATGATCCTCTGATGATTCGACTGGCTAAGGGCAAAGCCGTGTCCGAATCACTTTTGTTTGCCCGCATGAGGATCCGACGGTTCAGGGACGTCGAGATGGGGCAATCTTCAGTGAAGCTTTCTCCGGAGTTGCGGAAGAAGGCTTTTGATTTTGGTGCCTCCCGAGACTCTACCAGGGCGGGGTCGGGAAGGCATTATTCCTTGACAAATGCAGAGAGAGAGTGGCTTTTCAGCATACGTGTCGGCACGATGGTGTACCGCAGACATCTTTTCGTCGATATCCAGCCGTATGTACCCTCTCGCTTTGCTTTGCAGCTGGGCTTTTCTCAAGGCGTTGTTGGAGCGCCTTCAAGCATGGTGAAGCGCTTTGGAGGCTTACAGGACGGGAGAAATGCATGGGCTTTCTATAGTGCTGAAGACACTACAGCCATGATTTCTTATCCTGTGTTGCTGACTTCCCGGACTGCCGGCTTTGCGAAGTGGTTCGCGGAGAGCTTTTCGGCATATCGGGGGCTTTCCAAGAAGGAGCTTGATGTGAAGCTGGCATCTGGAAAAGGCCTTGGAAAGTCGGATGGCATCCGGCGAGAGGAAGTTTGGGCCTTCCTTTCTGGAGAGAAGCACAAGATAGGCTTTCTCGGTGACCAGGGCGTCATTGGTTCTGAAGCTGTTCGAGAAATACCTGATGAGGCTTTGGAGCAGCTAGAACAGGAGGAAGCCGAACTTGGCGCTTGGATGCAAGCGGCACAGAGGCAAGCTTCCGTGGAGTCTACTGGAAAGAGCAGACCATCCAGTGAGGAGTCAAGCGGGAAACCTGACTCTGACAGCGGGGCAGGTTCTTCTAAGAAGAGAACCCGCCGGAGTAAGAGGGGGAGGAGTCATCATCGCAGCAAGGGGCAGCATGAGGACTCTCCTGACTTGGAAGTTCCTCTTACTATCGATGAGGATGTGCCAGTGGATGCTGACGAGCCTCCAGAGAAGAGAAGCCGAGAAGAAGAGACCGTCGGTGAAGGTATGATTCTTCCTTTTTCTCTTTCCATTTCTTTTCATGGGATTTTTTTTTCATGTTATGATTTGCTTCTTGTTTCTGCTTTTCTTTTCTTCTCTTTTTTTTTTAGCAAAGGAAGACTTGATGATGCCTGAGGTTCCGGTCGATGAGGTGGTGACGGATCCTGTCGAGGCACCTGAAGAAGAACCGAGGGGCTCTGGAGTGATTCCAGAGTCTCCAATTGGTATGACTTCTCTTTTTTTTTTTTTTTTTGTCTGTCTGTGACTTGTTTGCTAACATTTTTTTTTTGTCAGCTGACTTGCCACAGGGTTCTGATGACTTTGAACCATCGATGGACGCAAATGTTGATGATGCTTCCGATGAGTTCATGGAGGAAGAAAGTGTTCCGCCAGTCGTCGAAGAAGGTATTTTGTAGTTATAACCCTGATAATGATTTTCAAACAGGATTATATTCATACCTTTTTGTGTTTCTTTTGGCAGGTTTTGAAGTGACAGGGGAGGGTCCGTCGCTTCCAGAGCAAGGGATGCCAGAGGTTAATCCAGAGGTAGAGACTCCTGGGACCAGTTCTGACAATGTTGAGGAGATTCCTCGCGCTGAGATTCCTTCCCGAGCAGGAGCAGCTTCAACTGGAAAGAGTTCTTTTGTTACTCTTTCAACAGATGATGACATGAGCAGCCGACCAACGGAGTTGGGCGAATCTTCAGCTGGGCCATCTCTTCTTTTTGCGAAGAAGGTGGTGGTGCGAGTTCTGAGCTCTTGGATTGAGACTCTCTTTTCTGGGCACTTGGAAGCCGGATTTAGCATGATCCAGCATGTGCGTGAGATTCTCGGTGATGCTGAAGAAGCTGGTCTGGATGTCACATATGCCAGGGCGATCGTTAATAGGATCATTGAGCTGGGTGACAAGTGGTTTGAGACCATGGGTTTTCCTGACGATCAATTCTTCAAGGAGATGTTCTTGGACCCTGCGGATAAGGCTCAATCTGACCTGGATGAGGCTACAGAAAGCAAGAAGCAGGCAGTCCGAGAGAGGAACTTAGAAGAGATAACCATCATTAGGCTGACACATGACCTTAACATCCTTGATAGGGAGGTCGATGAGGCCAGGAAACGTCTTGAGCATCTGCAGGCACAAGTCGCTGCCAAGTGGACTGAAATAACAGAGGCTCGTGAAAGGGAGACTGCTCTGATTCATCGAGTTGCGGATGCCATTCGAGTTCTCAAAAGGAAGTCTGATGAGGACAAACAATGGAAAACCGCTCGAGGGAAGCTTCCCAGTGCAGAAGAAGGGTTACAGCCCACCCCAGCATCTCATGGCAGGTTCCTGAAGAAGCGTGCCTTGGAATCCTTGACGGATGAGGCCAAAAGCTTGCTTAAGGAGCTGAACTCTTGGCTGGAGACCATTTTTGATTGAGCTCCTGTATATTTTTTATAACAGAAACTATCCTTCTTTCTTTTTTTTTTTTGGTACCACTTGTATTTTTTTGGTACTCTTTTTTTTTTGTAGTGCTTGTGAACACTTTCTTTTTTTGGTACCACATGTAGTTTTTGGTACTCTTCTTTTTTTTTGTTATCCCTACGCTCACTTGAATCTTTTTGTGATAAAAGTAATTGCTAAATGGGATGCTCTTTTTTTTGTTATCCCTACGCTCACTTGAATCTTTTTTGTGATAAAAGTAATTGGTAAATGGGATGCTCTTTTTTTTTTGTTATCCCTACGCTCACTTGAATCTTTTTGTGATAAAAGTAATTGCTAAATGGGATTTGATCAAAAGGTGGTCATTTTGTGAAAATCTTTTGTCAAGTAATTTGTTTTGGCATGAAAGCCAGGGTTTTGTTTGTGGCATGGAAGCCAATTTTGGCATGAGAGCCAGCTTTTCTTGTGGCATTGATAGCCGAGTTTTTTTTTTGTGTGGCATCTATAGCCAGTTTTGGTGGCATTGATAGCCGAATTTGTTTTGGTGGCATCGATAGCCGGTTTGTTTTGTGGCATCTATAGCCGGTTTTTGGTGGCATTGATAGCCTGTTTTGTTTTGGTGGCATTGATAGCCGCTTTTTTTTTTTTTTTTTGAAATCCAAGTTTTTTTTTTTGTTTGTGGCATTGATAGCCGGTTTTGTTTTAGTGGCATCTATAGCCGGTTTGTGGCATTTATAGCCGGTTTGTGGCATTTATAGCCTGTTTTGATGGCATTTATAGCCGGTTTGGTTTTAAAAAAAAAATGCAAGTATCGACTAAAAGTCGCCTCCCTGCTGAATGTTCTTGCAAGTATCGATGGAATGTCGCATCCTTGCTCATTCGGTTGCGAGTATCGATGGAATGTCGCATCCTCGCGGATTTGGGTGCAAGTATCGATGGAATGTCGCATCCTTGCTTTTCAAAAATTTTGGTTTTGCGGGTACTGACTTGATGTCGTTTCCCCATGATTTTTGAAATTTGTGGTTTTTTTTTTTGAACCTTTGGGTTATGGATATCAACTGAAATGTTGCGTCTCCACAGTTTTTTAGGTTTTTTCGAACCTTTGAAATTTGGGTTGTGGATATCAACTGAAATGTTGCATCTCCACAGTTTTGGATTTTGCAAGTACCGACGAAATGTCGTTTCCCTGCGATTTTGGAAGTGTCGAACGTGGTTCGCTTGCTTCCGATTTGTGCGAGTATCGACTAAGCGTCGCTTCCTCGCGGTTTTTGAAAAACCATTTTTTTTTTGTTTAAAGACACGAGGGTCATAAGTTTTGACCTAAAACCATTTTGGCGGTAAAAGGCAGGGTGGACTAGGGTGGAAATCCCTGAATCCGGATTTTGTTTCAAACCATGAATTTTGGGTTCAAGGGTTGAAAATTTTGGTCAAGTTAGGGAAAGGTTCCTAAACTTGGATATATATTTTTTTTTGAACAATGAAACGATGAAAGTAAGCATTGTTTTAGATTTCTAGAAATTTCAACATTTGATATGAAAATTCTAAAAAAAGGGTGGGTTTAGCGAGCGTGTACCTGGAAACCAGTTTTGGCCGTACAGGCATTGCTCTTACCCAGTTGGGTAAGTCTTCAAGGGTAGTACCGCTTTAAGAACTTGCCGTTGATGGGCAGCATACATCTGTCACCTTCCATGTTTAGGAGTGCGTATGCGCCGTTGGAGAAAACCTTGTCGATGACGTAGGGTCCCTCCCATTTTGGCTCAAATTTGCCTTTAGACTTGTGAGCGAAGACCATTGGTCTTTTTACCGCAAGAACCAAGTCACTCTTTTTGTAGGCGCGTTGCCTGACCTTTTTATCAAAAGATCCTGCCATACGTGCTTGGTAAAGTTCAATGCTTTGTTGAGCTTCGAGCCGTCTCTCATCGAGATTGTCCAGCTCATGGAGTCGCAATTTGACATTGCTTTCTTGAGTCATGTCATTTTGCAAGGATACCCTCAAGGAAGGAATTTGTACTTCCAAGGGCACGACAGCTTCGCATCCATAGACCAAGGAGAATGGTGTGCTATGGGTTGGTCCTCGAACGGTGGTTCGATAGGCCCACAAAGCTTCAGACATTTTGTCGCTCCAGTCTCTTTTGTGACTAGAGACCATTTTTTTGAGGATTTTGCAGAGTGTCTTGTTGAAAGCTTCTGCTAACCCGTTTGCTGCCGGATTGTATGGAGTCGAAGGACAGCTTTGGATTTTGTATTTGTCGCAAAACCTGTAGAATCGATGATCCCGGAACTGTGGTCCGTTATCATGGACGAATCTTTTGGGTATGCCGAAACGACAAATGATGTTGGTGCGTAGGAACTGAAGGACTGATGAGGTCTTCATTTCGTTAAACGCAAATGCTTCTGACCACTTGGAGAAATAATCCGTAGCGGCGAAGATGAAGCGATGACCTTTGCTTGAAGGGGGAGAAATAGGACCTATGATGTCCATACCCCAGGCTTCGAAAGGCCATGAGATCGCTGTAGGATGCAGCCATTCTGGAGGCATGTGAATGTAGTCTCCATGAACTTGGCATTGTTGGCAAGCGCTTAGCAAATTGCATTGCGTCAGCTACCATGGTAGGCCAGTAATATCCTAACCTTTTTATCTGATCATAGAGCTTAGGTCCAGCCTGATGAGCTCCACAAAGACCAGCATGAACTTCTTTGAGTGTTTCTTCAGCCTCTTGTTGTGACAAGCAGCGTAGAAGTACTCCGTTGAAGGATTTCCTGTAAAGGATTTTTGAAGGAATATCCAAATGGAAGCTTGGGGTTCGCCTTTGGATGCTTACCCGTTCTTTTGGATCTTCAGGTAGGATTCCGAACATAATGTAATCAATGAACGGATCCCTCCAGTCGCCGATTGAAGTTTGAAGGATTGAAATCCGACTTCCGACCACTTGGTGGCATTCAGCAACTGCTTGGTGTGTGTTAAGAGGAGGAAGGATTCTCCTTTCGCACACTGTGATTTGCATGTTTTCCCCTTCCTGGATTGCCATGGATGCGGCAAGTCCGGCTAGGGCATCTGCACGTATGTTTTCACCTCTACGAATGTGGGTGATGTGACAGATGTCAAACTTTTGCAGAAGTGATTGTGCCTTGTTGTAGTAGGGCAGCAAATCTGGCTTCCTGACTTCAAATTTCTGATTCATCTGGTTGACGATCAGTTGAGAGTCTCCAAAGACTTCCAGCATGGTGATACCGGATTCGATGGCGAGTTCCAATCCTAAGATCAGAGCTTGATATTCAGCTGCATTGTTTGTGCATGGTTCCAGTAGCGAGAAAGCGTGTGGAATCATGTATTTGTCGGGGCTAACAAAGAGGATGCCAACTCCCGAGATCAGCTGTCTTTTTTCATTTGTCCTGGTTGCACCGTCAAAGTACATATCCCAGGAGGCACTTTGTGAGAAAGTCTCCACATTGTAGACTGGTTCGTCTGGGAGATCATCTCTGAGTGGAGAATCTTTAGGCAATGGATGCTCTGCGAGAAAGTCCGCTAGAGCTTGCCCTTTGATTGCTTTTTGTGGTACATACCTAATATCAAATTGTGACAGAAGGATGGACCATTTTGCCAGTCGAGCATTGAGAGAACCTGCCTTTGTGACAAGGACCTTCAAGAGGTTGACCCTCGAGACCAGGTATACTGTGTTGGAAAGCAAGTAGTGACGCAACTTTTGTACGGCGAACATCACTGCAAGACATTCTTTTTCGACTGGAGAGTAGCGATGCTCTGCACCTACTAGCATGCGGCTGAGGTAATATAGAGCAGCTTCTTTTCTTTGATCATTTTCTTGCGCAAGCAGAGCTCCCAAAGAGTGATCAAGGGCTCTTGTGTACAAGATGAATGGTTTTCCAGTGGTAGGAGCAGCTAACACTGGAGGTTTTGTCAGGTATGACTTGATGTCTTGGAAAGCAGCTTCACAGTCAGCATCCCAGACAAAGTTTACACCTTTTTTCATCAACCGGGAGAATGGACGGCATTTCCCCGAAAGATTGGAGATGAACCGTCTGATGTAGGCCAATCTCCCTTGAAGCCCTTTGAGTTCTCTCAAGGTTCTTGGAGAGGGCATTTCTAGAATGGCTTTGACTTTTATGGGGTCAAGCTCTATTCCAGCTTTCCGAACTAAGAATCCGAGGAACTTACCCGACGAGACGCCGAAGAAGCATTTCAATGGATTCATTCGCAGTTTGTGTTTGCGAAGCCGGAGGAAGACTTCTCGAAGGTTTTCGAGATGATCTTCTTTTCTTTTGCTTTTGACGGCGAGGTCATCAACGTAACATTCAACCGTCTTGTGCTGCATATCTTGGAATATTTTCATCATAGCCCTCTGATATGTGGCACCAGCATTCTTCAAACCAAATGGCATGACAGTGTAACAATACACGCCAAATGGGGTTCGAAAGGATGTATGTTTTTCATCCTCAGGATGCATCTTTATCTGATTGTAGCCAGAGAAACCATCCATGAATGTCATTCGCTCGAATCCACAGGTATTATCAATCATTACCTCTGGTATGGGGAGCGGAAATTCATCTTTTGGGCATGCGCCATTCAGGTCTCTATAATCAATACAGACCCTGATCTGCCCATTTTTCTTTGTCACGGGGACAATGTTGGCCAACCATTCAGGATGTTGTTCCTCACGGATGAAGCCGACGCTTTTGAGTTTTTGAACTTCTTGTTCAATTTTATCCATCACATCTGGACGGAATCTTCTTTGGCCTTGCTTGACAGGCTTGATGTCTTCTTGAAGATTGAGTTTGTGAACTGCTATTTTGGGGTCTAAGCCTGGCATTTCAGCGTAAGACCATGCAAAGCAATCAACGAACTCACGAAGAAAGGCGATATACTCGGGTAACTCATCATCCTTTATATTCTTGCTTATGAATACAGGACGTGGGTTATCTGGTGTTCCCAAGTCTATCTTTTGAACAGGATCTTCTGTTGGAAGGTTCGAAGGTGGTTCCTCCACAATATTTTCGGAGGCTTCCAGCTCAACGAAACCTTCTGGGGTTTCAAGGGCATTTCCAGACCAAGGTTTTGTTCCTTTCCACGGGTCTTCTTGATCGGTAATCTTCCCAAGGCTTGCTATGAGATGATCCCAATCGCCTGTTGAAACCGAGTCGAAGTAGGCTACTTCTTTTGGAGATGAGGATTCTTCTGGGTCAGAAGTCCACACGTCTGTGCCATCGGACAACTCCTCTTCGTTTTCGGAGAAATCGTGCCAATTGGATGAGCTTCCTGGATCTTTGTCAGGTGACTCATCAAAGAGATATCCAGGGAGATCGATGTCTTCATGGACTTGAGATGTTGAGGCTTGGTCAGTATATTGACTTTTAAGCCTTTGTGTCAACTGTATCAAGGGAGTGTCAGGATCATACCCTAACCCGTGTGAAGACTTTTCTACATAGCCGTAGAGTCTCCAATCTTCCAGCTGGCTTTTGGTCAAGACGGGCCCCAATGGTGTGAGAATACCGCGTCCTTCTCCCAAACCGACTGGGTTTTGAGCGTCATAGCCCATTTTCTTCATAATAGCTTGTGCCACAGAACTGTATAAGGATAGTTGAGGCGTACCTTTATTTTGGAAAGGTTCAAGCATGGAGTTTGATGAAGAAGCATCCGATCTATGGAAGAAGATTGGCTTTTCCTTTGTTGAAGTTGCTGGAACAACGAAGGAAGCTGACGTAGGATCTTCTATGTCAGAAGTTGTCTCCATTGGAGTAAGAGCAGGCTGAACTTGCTGAGTGTCAGCTTGGCTTGACGATGTGTCGTCTTCTGGCTCTGAATCCGAGTCCGTGTCTTGCATGATAGACACGAAAGAGACAACAAATTTGCCCCCAGGCTTTTGTTTTGCCTTCTTCACTTTAGTTGTGATGACCAAAGGCTTTGAAGATTTGAGGGAGATGATGAAGGGAGTTTGGATGCTCTCTTCAGATTTACCGGATAGTTTGTTTTCTTCCGGTGATTGTTGAGGAGCTTTGCCTTTATCTTTCTGGAGATTTTCGGCAAAGGATGCTGTGTGCTTTTCCTCTTCTTCTTTTTCACCTTCATACATCTGTGAGTCTGCGAAGTGGACTTCTTTACCTTTGAAGGGTTTTCTGTCCGCAAAGACTCGATGTATCATGCCGTCGTTGCCAGCAAACTTGATGCATTGATGCAGAGTTGAAGGGACAACACCATTCTCATGGATCCAAGGGCGTCCGAGAAGGATGTTGTAGCATGAAGGGGTCTTTATTGCATACACTGTGACCTCAGAGATAAGATCACCGATCTGCAACTTGAACCTGATTTTGCCGATAGGCCTTTGAGTACTCCCATCGTATCCAAAGATAGATACAGATGTGTGGCTCAGTTTGCTGGGTGGGATGCCCAACTCTTCAAGAGCCGATGTGGAGATGAGGTTGAGTGCAGAACCTGGGTCGATCTGAACTCTATGCATAGGCATTTCCTTGATATACCCCGTGAAGTACAGGGGTCGGTTATGCCTGGTTTCGCCAAGTAGGAGGTCGTCCTTTGTAAAGGCGATGGTTGCACTGGCTGCTTTTTTAACCGAGAGGCATTCAATGCATGATCCCTCAGTTTTCTTCTTTTCTCCCTTTGAGGAGGCTTCTGAGTTTTTGACCCGGTAATCCATTTCAATTTGGAGGACTTGCGGGGCATGTTTGTCGACATCCTCATTCAGCTTTTGTAATTCCGAAATGAGATTATCACGAGTGTGCGGAGACATTCGCAACAAATCTAGGATGTGTAGACGTGCAGGTATGTGCTTGAAATGTTCAATCAAGTCATACTTGAAAGCCTCTTTAGGGCCTGCATGTTCATCATTGTTGCCACTAGGGGTGCTTACAACATCTTTTCCCGAAGGATTTACAAATGTAAAGGAAGATTGGTTGTAATTTTTGTGGTAGTCCCGGCCAGAGCGGGTGCCTCTACCAACTTCGAGAGCTTCTTGAGAAGGGTCTTCGTTTGGAAGATTGTCTTCAGGATCAAGAGGCTGTCGTTTTTCATTTGCTGAGGATGTATCAGCAGCAGAGTTACCATCCTCAGTGATTGTGTTGCATGGAGCATTTTCCGGGAACAAGTCCTGAACAGCATCCAGCAATCTTTCTTCTTCGTTGACTAATTCATCGTCCCAAGTATTAATAGCTGGGAATTCTTCAGTCAGGAAGGGTGTGAACTTTGAAGTCACAGTCTCAGGAGAAGAAACCTGAGAGGGTGTCATCTCAGTGAAAGTTACGTGAGATGAGGTGGCTCCAGAAGATATATTGCTAGGCGTCGCCGGAGTGTAAGTGTCCTCATCAGACGATGCCTCGGAAGAGCTATAATCCCGAATTATCACATTACAGGAAGCTCTGACGGGAGACGTTGCCTGATCGGAGTCAGACTCATCCTCGGATGTGAGAGGATCGTCTATCCAGCAATTTTCTCCATTTTCAGGAGTTAAGGGAGGATGTACCTGGTGGTCTTCAGGGACTTCAGGCTCTGGATTGCGAGGAGGCTCGTTGACGCGTTCTTGCTCTTGTTCTAGAGCGAGTCGCTGCAAGATCCTTGCATATTCTTCAAGATCAGGCATGGGAGCCGGATCTTCTTCTTCATCATCTCTTTGTGGCTCAACATTGTTGATTTCCACTGGAGTAATGAGAGGTGCTGGTTCAGCAGCATTTTCTTGTACAGCTTCTTGGTCTTCTTCATCATCAGACCAGGATCCTTGTGGCTGTAGGGGGTTATACCAGATTACTGGCATAAGATGAGACTCAGGAACCCATTCTTCATCGGAGAGATATTCTCCTGTTTCAAGGGACTCCTCCCACTCATCTGTGTAGTTGGATTCGAATCCATCATCGGTGTCGCTGGACTCGTATCCATCAATGGAGAATCCAACTACCGAATTGCAAGAGTATGATGTCTCCTGCATGGCTTCTTTGAATTGAGGTGGCATGAAATCACTGAGAGTGAATTTCCTTACCCCCTTTGAAGTCTCTGGAAGGGATGTTTTTGTTACCTCCAGTGAAGCGGTAGAGGAAGCCTCTGCCTTTTCTTTGACCTCTAGTTTTGGCTGGGTCTTCTCTTGCCGTTTGAGCTTGAGGAGATGTTTCCTAGCCTGCCTTCGCTGTTGAGCTGTAGGCTTTGTTTTCACGACCTCCCAATTTTCATCTTCCAGGAGATCGGGATGTACCCATATCGGTTGTCCGTCTGGTGTCGGGTAAGGAACCAGTTGTCTCGGACGCTTGGATTGAGTTTATCACCTTGAAGGAAGTAGTGATCTTCTTTTTCGGTGATTTTGATGTTTGTCCACATGTCACCATGTTGACGGAGGCAGACCCATAGTTTTTGTCAAAGGTGATGACTCCGTTTTTCCACATCTCATTTATTTTCTCTCTCACAACGAAGCATTGATTGAGAGGATGCGAGATCATCTGGTGATATGGACAGTACCGAGGATCGTTGGTTTTGCCAACATCACCCGGTCTTTTTGGTTCAGGCAAGGTGAGCTTGCCGTTTGCCACAAGAGCCCCGAAGATTTCATCAACATCTTCATCAAACGGGTATTTCTTCTCTACTCGTTCTTTGAAGGCGTCTGAGAGTTCAGGTCTCTTACCAACAGCTTTGTTTTCAGCTTTCTTTGGTGGCTGAGGAGCTGACTTGGTCTGCACATTGAGGACCTCTTTCTTCTTTGGTTTAGAGGTTGCAATGGCGGTTGGCTCTTTTCTTGATGATTTCTGACTGTTGAGGTCTTTAATCACCGTTTCAGCTTCCATGGAAGCTTCTAGGAGTTCTCCCAGGTTTTTTGATTTATTGCCGATGATCATGGAGCAGATTCTGGCTCTCATGTTGTTTCGGCAGATGTCGACTAGCGACGCTTGTGGCAATACATCAGAGCATTTGTATGCCATTGCTTTTCACTTGTGAATGAAGTCATATGTTGATTCATTCTCCCCCTGTTTTAGGCTGCACAGCTGAGCCATAGTAGCGGGATGATCTTCACCTTTGAAGTGAGTCAGGAAGCGTGTCTCTAGCATGGCCCAGTTTTGGATTGAGTCCTCCGGCAGAGTGGAGTACCAATCGAAGGCCGTACCTTTTAGGGTACTTGCAAAGAGGCGGATCTTGAGTGCATCTTGATCCGCGATAGCTCCCGTCAGGATCTTGAAGTGGATGACGTGCTGTCTGGCTGATCCTTTCCCCGTATATGTTTGGAGAGTAGGATGCTTGAATTTGGTGGGGAACGGGACCGAGTCCATCCATAAGGGATATGGTGGCTTGATCCCATGCTCCTTGAGTATATCCTCTTCTTTTGCTTTGGCGAGGATACCGTCTACGTCCTTTTTGGTAAGGGCGCATGACTCATTTTCTTCTCTATTTACCTCGTCGTCGTGATGATTCGGAGGAGGTTCATTGTTCGCCGGATTTTGGAAGGCGAGGAGAAGGTTTTCCATCAGAGTCTCAATCCTCTGCTGGCCCTGTTCCAACTGCTGGATGCGGGTGATCGCATCTTCTGGAGGTGGATTGCGGGGTGGTGGCTCAGAATTTGTAGCCAAGACATTCATCCTTCGTGATTCGAACTGAAGAAAACTGTCCTGGTGACTGAGCTGGGGCTCATTCTTTTTGAAGAAGAGCTTGAGGAAGGATCACTCTGCTGTCCTTTGCTTGAAGGAGCAGGGGATTCTTCTGAATGTCTTCTTGTCCCTTGAGACGCTGCGGGTCATCGGACGTCGGACATGGATTTTTTGTTGCTGATTTTTGGCGCCTTCTGGTTTTCCAACCATATGGACGGCAGCAACTTGGTTGGGTCTTTCTTTTTCGACCCATTTAGGAGAGACTTGAAGTGTGGGAGGCTGGGTCCTTTGCTTCTCTAGTCTCTTTTGTCGGTACGACGCGCGGCGGCGTATACGACGAGCAATTGAGTTTCGGTCAGCTCTGACTGGGCTTTGACGATGAAGGATGTGCTCCCTCGGGCGCAGCAGCCGAGCCTGTCTTCTTTGTAGCTGGGCAAGGACAGGATGCGAACCCTGTCCTTCGCCTGTTGCAGCGAAGCTTTGAATTTTTGAAGTTCGGCCCCTGTAGAGATGAAGGGTCGAACTGCAGGTTTGTAGGCCTTAGCAGGTGCTTGTGGAGGCCTTGTGATGAATGACTTGCTTTTGGGCTTGTAGGAACAAGCCGGCTCATGCTGGGTTGACTTGGAAGTCAAGTCGGAGATGGGTCTCTCCTCTTTCATGTAGGCAAGAGGATAGAACTGGTTCTCCTTAAGTGGGGCCAGGAATGCTGGCTTAGTGGATGTCTGGGACCTTCTCTGTTTTGGTGAAGGTCTTGGGGACCAAGTCTTGGGGTAGACCTGGTTGTTTGCAGGTTGAGGCTTCGTGGGGCTGCCACGGGCTTCAGGCCTTCTGGTGCTCGCCTTTGGTGTCACGGTAGTGACACGTTGAGAGGCGAGTTTCTGCTTCTTGGAGGGAGCAGTTTGTTCCTCAGGAAGTGGGAATGGTCCCAGCGTCCCAAAGACGATAGTCCGGGGAGTCGAGGTCGACCCGGAGTTCGGAGAGTTTCCGAGGGAGTTGACACTTCGGCAGCTGATGGGGCGCTTGTAGGTGCGCGTGGTTTGCTTCTGTTGAAGCATGAGTTGGTGCTTGTTTTCGTCGAAAGTAATGGTTAGTGAAGCTGCCATTGTTAGTTTTCGAAAATTTCTGAAACAAGACCACATCCATTAGTAATCACAAGATATAATGATCATAAATGGGAAGTTCTATGGTTTCGTCTTTTCAAATTGCTCGAGGTAGATGACCCAAGCAATATGAGGAAGGCAAAATGCCATAGAAGGTACAATTGTTCTGATCGCAGGTATGGTAAGCCCAGAATGGGCATCCAGTGACTGCTAGAAGCAATTGTGAACTTAAATTCGACTTATCGAGAAGCAGAGCTTGCTCGAGGTAAGAAGAATATAAAGTTGGAGTTACAGATGTGCCGGTCGCAATACAGTAGACCCTGAAAGGGCGTACTAGTACCGCTAGACACAACTGTTTTGAGACCGCACCATGAGATGAGATTCTCTGTTTTGAAAGGTCAAGATTGGATTCATCAAAGAGAGCAGATGGTATTCCGATCTAAACACGGGCTCAGCGATTTCCGCGAGCGCCAGTGCTCAGAAAGAAATGAACATAATTTCTCGGATCTGAATCTAAAGATGACGAGTTTTTTTTTTTTTTTGTAAAAAGTCAATATCGGGTTATCAAAGAGAGCAAAAGGCACCTCCAATCTGAACACGTGGGCTCAGCGATTTCCACGAGCGTCAGTGCTCAGAAAGGAGATTAGACCAAGATTTCTCCATCTAAACACCAAAATGACGGACAGTTTTTTTTTTTGAAGATTTTGAAGATTTTTTTTTTTTTTTATTTTATTTTAAGATTTTTTTTTTGAAAAAAAAAAATTCCTATTTTTTATTTTTTATTTTAAAATTTTTATTTTTATTTTTTAATTTATTATATTTTTTTTTGTTTAAAAGACGAGAGAGTACACATAGGCCTCCTAACCCGGTCTTATGAAATCTTGATTGATAGAATTGCCCCCAGGTAAGGGTAGGATTACTTAATGAACCCGTTTGGAGGACCCTTGCCTAGAACAGTCAAGCTGTCTCCACACTCTGGACAAGGCTTTTCTTGAATCAACCATGATCAAAGAACACAGTTGGTTTAACCTTAGTGGTCTATGTCTTTTTTTTTATATATTTTTATTATTTATTTTTTTTATGAACTCATCGAAGAGAAACAATGGCCCAAAACCTTAGTCGAACAGGCTCAACATTTCTGCAAGCGCGATGAACGATAGGAACGGATCAAGGTTTCTCAATTTTGAATCCAAATGAGAAATCTAAAATTTTTTATATATATATATTTTTAGATCTTTAATGAACTCATCGAAGAGAAACAATGGCCCAACCCCCGATCTGAACACGGTCTCAACGATTTCCGTGAGCGCCAGTGCCAGAAGGGAGAGGATCAAAGTTTCTCAATTTTGAATCCAAAAATGAAAAATCTGATTTTTTTTGTTTTAAATTTTTTTTTTTGAAAAGAGAAAGAGTGGAAATAAATTCAAAGAATTAGAAATTTCCAAACAAAAAATCTCATCTCATTTTTTAGATGCAGAATTCAACATAGGCCACCAATTATAAAGTAGCCAAGGAATCGAGAAAAGAAATATAAGCATAGAGCAAAATATATGATATGCAAATATTTCATTTCTAGCATCGTGTTCTCAAATAAACGAGTCCCACCGGGTGTGTGCCAGCTTGATGGACCGCGCCCCAGATGCTCGGTTCCTACCGAGGTCGGCGGACGTGGGAGTCCGTTTGGTTCCGACCCTTTCGTAACCAGGGGGCAAAGGGGCGTGCATCAACATTTCTTTTTTTTGTGTGGGTGTGCCAGATTTTCTATTTTTACTTGGAATTGCAAGTGGTGATCCGGAGATCAACCTTCGCAAGTAAAAATGAAATCAACTTCTTTCAAGTTTTCCATTGCACATATATTTAAGAAAAGAGACATTTTTCTTGATTTGCCGTGAAAGGCGATTTTTTTGGCATTTATAGCCGATTTTTGGCGTTTATAGCCGATTTTTTGGCGTTTATAGCCGATTTTGGCATTTATAGCCGATTTACAATTCTTATCAATAATGAAAGACAAGAGTTGTGATTTTTGTCTCTTTTGAAAAAATACAAACTACAATGAAAAGCAAGAAAAGGAGGATTTTCTCAGGAGATTATGGGGGACTCGTTTAGATTGACGGTCGCAAGCCATATGTGGGCTTCGCCATCATCCATGCAGATGAGAACAGAGGATGCTATTGATTCGCTTGGCTTGGCTATAGCCTCAGGTTTTTAGAGGACAAAGACCAAAAGGAGGTCCTATGTCCAATAAAAAGCCGAGGTAGACGGGCTGAAAAGCCATATCTAAGCCATTCGAGGCAGGAGGAGAAGGCAAGGACCTTGGGGGGGTACCCCCCAAGGGACTTTTGTCACCTTGTTGCGGTGGCCGGTGTAGAACTTCCGCAGAGTTTTCTCTCTTTTTTTCTTTCTCTGGATTTCTGTTGCTTCTCTCTGTCTGTGTGTCTGTCTCTTTTTTCCGATTCTCTGTCACTATCCTTTCTTCTTGGAGAGCTCTCCTATTTTATAGGCTTTTAGGTAGCCATTTAGGAGGGTTTATGGGCTTTTATGTCATTTAAGCCGCATAATGGGAGGAGTTACAAAATTGAATTGTTTATTTTGTAACTCCTTTTTCTTGGCTTTTGATTGGCCGGAGGAGATTGAGGGCATTTAATTGCCTTTAATCGCCATGATGGGAGGAGTTTCATGGGTTAAATGCCATGAATCTCTTGACTTGTAACTCCCAAATGCTTGCTTCTGATTGGGCCGTCCAAAGAAATGGATTAATGACTGTAATAAAGTTAGTCAATTAATCGCATTAAGTGGTCGCCGAGCAGCTGAAGAGTCGCGGGCCGTGCCACGTCTTTTGGGATTCTTCTGTCGATGATTATCGATGGATCTTCATGTAGATCGACATCAGATGACCATGTAATTTCAGGTGTTTGTTGCCAACAGCGGGTCGGTGCCATCTGTCCTGTCGATTTCTCGATCGGTCGGGTAGAAAGCACACTTTTTTGGTTGACCGGGTGGCGATCAATATTGTTTTTCGATACTCTTGATGATTGACCCGTGTTTTGGACGGATGTCAGAGGACTTGGTGTCTCAAAAGCATGAATTTTGGAAAGTACCAGAGGCTGGGCTCTTCGAATCGCGAAAAAAACGGCGAAAACCGGGTTTCCGGGGCCTTCCCGGCGACCCCGGGTTCCAAGGTCGCCGGCGACCCTGGGGGGTTTTCCCCCTTTTGTGTCCCGTTTTGTGTCCGTTTTTTGATGTTTTTCGATTCTTTTTTCTCCTGTACATTTCCTTGACATTCTGACCATTTATTGGCCTAATTTCTTTGTAGGAAACCTGATGAGAATCCTTGCATTTTATTTTGCAAAGTTTCCAATTTCTGAGAAAGCCGAAGACTTTGTCGCGCAGAGCTGCCGATTTTCCGTCAGAAGCTGAAACTAGGGTCAAACGATGTCGGAATGACCTGAAATTTGGTGTGAAGCCTCCTGAGCAATAAATAGGACCAACCATAGGCTTTTGTTTGAGTTTTGAAGCCGTTTGGGGTCCTATCACCAGTAGACTTGCTTTTTGTCGCGATGAAGATGTCGCAGTTTGATGTGCGGTCAACCGATGTCCGATTGACTTGAAATTTGACAGGGAACCTATTGGAGTCATTTTAAGATGATCCATAGGCTCTGTCTTGGAAACCATGGTCCCGGAGAGCTTTGCCGCCGAGAGGCCTGATTTGTCTTCCGAGCGTCAAACTATGGTCAAATGTTGTGGAAATGACCTGAAATTTGACGTTTGTAGCCCTTTATAAGCATTTTGAAGCCGTCCATGTGCTCTATCTGATGAGTAATGGCCTCGGTGGTTCTCGCCGCCGAGAGGCTTGATTTAGCTGTTCGAGGGTTGATGTAGGGTCAACGTTGTCGGTTTGACTCGGAACTTGACGTGGAGCCTTTTGGAAGTATTTTGAGACCATCCATCGGCCCTGATCGAAGATTTGGTGTCTCCGATGCTTTTGTCGTCGAGAGCTCCTTTTCAGCTGTCGGAGAAGCGAAGTTAGGCCAAATGATTTTGAAATGGCCCGAAACTTCTTGTGTACTCCTCTTTTGGCTGTCTTGAAGAATCTTGCAGTTTTTGTTTGATTATGACAAGATTTGATTTTTGGAAGCAGCATTGCCTATTTATGGCAGGTTGCGACTTCATGTAGCTCTTGGATCTGAAGAGGCAAAGTGACATTTTTGGTGTCAACAGACAGGGTATTACCGGAGGTTTGTACAAGGATTTTCGTTACTTGCATCACCTTTGACGAAGTTGACAAGGAAGAATGCACCGTATATATGGACAGACAAGTTGTGAAGCTAGTTTCCAAGAGCTGAAGAAGAGATTGACTACAGCCCAAGTCCTTACTTTGCCATCCGGAAATGGCGGTTTCACCATTTTTACCGATGATCGAACATTGGAATTGGATGTGTTTTGATGCAAGATGGAAAAGTAGTTGGCTATGGATCCCGGCAGTGAAAGGATCATGAGAAGAACTATGCAACACATGATCTTGAGTTGGCAGTAGTTTTTTTTCTAGCGTTGAAGATGTGCAGACATTACCTCTACGGAGAGAAGTTCGAGGTTCACTCCGATCATCACAGTCTACAATACTTGCTTTCTCAGAAGGAGTTGAACATGAGGCAGAGAAGATGGATGGAATATATCAAAGACTATGATTTTCCCATCAAGTACCACCCAAGGAAAGCGAATGTAGTTGTAGATGTCTTGCGCAGGAAGTCAGTTAGCATGGCCAGTCTTCGGGGGGGCTTATGTTGTACAACAGTTAGAAGAGTTGGGAGTAGGACTTTCAACACTAGGAAGGGTGTAATGTAGCAAACATGTCAGTGTCAGAGCCTTCCTTCATTCAGAAGATCAAAGAGAATCAGTTGCAAGATCCAGAGTTGGCCAAGATTTTAGAGCATGTAGCGGATCGTCCGGATTTTCATGTTGTGGACAGAATTTTGTACTACCGAGACCGTCTATGTGTGCCTAACATAGAGGACTTGAGGAATGATTTCATGACAGAGGCTCACAATACTAAGTATTCCATACATCTGGGCAGTACGAAGATGTACCAAAACTTAAAGGGCAGATTTTGGTGGAACAACATGAAGAGAGAAATCACAGCATTTGTCTCTAGATGTATGACATGTCAGTTTGATCAAGGCAGAACATCAGAAACCTCCAGGGTTGCTACGGCCATTACAGATTCCAGAATGGAAATGGGAGCACATACTATGGATTTCATCTTGGGATTACCAAAAACTAGTAGAGGCAATGATGCCATTTGTGGTTATTGTGGACCGTCTCACCAAGTCAGCTCATTTTATTCCAATGAGGACTGGGAAGAAAGATGCATATGTTACCTTTGGCTCAGTTTTTTGTCACGAGATGTTAGTCGACATGGACAGCCAGTTTCCCATTCGCTTCTGATTAGAGACAACAGAATCGTCTCAAGATTCTGGAAAACATGCATGAGTCTCTGGGTACCAAAGTTACAGTTCGTAAAGGCTATCACCCACAGACCGATGATCAGTTAGAGAGGGACAATTCAGACGCTTGAGGATATGCCTCCGAGCTTGTGTGTTAGATTTCAAAGACTCAGTGGGATGAAGCCTTACCATTTGTGTGAGTCTTCTTACCACAAACAGTTCCACTCGAGTATCGGATATGGCGCCTTTTGAGGCTTTGTATGGCAGAAGGTGTAAGACACCTTGTTTGTTGGGAAGGGTTGGCACTCACAGTTTCATGGTCCGACTATTGTTAGTGAGACAAGTGACATGGTTAAATTGATCCAAGAACGTCTGAAAGTTAGCCTAGAGTAGACAGAAGAGTTATGCAGACTCTCACCGAAGAGACTCTACAATTTCAAAGAAGGAGATAAGGTTTTTTTGGAAAGTGTCACCTACTCGCGGAACTTTGAGGTTCGGATAGAGGGGCAAGCTATCTCGGAGGTACATTGGAGCGTATGATATTGTGAGCAAGATTGGTGACGTGGCTAACAGATTAGCCTTACCACCCGAGCTTTCCGGCATACACAATGTTCTTCATGTGTCTATGTTGAAGAAATACGTCCCCGACAGATTGCATATACTCTGCTATGAGCCGTTGGAAATCCGAGAGGATGCTACATATGTTGAGAAGCCTAAGCAGATTATTGACACCAAGGAACAAGAGTTGAGAACACGCACTATTCAGTGGGTCAAAGTACTTTGGGAGAATCATGGATCGGAAGAAGCACATGGGAATTACGGGATCAAATCGGAAGAAGTATCCACATCTTCTACCGGAGGTGAGTTTTAACTTACATTTGGAGGACCAAATGTTCCTAAGGGGTGGAGGATGTAAGACCCCGACCCGAGAGACCTCGATTAGTGTTAATTAAGTGGTGTTTTAGCTTTGAGTTGTGTCTAGTTGTTTTTGGCTAAATTTGGGATTTAAATAGCTTTTATAATAGCTTTGGGGAATTTTGAGAGCCTTTTTTGATTTGTGTAACCCTTTGGGGGTTCCTGTTATGGATTTGAGTGAGCTTGAGGGTTTTATTCATGATTCCCTAAAATTGTGTTTTTAATCTCATTTGAATTATCTTATAATCCCTATAACTTTCATGTTGACATCATTCCCATTCGAGAGCCCTAAACTTGACTTTTCTCAATTTGAGGGCAAAACAGTCTTTTTACCCAAAATCTAGACACAATTTTCAATGTCACCAAAATCCGCAAAACATATTCTTTTTGGAGACTAGAAATTTCATTGAACAACTTTGCCTCCTTTGTCAAAATCATTCGAGACCCCGAAAGCCATGTTTTTAGCCTAACAACCTCTTTAAGTTGTGGGGACCCACTTGCATTTGCTATATAAGAAGAACCATCTTCTCCATTTCCCTCTTTCTTGCAAAAAACCCTTGAAGAAGAAGAAGTTCCAGCCCTAGGGTTTCTCCCTTATTCCTTTTGCTTTCTTCCTCTTCAATCACCACTAAACTCTTGTCAATCAAGGAATTAATGGACTCCATGATCATCCTTCTCACCTCAAGAAGTTCCCATTGGTTCCATTTGTGAGAGCATCCATCACCATTAGAGCCCCTTTTGAGCTCTCTCTGCCTATTTGAAGACCTTGCAAGTAAGCTTTTGCTTCCATCTCCTAGATTTACACTTGTTTAGCCCTTGAAACTCTCCACCTTCTTTATTGGAAGCTTTCTCATTCTTTTGATTTGGTTTTTTGATAATTAGGGTTTGTATTTGGGGGTTTTATGTAGGTTGGGTGTGTTAGCTTAAGAGAGGTGATTAGCGGCTTGATTTGCTTACCTTGGACCTAAGGCAAGTTGATGAATGGGTTGACTTCATAATTTCTTGCTTATAAAATTAGAACTCTTATTAATTGCTTTCAACCTATTTTGTCTTTATGAGTATTAATGGTTTTGAAAAAATGCATATTGATAGACCAATCTCTATTAATTGATTTATTGAAAATATATGCATTATTGTCTTGTTAAAAGATTATTTATGATCATTTATGAATTTTCATTAATGGAGTTTTCCTTGCATTGATGGAAGTGAAAGTGATTGAGAAGTAAATGTTGTGATGGAGTGGTTGTTGGAGGTTTGAATGATGGAATGAATGGGGTTTAAATGAGGACTTGAGACCCTCAAAGGTATGTAAAAAGGGTGCTCAAAAGAGGATGAAAGGAGGAGAAGAAGAAGAGCCGAATTGTACACAGAAAATAGGTTTCTGGACAGTTCGCTCGAGCAACCTTGACATATCGCTCGAGCGAACCCGTCACAGAACCTTGTTGGCTCGAGCCAATCTTCTGATCGCTCGAGCCAACTTGATCCAAGCAGGTCCGCTCGAGCGAACCTTGGTCCGCTCGAGCGAACCCCAAACAGAGAGCAGTTCGCCCAAGCGAACTTCTCAGTCCGCTCGAGCGAACTGTCTATCATGCCCGGGTCGATACTTGAAGACTTGAAACATTATTTTAGGCTTGGGGAGGTACTGTTTGGAACCCCAATGCATTGTAAGGACCTGTAGGGAGTTGTATGAAGTCTGAAGGAAGGAGAAATCCCATTACGGAGATTCATTGAGGTTTTCTAGACTGGTCAATGTGTATAAGGACCCGGAAGGCTCCTAATTCTTAAAGAGTACCAATTTATATCATAACTGATATACGGGACCCTATTCACACTGATCCAAATCTTGAAACCTCAATGTATAGCCCGGAAATGTATGAGAATCCACTCGTATTTGATTTTAACCAAACTTGTACTCTGTGTTCAAATCCACGTTATGTGACTATACTTGTTGTGAGAGTATTGAAAGCATTGTTTTAGCACATTGTTGATCCGTTTATGCCCGTCCTGATACTAATGTGTTTTGTACCTATGGGTACCCCGCCCCGTTATGTGTATTCGATTGTTTTGATTTTTCGCATGTTACCTATGAGTCAGCACCACTAAGCTTGGATAACCTTATCGGTTCCATCCACCGGTTTGGAGATCCCCCTTTTGTTATACCAGCTGCAGCATGGGTCCCGCCTCGCCCCGATATACCCGGTTTGCTATCGTGGTCCTGCAGAGTATGTATGTATATTATTATTATAATCGTTGACTCACCTCACCTTGTGTGACTGAGGTCAACATCCCGATGTGCTCTCATCACTTTAATGCGAGAGGATTTTTGCTTTGTGTGGTTGCCATCTTGCTAGTTTCCGAATCATTGTTATCTTACATGCTTTTATTATATATGTACCTCTTTAAATGATGCAGTATTCTTTTATGAAATTTATTATTCAGATTTCATTATATTTACAAAGGTATCATTGTTTTAAATTATTGTTATATCTTTTCACCCACCCGCCAGACCGTCGTGTCTGATCCATTTATTTTGGTACTCAGGTCTCGAACCCCTTGCCATTCAGGAGGAGCCTAAGGAAGCGGTTGATGAACCGCAGCGAGTAATCGAGTGGCTAGCGGACGATGTCATGTAGACATCCGTTCTAGCTTTGAGAACGACACTTTTGGGTTATGATTAACATCTTTTGGGTTTCTTTATTTGGTTGTATTGGTCTTTGTTGACCACTATTTTGGGGCAATTAAACTAACTGATCTTTTGTATGAACTTTAACTTTACTTTTGAGAAATATGCTAATGATCATTGCTCATTCTGATATCTTGTCATAACAATTATAAATCAGTCTTGCCTATGGAATGGAATGGTACTAATATGATTTACCACATGCTTCCATAAATTCCGAATGTGTATTTGATCTACTTATATGTAAATGAATGGGATGTGTAATCCTAACCGCGGAACCCTGTGGGAAATCACGTGCACGGATAAATATTTCTCATAATTCCATGTGCGGATTTGCCAACAAAGAGATGCACGTGGCGCGGCATCATCAGTCGGATCCCGGATTAGGCTAATAACCCGGTCCGGGGTCGCGACACTTTCTCAACTAAAAGACAAAAAGCTCCACTTTTCCATACAAAAAGTAAAAAAAAATTCATACCAAATAACTAAAAATAAAATACCATCATAACCCGTTATATTTTATTCTCTTTTGATTTGATACTTTACTACACATTATTTTACATGTAAAATTATCAATCGGGCCCTAAACTTTGTTAGGGATTTTGTTATTGCAATTTGATGGATGCATTATTCATTTTAATCATCATTTGAATTTTCACACCTGCATTGATTTAGAAACTTTGAAATCTTGATTTACTCATGCGTTGTTTTGAATCTTGTAATTCTTTTAGTTCATGCAAGTTTTGGTTTTAAACTTGGATGCATTTAAATTTGAAAAGAATTTTTTATAAATCAAGCTAGCCAATGGTTTTAAAGTTTCAAATCATATTTGGCTTTTTATGTTTCATGATTTTAAGACACTTAGATTGATTTAAATCATGTTTCCATGCTTAATTTATTGGCCCAAAAATCCCTACATGAAAATACTTGTAAACATGTAAAAGTTGGGATTCTATTACAGCTGTCGGTCAACCGAACTCAGAATGTTAGTTAACCAAACATGGACCTAACCTGCTTCAGTCAGTTGTCAGTCCCAGATCCAGAATGAGAAATCTGTGATTTCTGGGAACGTCGGTCAGGTGTCGGTCACCATTTCGGTTAACCGAAGTCAAGTTCAGCTAACCAACAAATACACTTCGGTCAGGAAACTTTCAAAATTACGACCATTGGAAAGTGACTGTTAGGAGTTCGGTCGACCAAACCCTGAATGTCAGCTGACCAACAACTAGCCGTGGGGAACATTTTTCTATAAAAGGAGCTCATTCCTTAGCCAAATTTGAGGAACAAAGAGGCCCTCCTTTAGATGTTTTGAGGTCAAACAAAGGGGAATGAGCTAAGGAATACTAAGGGTCATTTGGAAAGCTAAAGCTTGGAATCATTAGTTAAATCATCTATGTAAACTTGCTTTTCCTAATCATATGTTTTCATGCTTTGCTTTAAATTTTGGTAAATCTTTTCTAGCATGTTAAACTATGATTTGTTGTGTCCTTAACATGTATATGTTTTGAATTGATTTATTGTTTTGGATGCATCACCTTGATTCACACCAAGTAGGACTCAAATTGGTATATCCAAGTGAATCATGTTTTGAAAACATCTTTGAAATTATATGTAATATGATTCCTATACTTGGTTGAATATCTGGATGTTCTTTTTCATCATAAGAAAATCTCTTTCAAATATATCTTATGTTTTAGATTCAACAACTTCACAAATCACATGTATTGTGTTTTAAAGTTTTACAACTTGTTTAACATCGATTGGTATATCATTTTCAGGTTGCATTTTTAATTACATGAGATTTGTCCCTTAACTTCAATCAAATCTATTTATGTGTTTTACACTTTCAAATGCTTTTCGCATACATTTATTGAGCTACGTTGTTAATTTGATTGAAATCCTTATGCATCACATGTTTTGTTCTTAAAATTTCACAACTTGTTTGGAATAGATAGGTATTTCTTTTACAAGTTGTTTTTAAACATGTGATTAGCATTCTTTCCTCAATCATAAATGTTTTTATGAGCTAAAATTTTTAAAAGCCTTTGGCATACATTTATGAGCTTTTATTTTCAAATTGATTGAGGACATCATACATACATATTATGCATTCATCTTTGCATTAATATTGTGTGTGTGAATTAGGTTTTTACTTTCACTTCCTCCTAATTAAGAGGCATTGTATTGAGCTAAGATTGTATCTCCATCAAGTGTATTCTAGACACTACTAAGAGAGAGAATCAACCCTTTGGTTGTAAAGGTTATTGCTTAGCCTTGAAAAGCATAGTGTAAAGGTTATTGCTTAGCCTTGAAAAGCATATTAATTGAAAGGTTAATGCTTAGCCTATTGAAAAGCATACATAGTAGAAATCCAGTGGGGTGTAGGAACACAAGCCGGTAGTGGATGTAGGCATTGAGGCCGAACCACTATAAATCTTTGTGTTATGGTGTGTGCTTTGTGATGATTCTTTTTATTAGTTTTCGCACTTTAATTCTGTAATCTTCACTTGTGGCTAGTTAATTTTAAAGAAGTTAAAATTTATCAGAATTGGTCACTAATTAGAAGCTCACCCTATTCACCCCCCCCCCCCCCCTCCTCTAGGGTAAGAATCCCGGACTTTCATTTGGTATCAGAGCAAGGTTACTTCATTTAGGGCTTAAACACCCGGAGTTGATCCTTATTAGCTAAGACCTGGAGATCAAAACCCTAGTGTTGTGCTTCCATGGAAATCATTAGAATGACTTCTACTATGATCGAAATTGAAAATTTCTTTCCTAGCACTCTATTTCTCCTAAGAATCAATCTCACCACTCTAAAACTTTTTCTAGTTAAAACTCCAAGAGTTGGTGGGACTTCAAAGTGAACCCTCAAGGACAACCTTATCAAGTCCTTAGGTGAATCTTCAAAGGTAAACTATTGGACTAACCTTAAGGCCTTGAACCTCTCTATACCAACCTATTTCTTTTTTGTCATTTCTAATTGTTGGTCATGTTACATTTGCATTTTGTTTTTACATAGTCACATCTCATAAAATGCAATGTTTCTTTGTGATCAATTGATTTTCTCTTCATGAACATTTAGTTATATCTCATGGTTTTCAAAATCTTTTGATTACAATTTTATCATGATAGTTTTGCATTTTGCTCATATGGTTATATCTCTTGTAAATGATTTCTATTGACGATCAATTGATTGTGATTACAAAAGCTTTCATAGCTAGATGTTTTTTTCTTGATCAATTGACGTTGGAAAATCATTTGATAAATGTCTTATTTAGATCTTTTTGGTAAATCAAATGATTTGAAGCAATTTAAGTTTTCCATTGATTTTTTAAGATATACTTTCATATGGAAAATTATTGTTTTTGAAAGATCAACTTGTATGTTCTCCAAAGAAGTTATATCATTTAAAATGCATGTCGAAAAATGATTTATGCCTCATTGTTACATTCTTTGATGAGGATCGAAATTGATTTTCATTCTATGCTTACTAAGTTAGAAATTTGAAATGAAAAATTCAATTCTTTGATACTTGAGATTCAATTGGTTAAGAACCTTATAGTTATATTTTTTAATTGAATGTATGTGTTTTGGATAAATGCATGTTTCCAATTAATATCAAGTTTGAATATGTTTTAAATCAATTAGTATGAGTGTCTTTTGTCATATTTACAATACAAATTGAAAATTTATAATAGTTCACTTCATGGTTTTCAAAATTGCTTGATCATAATTTTATAAATGATTCATTTTTGGGAATTTGAATATTGAAGTGATTTGAAGAAATTTGGAAAATGTTCTAAGCTTTATTAGTTTCATTTATAGAAATATTTTCCTTAAATTTATTTCCTTGTTCTTATGATTATATCATTTAGAAGGAAATACATTTTACAAACAATTTGCATGTTTGCTCAACAAAGTTATATTATTTCAAATGCAAATTGATTTTGATGTTTTGTCTTACTTTGTATGGTTGGGTATAGTGTCATTGATTTGCATGGTATGCCTAACTTTGTATATCTTTTCATTAATGCAAATTGATGATTGTTTATGTGCTTTATAGTAAAATCTTTTGTTTCATGATCATTTGAGCTGCGTAAGTACATATGTGATTTTGTGTGCTAAGCTCATTTGGTACGTATGATCCTCATATCCATTTTGCTTTTCATTGTAAGACTAGTACATTTGCTAAAGTGGAGATTTTACATGAGAGATCGATGGATCTTTCTAGATGAATTGGAATTAAACCATTGTTCTTCATAGGTATACCCATATATGAGATCCATTTTCATCTATATGCGATCCATGATATCCTTCTAACTTCATACCTTCTTGTGCATGGATAGTTATATTCTTTATTGATGATTTGGTATTAGTTAGATCATGAGTGTTGATTGATCCTCTCCATGCAAATGTCAAATGGCTCCATATATGGTTGTACTTTTAAGTTACATTTGTAGATACCATACTAGAACTCAAAAATCCATCTTTTGTGCCTTCTAGTCATTATTTGAAATGGATGGTTATGATGTTGATTCAAGTGTACTTTCTTAGTGTTGTCATCTTTATACATGTTTCAACTTCATAGTAGTGATATTGATCATATGAATCTCTTTAAAATCTATTTCTTGTATTTTATAGTTATATCTATTGTTTGATGGATATCATAGATGTTGAATTCATATGATTTATCACTTTGAAAACTGCATACATCACCAAGCTATATCCTTTTATGCAATTTAAAATGTTCATCACTATGCTCATTAGTTATATCATTAAAAGTGATGAATTTTTATTTATGATGCTTGATGGAATTTTGTGTTTGTCACATCCTTGCTCTTAATCATGTTTCATATTCAATTGCTTTCTTTAAGTACCATTTTCTATTGATGTCATATCTTGAGAATGTGATAGACCTTCTGTACATTGGATTGAACTTGATAGTAAATAGGTTTTTATTCCATGTCACATTCTATTAGCATCATAACTTTCATGTTTGCCACCTCTCTTGCACATATATGTAAATCTCATGACCACCATGTGTATATGATCATAATCTTGGTTGGTTAATTGTTGAGGTTGGCTTCATATTTGAACTTCATTTCACTCATCTTGCACATGATAATCATATTTAATAGTTGGATGAAATGATTTCAAATTATTCATAGCATATGATTTTCATAGTTATATTAATTGATGCTATGTTTAGTAAACCCCATAACATCATGGATAGCTCCAATTTGGATTAATCCTAGTAGTTATATTCTCTTAACTCCATTTTAGAGTGATTGAGTTAATAATCTTATCCTTGATCTCAATTGGTTTCTTTAATTCCAATTGGTATCCATGATATTGTTGACACCAAAAATGTCACTTTGCTTCTTCAAGAGCCAAAAAACTGCATGAAGTCGCAACCTGCCATAAACAGGCAATGCTACTTCCAAAAAATCAAATCTTGTCAGAATCAAACAAAAACTGCAAGATCCTTCAAGATAGCCAAAAGAGGAGTACATAAGAAGTTGCGGGCCATTTCAAAATCATTTGGCCTAACTTCGCTTCTCCGGCAGCTGAAAAGGAGCTTTCGGCGGTGAAAGCATCAGAGACACCAAATCTTCGATCAGAGCCGATGGATGGTCTCAAAATACATCCAAAAGGCTCCACGTCAAGTTCTGAGTCAAACCGACAACGTTTGACCCTACATCAACCCTTGAATAACTAAATCAAGCCTTTCGGCGGCGAGAACTTCCGAGGCCATCACTCATCAGATAGAGCACATGGACGGCGTCAAATTGCTTACAAAGGGCTACGCGTCAAATTTCAGGTCATTTTGACAACATTTTACCAAACTTTGACGCTCGAAAGCCAAATCAGGCCTCCCGGCGGCGAAGCTCCCCGGGACCGTGGTTTCCAAGGCAGAGCCTATGGATCATCTTAAAATGACTCCAATAGGTTTCCTGTCAAAATTCAAGTCAATCAGACATCGGTTGACCGCACATCAAGCCGCGACATCTTCATCGCGACAAAAGCAAGTATACTGGTGATAGGACCCCAAACGGCTTCAAAACTAAAAAAATCCTATGGTTGGTCTTATTTATTGCTCAGGAGGCTTCACACCAAATTTTAGGTCATTCCGACATCGTTTGACCCAGTTTCAGCTTCTGACGGAAAATCGACAGCTTTGCGCGACGAAGTCTTCGGCTTTCTCAGAAAATTGGAAACTTTGCAAAATAAAATGCAAGGATTCTCATCAGGTTTTCTACAGCGAAATCAAGCCAATAAATGATAAAAAATGTCAGGGAAAAATACAGAAGAAAAAAGAATAAAAAACAGCAAAAACGGACACAAAACGGGACAAAAAGGGGGAAAACCCCCAGGGTCGCAGGCCCCTGCGACCCTGGGGCCCGGGATCGCCCGGTGGTCCCCCGGAAAACCCGTGGGCCTGCGACCCTGGGGCCCGGGATCGCCCAGTGGGCCCCCGAAAAACCCGTTATTTTAGCGATTTGAAGCGTCCGACCTCTGGTATTTTTCAAAATTCATACTTTTGAGACACAGAATCCTATGACATTCGTCAAAATCACGGGTCAATCATAAAGAGTATCAAAATCAACATTGATCGCCAACCGGTTAACCAAAAAAGTGTGCTTTCTACCCGACCGATCGAGAAATCGACAGGATAGATGGCATCGACCCGCTGTTGGCAACCAATACCTGAAGTTACGTGGTCAATTGATGTCGATCTACATGAAGATCCATCGTTGATCATCGCCAGAAGAATCCCAAAGGAGCGGCACGGCCCGTGACTCTTCAACTGCTCGGCGACCACTTAATGCGATTAATTGACTAGCTTTATTGCAGTCATTAATCCATTTCTTTGGACGGCCCAATCAGAAGCAAGCATCCGGGAGTTACAAGTTAAGAGATTCATGACATTTAAATCATGAAACTCCTCCCATCATGGCGATTAAAGGCGATTAAATGCCCTCGATCTCCTCCGGTCAATCAGAAGCCAAGAAAAAGGAGTTACAAAATAAAGAAATTAAATCCTGTAACTCCTCCCACTATGCGGCTTAATGACAATAAAAGCCCATAAACCCTCCTAAATGGCTACCAAAAAGCCTATAAATAGGAGAGCACTCCAAGAAGAAAGGACAACATAGAAAACACACAACAGATTGCAGAAAATCCGAAAACTCAGACAGAAAAAGGCATCAGAAATCTAAGAGAGAAAACTCTGCGAAAGTTCTACACCGACCACCGCTACAAGGTGACAAAAGTCTCTTGGGGGGTACCCCCCCCCCAAGGTCCTTGCCTTCTCCTTCTGCCTCCAATGGCTTAGATGTGGCTTTTCAGCCCATCTACTTAGTTTTTTATTGGACATAGGACCTCCTTTTGGTCTTTGTCCTCTAAAAACCTGAGGTTATAGCCAAGCCAAGCGAATCGATAGCATCCTCTATTCTCATCTGCATGGATGATGGCGAAGTCCACACATGGCTTGCGACTGTCAATCTGAACGGGTCCTCCACAATCTCCTGAGAAGTTAGATCCTCCTTTTCTTGCTTTTCATTGTAGTTTGTATTTTTTCAAAAGAGATAAAAATCACAACTCTTGTCTTTCATTATTGATAAGAATTGTAAATCGGCTATAAACGCCAAAAATCAGCTATAAACGCCAAAATCCACTATAAATGCCAAAAAAATCGCCTTTAACGGCAAATCAAGAAAATGTCTCTTTTCTTAAATATATGTGCAATGGAAAACTTGAAAGAAGTTGATTTCCTTTTTACTTGTGAAGGTTGATCTCCGGATCACCACTTGTAACTCCAAGTAAAATAGAAAATCTGGCACACCCACATAAAAGAAATGTTGTTGCCCGCCTCTGCCCCTTGGTTACGAAAGGGTCGCACCCAAACAGACTCCCACGTCCGCCGACCCCGGTAGAACCGGGCAGAATGGCGCCGTTCCATCAAGCTGGCACCCGGTTGGACCCGTTCACTTGAAAACACGATGCTAGAAATGAAATATTTGCATATCATATCTTTTGCTCTGTGCTTATACTTCTTTTCTTGATTCCTTGCCTACTTTCTAATTGGTGGCCTATGTTGGATTCCGCATCTTAAAAAAATGAGATGAGATTTTTTTTTGGAAATTTCTAATTCTTTGAATTTATTTCCACTCTTTCTCTTAAAAAAAAACAAAAAATTAGATTTCTCATTTTGGATTCAAAATTGAGAAACCTTGATCCTTTCCTATCGTTCAACGCGCTTGCAGAAATGTTGAGCCTGTTCGACTAAGGTTTTGGGCCATCGTTTCTCTTCGATGATTCATTAAAGATCTAAACAAAAAAATAAAAAATTAGATTTTTCATTTTGGATTCAAAATTGAGAAACCTTGATCCTTTCCTATCGTTCATCGTGCTTGCAGAAATGTTGAGCCTGTTCGACTAAGGTTTTGGGCCATCATTTCTCTTCGATGAGTTCATTAAAGATCTAAAAAAAAAATTAGATTTTTCATTTTGGATTCAAAATCGAGAAACCTTGATCCTTTCCTATCGTTCATCGTGCTTGCAGAAATGTTGAGTCTATTCGACTAAGGTTTTGGGCCATCGTTTCTCTTCGATGAGTTCATTAAAGATAAAAAAATAATAATAATAAAATAAAAAATTAGATTTCTCAGTTTGAATTCAAAATTGAGAAACTTTGATCCTTTCCTATCGTTCATCGCGCTTGCAGAAATGTTGAGCTTGATCGACTAAGGTTTTGGGCCATCGTTTCTCTTCGATGAGTTCATTAAAAATCTAAAAAATATATATATAAAAAATACAAAAAAGACATAGACCACTAAGGTTAAACCAACTGCGTTCTTTGATCACGGTGGATTCAAGAAAAGCCTTGTCCAGAGTGTGGAGACAGCTTGACTGTTCTAGGCAAGGGTCCTCCAAACGGGTTCATTAAGTAATCCTATCCTTACCTGGGGGCAATTCTATCAATCGAGATTTCATAAGACCGGGTTAGGAGTCCTATGTGTACTCTCTCGTCTTTTAAATAAAAAAATTTTCAAAATAAAAATTTTTTAAAATAAAATTTTAAAATAAAAAAAATAAAAAATAAAAAAAAAATCTTAAAAAAAAAAATAAAAAAAAAATAAAAAAAAGATTTAAAAAAAATCTTCAAAAAAAAAAAACTTCCGTCATTTTGGGTTTAGATTGGGGAAATTTTGGTCTCCTCCTTTCTGAGCACTGGCGCTCGCGGAAATCGCTGAGCCCGTGTTCAGATCGGAGTACCTTTTGCTCTCTTTGATGAACCTGATATTGACCTTTCAAAAAAAAAAAAAAACTCGTCATTTTTGGATTCAGATTCGAGAAATTATGGTTCATTTCCTTCCGAGTACTGGCTCTCGCGGAAATCGCTGAGACCGTATTTGGATCGGAATACCATCTGCTCTCTTTGATGAATCCAATCTTGACCTTTCAAAACAGAGAATCTCATCTCATGGATGCGGTCTCCAAACATTTTTTGTCTAGCGGTACTAGTACGCCCTTTCAGGGTCAACTGTATTCGCGACCGGCACATTTGTAACTCCAACTTTATATTCTTCTTACCTCGAGCAAGCTCTGCTTCCCGATAAGTCGAATTTAAGTTCACAATTGCTTCTAGCAGTCACTGGGACGCTCATTCTGGGCTTACCATACCTGCGATCAGAACAATTGTACCCTCTATGCCTTTTTGCCTTCTTCATATTGCTTGGGTCATATCCCTCTAGCGATTTGAAAAGACAAAACCATAGAACTTCCCATTTATGATCATTATATTCTTGTGATTACTAATGGATGTGGTCTTGTTTCAGAAATTTTTCGAAAACTAACAATGGCAGCTTCCCTAACCATTACCTTCGACGAGAACAAGCCCCAACTTATGCTTCAACATAAGCAAAGCACGCGCACCTACAAGCGCCCTATCAGCTGCCGAAGCGTCAACTCCCTCGGCAACTCTCTGAACTCCAGGTCGACCTCGACTCCCCAGACTATTATCTTTGGGATGCTGGGACCATTCCCACTTCTCGAAGAACAAACTGCTCCATCCAAGAAGCAGAAACTCGCCTCTCAACGTGTCACTACCGTGACACCAAAGGTGAGCACCAGAAGGCCTGAAGCCTGTGGTAGCCACACGAAGCCTCGACCCGCAAATGACCAGGTCTATCCCAAGACTTGGTCCCCAAGACCTTCACCAAAACAAAGAAGGTCCCAAATATCCACCAAGCCAGCATTCCTGGCCCCACTCAAGGAGAACCAGTTCTACCCTCTTGCTTACATGAAAGAGGAGAGACCCATCTCCAACCTGACTCCCAAGTCATCCCAGCATGAGCCGGCTTGTTCCTACAAGCCTAAAATCAAGTCATGCATCACAAGGCCTCTGCAAGCACCTGCTAAGGTCCACAAACCTGCAGTTCGACCCTTCATCTCTACAGGGGCCGAACTCCAAAAATTCAAAGCTTCGCTGTAACAGGCGGAGGACCGGGTTCGTATCCTGTCCTTGCCCAGCTACAAAGAAGACAGGCTCGGTTGCTGTGCCCGAGGGAGCACATCCTTCGTTGTCAAGGCCCGGCCAGGGCTGACCGAAGCTCAAATTGCTTGTCGTATACGCCGCCGCGCGTCATATCGTCAAAAGAGATTAGAGAAGCAAAGGATCCAGTCTCCTACACTTCAAGTCTCTTCCAAATGGGTCAAAAAAGAAAGACCCAACCAAGTTGTTACCGTCCATATGGTTGGAAAAACCAGAAGACGCCAAAAGTCAGCAACAAAAAGCCATGCCTGACGTTCGGTGACTCGCAGCGTCTCCAGGACAAGAAGACACTCAGAAGAATCCCCTGCTCCTTCAAGCAAAGGACGGCAGAGTGATCCTTCCTCAAGCTCTTCATCAAAAAGAATGAGCCCCAGCTCAGTCACCAGGACAGTTTCTTCGTTCGAATCCCGAGGGATGAACGTCCTGGCTACAAATTCTGAGCCACCACCCCGCAATCCACCTCAAGATGATGCGATCACACGCATCCAACAGTTGGAACAAGGCCAACAGAGGATTGAAACTCTGATGGAAAACCTTCTCCTCGCCTTCCAAAATCAGGCGAACAATGAACCTCCTCAGAATCATCAAGACGATGAGGTAAATGGAGAAAAAAATGAGTCACGTGCCCTTACCAAAAAGGACGTAGACAGTATCCTCGCCAAAGCAAAAGAAGAGGATATACTCAAGGAGCATGGGATCAAGCCACCGTATCCCTTATGGATGGACTCGGTCCCGTTCCCTACAAAATTCAAGCATCCTACTCTCCAAACATATACGGGGAAAGGATCAGCCAGACAGCACGTCATCCACTTCAAGATCCTGACGGGAGCTATCGCCGATCAAGATGCACTCAAAATCTGCCTCTTTGCAAGTACCCTAAAAGGTACGGCCTTCGATTGGTACTCCACTCTGCCAGAGGACTCCATCCAAAACTGGGCCATGCTTGAGACACGCTTCCTGACTCACTTCAAAGGTGAGGATCATCCCGCTACTATGGCTCAGCTGTGCAGCCTAAAACAGGGGGAGAATGAGTTAACATATGACTTCATTCACAAGTGGAAAAGCAATGGCATACAAATGCTCTGATTTATTGCCACAAGCGTCGCTAGTCGACATCTGCCGAAACAACATGAGAGCTAGAATCCACTCCATGATCATCGGCAACAAATCAAAGAACCTGGGAAAACTCCTAGAAGTTTCCATGGAAGCTGAAACGGTGATTAAAGACCTCAATAGTCAGAAATCATCAAGAAAAGAGCCAACCACCATTGCAACCTCTAAACCAAAGAAGAAAGAGGTCCTCAATGTGCAGACCAAGTCAGCTCCTCAGCCACCAAAGAAAGCTGAAAACAAAGCTGCTGGTAAGAGACCTGAACTCTCAGATACCTTCAAAGAACGAGTAGAGAAGAAATATCCGTTTGATGAAGATGTTGATGAAATCTTCGGGGCTCTTGTGGCAAACGGCAAGCTCACCTTGCTTGAACCAAAAAGACCGGGTGATATTGGTAAAACCAACGATCCTCGGTACTGTCCATACCACCAGATGATCTCGCATCCTCTCAATCAATGCTTCGTTGTGAGGGAGAAAATAAACGAGATGTGGAAAAACAGAGTCATCACCTTTGACAAAAACTATGGGTCTGCCTCCGTCAACATGGTGACATGTGGACAAACATCAAAATCACCGAAGAAGAAGATCACTACTTCCTTCAAGGTGATAAACTCAATCCAAGCGTCCGAGGAACTGGTTCCTTACCCGACACCAGACGGATAACCCATATGGGTACATCCCGATCTCCTGGAAGATGAAAATTAGGAGGTCGTGAAAACAAAGCCTACAGCTCAACAGCGAAGGCAGGCTATAAAATATCTCCTCAAGCTCAAAAGGCACGAGAAGACCCAGCCAAAACAAGAAGTCAAAGAAAAGGCAAAGGCTTCCTCTACCGCTTCACTGGAGGCAACAAAAACATCCCTTTCAGAGACTACAAAGGGGGTAAGAAAATTCACTCTTAGTGATTTCATGCCACCTCAATTCAAAGAAGCCACGCAGGAGGCATCATACTCTTGCAATTCGGTAGTTGGATTCTCCATTGATGGATACGAGTCCAGCAACACCGATGATGGATTCGAATCCAACTACACAGACGAGTGGGAGGAGTCCCTTGAAACAGGAGAATATCTCTCCGATGAAGAATGGGTTCCTGAGAATCATCTTATGCCAGTAATCTGGTATAACCCCCTACAGCCACAAGGATCCTGGTCTGATGATGAAGAAGACCGAGAGGCTGTATAAGAAAATGCTATTGAACCAGCACCCCTCATTGCTCCAGTGGAAATCAACTTTGTTGAGCCACAAAGAGTTGATGAAGAAGAAGACTTGGCTCCCATGCCTGATCTCGAAGAATATGCAAGGGTCTTGCAGCGTCTCACTCTAGAACAAGAGCAAGACCGCGTCAACGAGCTTCCTCACAATCCAGAGCCTGAAGTCCCTGAAGACCATCAGGTACATCCTCCCTTAACTCTTGAAAATGGAGAAAATTGCTGGATAGACGATCCTCTTACATCCGAGGATGAGTCTAACTCCGATCAGGCAACGTCTCCTGTCAGAGCTTCTTGTAATGTGATAATTCAGGATTATAACTCTTCCGAAGCATCGTCTGATGAGAGCACTTACACTCCGGCGACGCCTAGCAATGTATCTTCTAGAGCCACCTCATCTCACGTGACTTTCACTGAGATGACACCCTCTCAGGTTTCTTCTCCTGAGACTGTGACTTCAAAGTTCACACCCTTCCTGACTGAAGAATTCCCAGCTATTGATGCTTGGGACGATGAATTGGTCAACGAAGAAGAAAGGTTCCTGGATGCTGTTCAGGACTTATTCCCGAAAAATGTTCGGTCACAATCACTGAGGATGGCAACTCTGCTGCTGATACATCCTCAGCAAATGAAAAAGGACAGCCTCTTGATCCTGAAGACAATCTTCCAAACGAAGACCCTTCTCAAGAAGCTCTCGAAGTTGGTAGAGGCACCCGCTCTGGCCGGGATTACCATAAAAATTACAACCAATCTTCCTTTACATATGTAAATCCTTCGGGAAAAGATGTTGTAAGCACCCCTAGTGGCAACAATGATGAACATGCAGGCCCTAAGGAGTCTTTCAAGTATGACTTGATCAAACACTTCAAGCACATACCTGCACGTCTGCACATCCTAGATTTATTGCGAATGTCTCCGTACACTCGTGATAATCTCATTTCAGAATTACAAAAGCTGAATGAGGATGTTGACAAACCTGCCCCGCAAGTCCTCCAAATTGAAATGGATTACCGGGTCAAAAACTCAGAAGCTTCCTCAAGGGGAGAAAAGAAGAAAACTGAGGGATCATGCATTGAATGCCTCTCGGTTAAAAAAGCAGCCAGTGCAACCATCGCCTTCATAAAGTACGATCTCCTACTTGGCGAAACAAGGCACAACCGACCCCTGTACTTCACAGGGTACATCAAGGAAATGCCTATACACAGAGTTCAGATCGACCCAGGTTCTGCACTCAACCTCATCTCCACTTCGGCCCTCGAAGAGTTGGGCATCCCACCCAGCAAACTGAGCCACACATCTGTATCTATCTTTGGATACGATGGGAGTACTCAAAGGCCTATCGGCAAAATCAGTTTCAAGTTGCAGATCGGTGATCTTATCTCTGAGGTCACAGTGTATGTAATAAAAACCCCTTCATGCTACAACATCCTTCTCGGACGCCCTTGGATCCACGAGAATGGTGTTGTCCCTTCAACTCTACATCAATGCATCAAGTTTGTTGGTGACGACGGCATGATACATCGAGTCTTTGTGGACAGAAAACCCTTCCAAGGTAAAGAAGTCCACTTTGCAGACTCACAAATGTAAGAAGGTGAAAAAGAAGAAGAGGAAAAGCACACAGCACCCTTTGTAGAAAATCTACAGAAAGATAAAGGCAAGGCTCCTCAACAATCACCGAAAGAAAACAAACCATCTGGTAAATTCGAAGAGAGCATTCAAACTCCTTTCATCATCTCCCTCAAACCTTCAAAGCCTTTGGTCATCACAACTAAAGTGAAGAAGGCAAAGCAAAGGCCTGGGGGAAAATTTGTTGCCTCTTTCGTGTCTATCATGCAAGACACGTATTCGGATTCAGAGCCAGAAGATGACACATCGTCAAGCCAAGGTGACACTCAGCAAGTTCAGCCTGCTCTTACTCCAATGGAGACAACTTCTGACATAGAAGATCCTACGTCAGCTTCCTTCGTTGTTCCAGTAACTTTAGCAAAGGAAAAACCGATCTTCTTCCATAGATCGGATGCTTCTTCATCAAACTCCATGCTTGAACCTTTCCAAAATGAAGGTATGCCTCAACTATCCTTATATAGTTCTGTGGCACAAGCTATTATGAAGAAAATGGGCTATGAAGCTCAAAACCCAGTCGGTTTGGGAGAAGGACGCGGTATTCTCATGCCATTGGTGCCCGTCTTGACCAAAAGCCAGCTGGAAGATTGGAGACTCTACGGCTATGTAGAAAAGTCTTCACACGGGTTAGGGTATGATCCCGACACACCCCTGAGACAGTTGACACAAAGGCTTAAAAGTAAATATATTGACCAAGCCTCAACATCTCAAGTCCATGAAGACATCGATCTCCCTGGATATCTCTTTGATGAGTCACCTGACGAAGATCGAGGAAGCTCATCCAATTGGTAAGATTTCTTCGAAAATGAAGAGGAGTTGTCCGATGGCACAGACGTGTGGTCTTCTGACACAGAAGAACCCTCATCTCCAAAAGAAGTAGCCTACTCCGACCTGGTTTCAACAGGTGATTAGGATCATCTCATAGCAAGCCTTGGGAAAATTACCGATCAAGAAGACCCGTGGAAAGGAACAAAACCTTGGTCTGGAAATGCCCTTGAAACCCAGAAGGTTTCGTTGAGCTGGAAGCCTCCGAAAATATTGTGGAGGAACCACCTTCGAACCTTCCAACAGAAGATCCTATTCAAAGGATAGACTTGGGAACACCAGATAACCCACGTCCTGTATTCATAAGCAAGAATATAAAGGATGATGAGTTACCCGAGTATATCGCCTTTCTTCGTGAGTTCGTTGATTGCTTTGCATGGTCTTACGCTGAAATGCCTGGCTTAGACCCCAAAATAGCGGTCCACAGACTCAATCTTCAAGGAGACATCAAGCCTATCAAGCAAGGCCAAACAAGATTCCGTCCAGATGTGATGGATAAAATTGAACAAGAAGTTCAAAAACTCAAAAGTGTCGGCTTCATCCGTGAGGAACAACATCCTGAATGGTTGGCCAACATTGTCCCTGTGACAAAGAAAAACGGGTAGAGCAGGGTCTGTATTGACTATAGAGACCTGAATGGCGCATGCCCTAAAGATGAATTTCCGCTCCCCATACCAGAGGTAATGATTGATAATACCTGTGGATTCGAGCGAATGACATTCATGGATGGTTTCTCTGGCTACAATCAGATAAAGATGCATCCTGAAGATGAAAAACATACATCCTTTCGGACCCCATTTGGCGTGTATTGCTACACTGTCATGCCATTTGGTCTGAAAAATGCTGGCGCCACATATCAGAGGGCTATGATGAAGATATTCCAAGATATGCAGCACAAGACGGTTGAATGTTACGTTGATGACCTCGCCGTCAAAAGCAAAAGAAAAGAAGATCATCTCGAAGACCTTTGAGAAGTCTTCCTCCGGCTTCGCAAACACAAACTGTGAATGAATCCTCTGAAATGCTTCTTCGGCGTCTCATCGGGTAAGTTCCTCGGATTCTTAGTTCGGAAAGCTGGAATAGAGCTTGACCCCATAAAATTCAAAGCCATTCTAGAAATGCCCTCTCCAAGAACCTTGAGAGAACTCAAAGTGCTTCAAGGGAGATTGGCCTACATCAGACGGTTCATCTCCAATCTTTCGGGGAAATGCCGTCCATTCTCCCAGTTGATGAAAAAAGGTGTAAACTTTGTCTGGGATGCTGACTGTGAAGCTGCTTTCCAAGATATCAAGTCATACCTGACAAAACGTCAAGTGTTAGCTGCTCCTACCATTGGAAAACCATTCATCTTGTACACAAGAGCCCTTGATCACTCTCTGGGAGCTCTGCTTGCGCAAGAAAATGATGAAAGAAAAGAAGCTGCTCTATATTACCTCAGCCGCATGCTCGTAGGTGCAGAGCATCGCTACTCTCCAGTCTAAAAAGAATGTCTTGCAGTGATGTTCGCCGTACAAAAGCTACGTCACTACTTGCTTTCCAACACAGTCTACCTGGTCTCGAGGGTCAACCTCTTGAAGGTCCTTGTCACAAAAGCAGGTTCTCTCAATGCCCAACTGGCAAAATGGTCCATCCTCCTGTCACTATTCGATATTAGGTATGTACCACAAAAAGCAATCAAAGGGCAAGCTCTAGCGGACTTCCTCGCAGAGCATCCATTGCCTAAAGATTCTCCACTCAGAGATGATCTCCCAGACGAACCATCTACAATGTGGAGACTTTCTCACAAAATGCTTCTTGGGACATGTACTTTGACGTTGCAACCAGGACAAATGAAAAGAGACAGCTGATCTTGGGAGTTGGCATCCTCTTTGTTAGCCCCGACAAATACATGATTCCACATGCTTTCTCGCTACTGGAACCATGCACAAACAATGTAGCTGAATATCAAGCTCTGATCCTAGGATTGGAACTTGCCATCGAATCCGGTATCACCATGCTGGAAGTCTTTGGAGACTCTCAACTGATCGTCAACCAGATGAATCAGAAATTTGAAGTCAGGAAGCCAGATTTGCTGCCTTACTACAACAAAGCACGATCGCTTCTGCAAAAGTTTGACATCTGTCACATCACCCACATTCGTAGAGGTGAAAACATACGTGCAGATGCCCTGGCTGGACTTGCCGCATCTATGGTAATCTAAGAAGGAGAAAACATGCAAATCACAGTGTGCGAAAGAAGAATCATTCCTCCTCTTAACACACACCAAGCAGTTGCTGAATGCCACAAAGTGGTTGGAAGTCGGATTTCAATCCTTCAAACTTCAATCGACGACTGGAGGGATCTGTTCATTGATTACATTATGTTCGGAATCCTACCTGAAGATCCAAAAGAACGGGTAAGCATCCAAAGGCGAACCCCAAGCTTTCATTTAGATATTCCTTCAAAAGTCCTTTATAGGAAATCCTTCAATGGAGTACTTCTACGCTGCTTGTGACAACAAGAGGCTGAAGAAACACTCAAAGAAGTTCATGCTGGTCTTTGCGGAGCTCATCAGGCTGGTCCCAAGCTCTATGATCAGATAAAAAGGTTAGGTTATTACTGGCCTACCATGGTAGCTGACACAATGCAATTTGCTAAGCGCTGCCAACAATGCCAAGTTCATGGAGATTACATTCACATGCCTCCAGAATGGCTACATCCTACACCGATTTCATGGCCTTTCGAAGCCTGGGGTATGGACATCATAGGTCCTATTTCTCCCCCTTCGAGCAAAGGTCATCGCTTCATCTTCGCCGCTACGGATTATTTCTCCCCGTGGTCAGAAGCATTTGCGTTCAACAAAATGAAGACCTCATCAGTCCTTTAGTTCCTGCGCACCAACATCATTTGTCGTTTCGGCATACCCAAAAGATTCGTCTATGATAATGGACCACAATTCCGGGATCATCGATTCTACAGGTTCTGCGACAAATACAAAATCCGAAGCTGTCCTTCGACACCATACAATCCGGCAGCAAAAGGATTAGCAGAAGCTTTCAACAAGACACTCTGCAAAATCCTCAAAAAAATGGTCTCTAGTCACAAAAGAGACTGGAGCGTCAAACTGTCTGAAGCTTTATGGGCCTATCGAACCACCGTTCGAGGACCAACCCATAGCACACCATTCTCCTTAGTCTATGGATGCGAAGCTGTCATGCCCTTGGAAGTACAAATTCCTTCCTTGAGGGTATCTTTGCAAAATGACATGACTCAAGAAAGCAATGTCAAATTGTGACTCCATGAGCCGGACAATCTCGATGAGAGACGGCTCAAAGCTCAACAAAGCATTGAACTTTACCAAGGACGCATGGCAGGATCTTTCGACAAAAAGGTCAGGCAACGCGCCTACAAAAAGGGTGACTTGGTTCTTGCGGTAAAAAGACCAATGGTCTTCGCTCACAAGTCCAAAGTCAAATTTGAGCCAAAATGGGAGGGACCCTACGTCATCGACTAGGTTTTCTCCAACGGCGCATACGCACTCCTAAACATGGAAGGTGACAGATGTATGCTGCCCATCAACGGCAAGTTTTTAAAGCGGTACTACCTTTAAAGACTTACCCAACTGAGTAAGAGCAATGCCTGTATGGCCAAAACCGGTTTCCAAGTACATGTTCGCTAAACCCACTCTTTTTAGAATTTTCATATCAAATGTTGAAATTTCTAGAAATTTAAACAATGCTTACTTTTATCGTTTCATTGTTCAAAAAAAAATCCAAGTTTAGGAGCCTTTCCATAACTTGACCAAAATTTTCAACCCTTGAACCCAAAATTCATTGTTTGAAACAAAATCAGGATTCAGGGATTTCCACCCTAGTCCACCCTACCTTTTACCGCCTAAATGGTTTTAGGTCAAATTTTATGACCCTCGTGTCTTTAAACAAAAAAAAAGGTTTTTCAAAAAGCCGCGGGGAAGCGACGCTTAGTCGATACTCGCACAAATCGGAAGCATACGAACCACGTTCGACACTTCCAAAATCGCAGGGAAGCGACATTTCGTCGATACTTGCAAAATCCAAAACCGCGGATATGCAACATTTCAATTGATATCCACAACCCAAATTTCAAAGGTTCGAAAAAACCTAAAAAACCATGGAGACGCAACATTTCAGTTGATATCCATAACCCAAAGGTTTGAGAAAACCACAAATCTCAAAAATCATGGGGAAACGACATCAAGTCAGTACCCGCAGAACCAAAATTTTTGAAAAGCAAGGATGCGACATTCCATTGATACTTGCACCAAAATCCGCGAGGATGCGACATTCCATCGATACTCGCAACCGAATGAGCAAGGATGCGACACTCCATCGATACTTGCAAGAACATTCAGCAGGGAGGCGACTTGTGGTCGATACTTGCGTTTTTGAAAATCAAACCGGCTATAGATGCCACAAACAGGCTATAAATGTCACCAAAACCGGCTATCAATGCCACAAACCGGCTATCAATGCCACAAAACAAAACCGGCTATCAATGCCACAAACCGGCTATCAATGCCACAAACAAAAAAAAACTTGGCTTTCAAAAAAAAACCAGGCTATAGATGCCACCAAAACAGGCTATGAATGCCACCAAACTCGGCTATTAATGCCACAAAAAATCGGCTTCCATGCCACAAACAAAATCTGGCTCCCATGCCAAAACAATCATTTGACAAAAGATTTCACAAAATGACAAACTTTTGATCAAATCCCATTTAGCAATTACTTTCATCACAAAAAGATTTAAGTGAGCGTAGGGAAAAAAAAAGCATCCCATTTAGCAATTACTTTCATCACAAAAAGATTTAAGTGAGCGTAGGGAAAACAAAAAAAAAAGCATCCCATTTAGCAATTACTTTCATCACAAAAAGATTTAAGTGAGCGTAGGGAAAACAAAACAAAAAAAAAGAGAAAAGTACCAAAAAATGCATGTGGTACCAACAAAAAAAAAAAAAGTGTTCACAAGCACTACAAAAAAAAGAATACAAAAAAAATACATGTGGTACAAAAAAAAGAGAAGGATAGTTTCTGCTACAAAAATCAGGAGCTCAGCCAAAAATGGTCTCCAGCCAAGAGTTCAGCTCCTCAAGCAAAGTTTTGGCCTCAGCCGTCAGGGATTCCAAGGCACGCTTCTTCAGGAACCTGCCATGAGATGCTGGAGGATGCTGCAATCCTTCTTTCACACCGGGAAGCTTATCCCGAGCAGTTTGCCATCGTTTGCTTTATTGAGACTTCCTTTTAAGAACTCGATCGACATCTACAACCCGGCGAATCAGAGCACTCTCCCTGTCGCGAGCCTCTGTTATTGCAGCCCACTTGGCAGCGACTTGTGCCTGCAGATGCTCAAGATGTTTCCTGGCCTCATCGACCTCTCTATCAAGGATGTTAAGGTCATGTGTCAGCCCAATGATGGCTAGCTCTTCTAAGTTCTTCTCTCGGACTATCTGCTTCCTGCTTTGTGTAGCCTCATCCAGGTTAGACTGAGCCTTATCCGCAGGGTCCAGGAACATCTCCTTGAAGAACTGGTCATCAGGAAAACCCATGGTCTCAAACCACTTGTCACCCAGCGCAATGATCCTATCAACGATCGCCCTGGCACCTGTGACATCCAAACCAGCCTATTCGGCATCACCAAGAATCTCATGCACATGCTGGATCATACCAAATCCGGCATCCAAGTGTCCAGAAATGAGAGTCTTAATCCAGGAGCTCAGAACCCGCACCACCACCTTCTTCGCAAAAAGAAGAGATGGCCCAGCTGAAGATTCGCCCGGCTCCGTGGGTCAGCTGCCCATGTCATAACCTGTTGGAAGAGAAACAAAAAAATTCTTTCCAGTGCTGCTGAGGAAGGAACCTCAGCACGAAAAATCTCCTCAACATTGTCAGAACTGGTCCCAGGAGTCTCTACCTCTGGATCGACCTCTAGGCATCCCTTGCTCTGGTTCCGAAGGAAGCGACGGACTCTCCTCTGTCACCACAAAACCTGCCAAAGAAACATAAAAAGGTATGAATATGATCTTGTTTGAAAATCATTATCAGGGTTATTACTACAAAATACCTTATTCGACGACTGGTGGAACACTCTCTTCCTCCATGAACTCATCAGAAGCATCATCAACATTTGCGTCCATCGATGGTTCAAAGTCTTCGGAATCCTGTGGCAAGTCAGCTGACAAGAAAAATGTTAGCAAACCAAGTCACAGACAAAAAAAAGAGAAGAAAGCAAAAGAAGTCATATCAATTGGAGCTTCTGGATTCACTCCAGAGTCCCTCGGTTCTTCAGGTGCCTCGACAGGATCCGTCACCGCCTCATCGGCAGGAACCTCAGGTATCACCAAATCTTCCTCTGCTAAAAAAAGAGGAGCAGCAAGAAGAGAAAACAAATCAAGACATGGAAAAATCCCATGAAAAGAAATGGAAAGAAAAAAAGGAAGAATCATACCTTCACAGACGGTCTCTTCTTCTCGGCTTCTCTTCTCTGGAGGCTCGTCAGCATCCCCTGGCACCTCCTCATTGATAGTAAGAGGTACTTCCAAGTTAGGAGAATCCTCATGCTGCCCCTTGCTGCAATGATGACTCCTCCTCCTCTTACTCCTGCGGGCTCGCTTCTTAGAGGAACCTGCCCCGCTGTCAGAGTCAGGTTTCCCACTTGACTCCTCACTGGATATTCTACTCTTGCCAGTAGACTCCACGGAAGCTTGCCTTTGCGCCGCTTGCATCCAAGCATCAAGTTCGGCTTCCTCCTGTTCTAGCTGTTCTAAAGCCTCATTAGGTATTTCTCGAACAGCTTTAGAACCAATGACGCCCTGGTCACCGAGAACGCCTATTTTGTACTTCTCTCCAGAAAGGAAGGCCCAAACTTCCTCTCGCCGGACGCCATCCGACTTTCCAAGGCCCTTTCCAGATGCCAGCTTCACATCAAGCTCCTTCTTGGAAAGCCCCCGATATGCCGAAAAGCTCTCCGCGAACCACTTCGCAAAGCCGGCAGTACGGGAAGTCAACAACATAGGATAAGAGATCATGGTTGTAGTGTCTTCAGCACTATAAAAAGCCCATGCATTTCTCCCGTCCTGTAAACCTCCAAAGCGCTTCACCATGCTTGAAGGCGCTCCAACAATGCCTTGAGAAAAACCCAACTGCAAAGCAAAATGAGAGGGTACATACGGCTGGATGTCGACGAAAAGATGTCTGCGGTACACCATTGTGCCGACACGTATGCTGAAAAGCCACTCCTTCTTTGTGTTCGTCAAGGAGTAATGCCTTCCCGACCCCGCCCTGGTAGAGTCTCGGGAGGCACCTAAATCAAAAGCCTTCTTCCGCAACTCCGGAGAAAGCTTTACTGAAGACTGCCCCATCTCGACGTCCCTGAACCGTTGGATCCTCATGCGGGCAAACAAAAGTGATTCGGACACGGCTTTGCCCTTAGCCAGCCTAATCATCAGAGGATCATCATCCTGTGCGGCACCCAGCCGGTGGAAGCCAGGACAATGGTACACATACCATGAATAAAAAATATGGGCTGAAAACATCCTGTTCATGGGAAGCCCAAGCCGAACCAGAAAAGCAGCAGCCTGCAGTTCGGTACACAGGTAGGAGTAGAGAGCTGGCACCAAAGCAAGCTGCTCTCCAAACGCCATCTGACAAGCCGAAAAAATACAATGCGGCCTGATGTGCGTTCCATCTCCTCCAGCAAAAATAGCCTCACCAAGCCAATAAGTGAGGTAAACAGTGAGATCTCTCCGCAGTGCAATGTCAGGACATATGGCATTTGTACTCGCACAGAAATCTCTCAACTCTTCTTGCATAGCCAAGATCTTCTTCGAACTTGGATCCTGATCCCTGGCTTCTTGGGTCGCACTATCAGAAGGCACCCTGCTCTCAAAAAAGTTGGGGAAAGAAGAGCTAGAACTCTTCCAACTGCTGATCTAACTTTCAAACCCTCCTTCTCCTTCAAAAAATCATAGAAGGCGACGAGCTGAAAGTACATAAGCCTAAACTCCTCAGACTGCTCCTCAAGGACGCTGTCGATCGGCATAAACTCCTCATAGAGTTTACCAAGGATGGGCAATCCAGTAATGGCGCTCAGCTCCTTCAGAGAAAAATCAATCTCACCATTCGTGACAACGAAGGTATTGGTTTGTGGAAGGAATGACTCCAACATAGCCATGAAGGCCTCGTCGGAAAAGATCACTCCCTAAAGGCACGGACCACATCAAAAATCCCGGCTTCCTTCAAAATGGCGCCACCAATCAGCAGGACGCGATCAGTCCACGACTTCCACTCGGAGTCGGCATTGAAACGACCACGAAGTCGAAAAGGCTTTATCCAATTGCTGCCGTCACCATTGAAAATACCAAGGCCCACCGGTCTCAAATCGACCGACGGATAATCAGAGCCCTGGTAGCCGCTGGATGGCATCAAAAGGTCCATGTCAACAGGCGACCTCTCCGTATATCCAGGAGAACCGCCAACAAAAACCCCGGTCTTGATTACATTTGTCCTTCTCACCCAGCTTGGAGGATCTTCCCTCTTAGAGCAAGTGGGGGCAAGGCTCAGAATCGAGACGGTGCGATCAAACGTTGACCGGGTAGCAACAGTCTTCTTCTCACCATCTGCTGTGAAAGAAAACTGAAAACACCTCCTCTGGTATGTCATGTCATCAGGGACTGCATCACCAAAGAAGAAGGTAGGCTTGGGCAAAACGCTCTGATCTTCCATCACCCATGGACGACTGCTTACCATGATCTTATAGAATTCCTCTCCCTTGAGAGTGATCAGTCGCTGCCTCATCTCATCTCTGTTGAGGGGGTCGTACTCTTCCAGATTTCTCTCAACATACTGGACCTTCTCAAAGGCCTGCTGAACGGCCGGATTAGAAGATCTAGCAGATCGACGAGGTACGCTTGTAGCAGGCTCTTTACCGTTTTCATTCTGGAAGAACCACCTGCAAAGGATGGAAAAGAAAAAGTTCAAACATCAAAATGACAGAATCTCGCTAAAAAAAATATCTGGCGAAATTTTGACATGATGCCGGGGCAATTCCGAAGAAAAGGGACTATCCTGAAAGAAATAGAAAGCTTGAAGATGGGCTTAACATTGCTGCGAGCTCCGAAACTCCAAGCTTTCGAAACCTCAAAGTCTCCGCAAAATCAGGAAGGGCTCAACATCGCTGCGAGCTCCAAATTCCCAAATTTGCGAAAACTTTCAGGTATGCTATCACATCACGCTACAATTCAATTTACAAAAAAATTATGCATGCATAAACATCATGGTTTGCAAAAAAAAAAATGCATTATCATGATGAGCAAAAAAAAAAAAAACTTTCTAAAAAAAAAAGGAGAAAAGAGAAAGAAAAAGAACAAAAAAAAGAAAAGAAACTTTTTAAAAAAAAAAGAGAGAGAAAGAAAAAAAAAAGAAGAGAAAAAAGAGGGCTGGCCCACAGGCCACGTGACTGTACGGCCAGATCCGTACGGATCTGTCCGTACGGGCAAAAAAAAAAAACATGCAAAAAAAAAAAGCAGAAAGCATGAAAAAAAAGACGTGTAAAAAAAAAAAACAGCAAACACGTGAAAAAAAAAAGAAAAGAGAAGAAAGAAACAAAAAAAAAGAAAGAACTTTTTTCCTACAATGGGGTTTTCTTGAAAAAGGGAACTTACTTGAAGCCATTGATGGAGAAGAAGAAGAAAAGTCTTGAAGATCTTCAAGAAGAAGAACTCTTGGTCTTGAAGCCCTCTTGGGATTGTTGCAAAAGAAAGCAAAAAGAGCAAGAGATCCAACCTCCTCCTTGCTTTTATAGAAGAGAGCAAACCAAAGAAGGAAAGAAGAAAGAGGTAAGTGTTACTAATTAGTAACCTTACCAAAAGAAAGAAATTAGAAAGATTCTTTCCCAAAAGAAATATATCTTGAGGAATTCTCTCCCAAAAAGAAATCAATGAGAGATTTTCTCCCAAAAGATAGGATCAATGAAAGATTCTTTCCCAAAGGAAGATATCTTGAGATATTCTCTCCCAAAAAAAGGGAACATGAGAGATTCTCTCCAAGTAAAGATATTCTTAGATATTATCTATCCAAAGGAGATATTTTTGGATATTCTTTACAAAAATGACACCATATGAGATCTAAGCCATTTCAAAAGCTTAAGGTCCCATGGGTTAGCCCATATGAGCCAGGTTTGACCACCTAGGCACTAAAAAAAAAAAAAAATTGGGCTTTTAGTCAAAGAGAAATCCCTCTTACCAAGAGCATACAAAAATGGTTCCATGCCTCTTTTGAGTTGATTGGACCATACAAAAAAGAATTCCAAGCCCCATGAGCTTCCAAAAATCAAACCATCCAGCGTCATCTACCAAATTGAGCCAAAATCTTGAAATTGACATTCTGCAAAAATCCAAACCAAACCCTGGTCCCCTAACTTGCCACATACAGCTTGTTAGGTCACAAGACCAAAACCAAAAACCAAAACCTGATCCCCTAACTTGCCACATACAGCCTGTTAGGTTACAAGATCAAAACCAAAATTGATCCCCCAACATTCCACATATAGTTTGTTGGGTCACACGATCAAAACCAAACCCGACCCCCAGACCTGCCACATACAGCCTGTTAGGTCACAAGGTCAAAACCCAAATCCACATCCTTGATGTTATCTTCAAACCTTTGCCTCGAGATGGTATGTGATCCCTTTCACTACCATCAAATTCCCCTGGAAGCTCAAAAGGCTACAAATACCAAAAGAAAGACTGCTTAAAGACTCTTGGTCATGTCACAAGCTCTCCTTCACAAAATCTCTTCGAGGCACATCTCCTACAAAAGTCAAGCAACTCGTCGCTGCACCACAAGGGGGCATTTGTTGACACCAAAAATGTCACTTTGCGTCTTCAAGAGCCAGAAAACTGCATGAAGTCGCAACCTGCCATAAGCAGGCAATGCTACTTCCAAAAAATCAAATCTTGTCAGAATCAAACAAAAACTGCAAGATCCTTCATGATAGCCAAAAGAGGAGTGCACAAAAAGTCACGGGCCATTTCAAAATCATTTGGCCTAACTTCGCTTCTCCGGCAGCGAAACTCCTCCCATCATGGCGATTAAAGGCGATTAAATGCCCTCGATCTCCTCCGGCCAATCAGAAGCCAAGAAAAAGGAGTTACAAAATAAAGGAATTAAATCCTGTAACTCCTCCCATTATGCGGCTTAATTACAATAAAAGCCCATAAACCCTCCTAAATGGCTACCAAAAAGCCTATAAATAGGAGAGCACTCCAAGAAGAAAGGACAACATAGAAAACACACAACAGATTGCAGAAAATCCGGAAACTCAGACAGAAAAAGGCATCAAAAATCTAAGAGAGAAAACTCTGCGAAAGTTCTACACCGACCACCGCTACAAGGTGACAAAAGTCTCTTGGGGGGTACCCCCCCCCCCCCAAGGTCCTTGCCTTCTCCTTCTGCCTCCAATGGCTTAGATGTGGCTTTTCAGCCCGTCTACTTAGTTTTTTATTGGACATAGGACCTCCTTTTGGTCTTTGTCCTCTAAAAACCTGAGGTTATAGCCAAGCCAAGCGAATCGATAGCATCCTCTATTCTCATCTGCATGGATGATGGCGAAGTCCACACATGGCTTGCGACCGTCAATCTGAACGGGTCCTCCACAATCTCCTGAGAAGTTAGATTCCTTTTCTTGCTTTTCATTGTAGTTTGTATTTTTTCAAAAGAGACAAAAATCACAACTCTTGTCTTTCATTATTGATAAGAATTGTAAATCAGCTATAAACGCCAAAAATTGGCTATAAACGCCAAAATCGGCTATAAATGCAAAAAAAAAAACTGCCTTTCATGGCAAATCAAGAAAATGTCTCTTTTCTTAAATATATGTGCAATGGAAAACTTGAAAGAAGTTGATTTCCTTTTTACTTGTGAAGGTTGTTCTCCGGATCACCACTTGCAACTCCAAGTAAAATAGAAAATCTAGCACATCCACACAAAAGAAATGTTGATGCCCGCCTCTGCCCCCCGGTTACGAAAGGGTCGCACCTAAACGGACTCACACGTCCGCCGACCCCGGTAGAACCGGGCAGAATGGCGCCGTTCCATCAGATATCTTATCCTCTTGACCTTGCTCTTTATTTTGGTAATTTGATCATATTGAGCTTTATAGTAAATTGGTATCTAATCCTTCCCTTGAAGTTAACCCTCAATTGGTAAAGCCATCTTCTTCTTGCACCAAATAGTTAAATCTTTGTCAACAGTTTAACAAAAGGAGAGTATGGAATGAGGGGGAGTGTAAACCTTCATAAGAAGTATTAATTTTGATCAAATTCACCCTTGTATTGGCTCTTTACCCTTATAGCTTACTATCCATACATGATACCCTGATATGTATTTTATTTTTGATTTATTTTATTAATAGGTGCCAATAAAAGGTATTTTCCTTATTTCATGTTGGTAGGTACCTTTGTCATTTAATGTCAAAGGGGAGAGAATGATCAAGTTGTGTAAGGGGAGAGAATGTCCAAGTTGTCTAAGGGGAGATATTGTATAATCTTCCAAAGGGGGAGAGAATGCATATCTTGCCAAAGGGAGAGAGTGCATGGTCAAAGGGGAAGAGTTGAAAGAAAGAAGAAAGCTTGAGAGTTAAAGAAGATGCTTGGCCATAGAGAGAATGATGAAAAGGAATCTTGAAGAATGATCAAGCCCCAAGCATCAAGAAGACTGAAGAAAAAGATCTAGAGCCTAAGACAAGTCAAAGGAGCATCCAAGAGATTTCAAGACTTGTCTAGCTTAGGGGGAGCTGAAGACTTAGTGTGAAAGTTAGTTTTATGGACTCAATCCAGTAGATGATATAATAAATTGATTAATTTCTTTATTTATCAGTATATTCATGCTTTCCTTTCATGAGATGAATGGTGATTTATTATATACTTGCACATAACCAATACGAATGACATGATGGTTCATGAGATGAACCGGAGTCCACAAGTATATTAGATGTAACACATGTGTATGGATGAGATCCACATACGGGAGACATATGTGACAAATCTTATACTTAAATATCATCACAACCAGTGATGAGACTGGACATCTCATACTGACAAGGTTGCAGCACTTTGATCACTATGAGATAGTGTGATTTGTCTCGATCATCAGAATGGAAGATTCTGGATCATAGTGCTGGTACATTGGATGTATTGAAGGACCATGAGAAGCACCTTATAAACACCGTCTTTACTTTAAGGTCTGCTCTCATAATTCCCTAGCAATAGGCTCTCAATCCTGAGACATTAATGAACTCAAGTTTCTATCTATTCATTTGCTTTGAGTCACCAATGAGTGAGGCCAACTATAGGTCAACAACTCGGTGATTTGGGTATGTGGTAGTAGAACTGTGGGAATATTCAATGGTCAAGATGGAATCTATCTCTAATATCCCCTTGTGCCAATTAATGGATTTATCATTGGTAAGTGCGCACCCATTCCGATTAAGAGTTAATTGGAAAGGTACCTATGATCACTATAATTAATTGGGGCTTAAGGATAATAAGATATGGATCTAGTTTGGAAGACAAGTCCAATTGATCCATGGATATTGATAGAGGGGTCTACTTGTGGTAATGTGGAAGTTTAGGATCTTCTATGTAATATTCCTAAGACTGGAGTTCAATTGCATTTATATAGTGGAGCTATTTGCAATAAACTGTGGGCCCGGATTACACATGAGATGTGGGGTCGCGTGTCCCAGTTGGAGCCAGCTTTCTAAGGAATCTCTAGTGGTCTCCACGCTAGCCCAATTATTAGAAAGTATCTAATTCTAGTTGAACTCTAAAAGGAAAGTTACTATTTCTATTTGAAGACTTCTAATAGTGGTAATAGTAGACTTACTAATTTTAGTAGAAGTGAGACTTCTATTTTAATTAGAAAGGAATTGGAAAGTTACTAATCATATTTGAAGTGAGACTTCTAATTATGATATGGTAAGTTACTAATTAATTAATGGAAGTAAGACTTCTATCTTAATTAAGAAGAGATAGTTACTAATTTTTGGAAGTAAGACTTCTAATGGAAGTTAGTAAGTAGGGCTTGCAAAAGCTATAAATAGAGGAGAGGAGGCCTGGGCGTGTATGCACTATCCAAGCATAGGGATTCAAGCCCAAGGCCCCTTTGTGTAATAGTTGCACATGCTCCTTCTTCTCTTCCCTCTTCTAGTTCTCTTTCTAGTTCCACCCTAGAGTTCCTAGTAGTTTTCTCTTGGAGATCCCACCATCTTCTTGGAAAAAAGGAGAATCTGATACGGGTCATAGCATGAAAGATCAAGAGGTCTTGGATATTCCTATTTGATTAGTGAAAGTGTTTCATCATCAAAGAAAGACGCAACTTCTCCATTAGAGCACAACCGAGCTCCAAACGTATAATCTACTTCCTTCCATATTGTAGATTATTATGGATGCTTGTTAGTTGCTGTTTATATCTTCTAGATAGATTATATTTACTGATCATGATGGCTAAGATTGAGGACATAGATCTTGGATTGGGTTTTATAGCCTTCTAGATAGTTGATCCCTGTATCAAGTGGGTCAAAAGTTTTTGAAACCTATCCTACAGGCCCACCCTATTTCCAACAGAATTCAGTGATGAGTGAGTTGCCATCCAATTGCAAAGGAGGAGATTGTTAGGGATTTTGTATATTGCAATTTGATGGATGCATTATTCATTTTAATCATCATTTGAATTTTCACACTTGCATTGATTTAGAAATCTTGAAATCTTGATTTACTCATGCATTGTTTTAAATCTTATAAATATTTTAGTTCATGCATGTTTTGATTTTAAACTTGGATGCATTTAAATTTGAAAAGAATTTTTAATAAATCAAGCTAGCCATTGGTTTCAAAGCTTCAAATCATATTTGACCTTTTATGTTTCATGATTTTAAAATACTTAGATTGATTTAAATCATGTTTCCATACTTGATTTATTGGCCCAAAAATCCCCACAAGAAAATACTTGTAAACATGCAAAAGTTGGAATTTTGTTACAGCCGTCGGTCAACCGAACTCAGAACGTCGGTTAACCGAACATGGACCGAACCTGGTTAGGTCAGCTGTCGGTCCCGAATCCAGAATGAGAAATCTGTGATTTCTGGAAACGTCGGTCAGGTGTCGGTCACCATTTCGGTTAACCGAAGTCCAGTTCGGCTAACTGATAAATACACTTCGGTCGGCAAACTTTCAAAATTATGACTGTTGGGAGTTCGGCCGACCGAACCCTGAATGTCGGCTAACCAACAACTTGCCATTGGGAACATTATTCTATAAGAAGGAGCTCATTCCTTAGCCAAATTTGAGGAACAAAGAAGCCCTCCTTGAGATGTTTTGAGGCCAAACAAAGGGGAATGAGCTAAGGAATACTAAGAGTCATTTGGAAAGCTAAAGCTTGGAATCATTAGTTAAATCATCTAAGTAAGCTTGCTTTTCCTAATCATATGTTTTCATGCTTTGCTTTAATTACTGGTAAATCTTTTCTAGCATGTTAAACTATGATTTTTAATGTCCTTAACATGTATATGTTTTGAATTGATTTATTATTTTGGATGCATCACCTTGATTCACACCAAGTAGGACTCAAATTGGTATATCTAAGTGAATCATGCTTTGAAAACATCTTCGAAATTATATGTAACATGATTCCTATACTTGGTTGAATATTTGGTTGTCGTTTTTCATCATAAGAAAATCTCTTTCAAACCTATCTTATGTTTTGGATTCAACAACTTCACAAATCACATGTATTGTGTTTTAAAGTTTCACAACTTGTTTAGCATCGATTGGTAAATCATTTTCAAGTTGAATTTTTAATTACATGAGATTTGTCCCTTAACTTCAATCAAATCTATTTATGTGTTTTACACTTTCAAATGCTTTTAGCATACATTTATTGATCTACATTGTTAATTTGATTGAAATCCTTATGCATCACATGTTTTGTTCTTAGAATTTCACAACTTGTTTGGAATAGATAGGTATTTCTTTTACAAGTTGTTTTTAAATATGTGATTAGCATTCTTTCCTCAATCATAAATGTTTTTATGAGCTAAAACTTTTAAAAGCCTTTGGCATACATTTATGAGCTTTTATTTTCAAATTGAATGAGGACATCATACATACATATTATGCACTCATATTTGCATTCATATTGTGTGTGTGAATTAGATTTTCACTTTCATATCCGCCTAAGTAAGAGGAATTGTATTGAGCTAAAATTGTATCTCCATTAAGTTTATTCTAGACACTTATAAGAGAGAGAATCAACCCTTTGGTTGAAAAGGTTATTGCTTAGCCTTGAAAAGCATAGTGTAAAGGTTATTGTTTAGCCTTGAAAAGCATATTAATTTAAAGGTTATTGCTTAGCCTACTGAAAATCATACATAGTAGAAATCCGGTGGGGTGTAGGAATACAAGCCGGTAGTGGATGTAGGCATTGAGGCCGAACCACTATAAATCTTTGTGTTATGATGTGTGCTTTGTGATGATTTTTTTTATTAGTTTCGGCACTTTAGTTCTATAATCTTCACTTGTGACTAGTTAATGTTAAAGAAGTTAAAATTTATCATAATTAGTCACTAATTAGAAGCTCACCCTATTCACCACCCTCTAGGGTAAGAATCCCGGACTTTTATTTGGTATCAGAGCAAGGTTACTTCATTTATGGCTTAAACACCCGAAGTTGATCCTTATTAGCTAAGACCTAGAGATCAAAACCCTAGTGTTGTGCTTCCATGAAAATCATTAGAATGACTTCTACTATGATCGAAATTGAAATTTTCTTTCCTAGCACTCTATTTCACCTAAAAAAAATCAATCTCACCACTCTAAAACTTTTTCGAGTTAAAACTCCAAGAGTTGGTGGGACTTCAAAGTGAACCCTCAAGGACAACCTTATCAAGACCTTAGGTGAATCTTCAAAGGTAGACTATTGGACTAACCTTAAGGCCTTGAACCTCTCTATACCAACCTATTTCTTTTTTGTCATTTCTAATTGTTGGTCATGTTACATTTGCATTTTGTTTCCACATAGTCACATCTCATAAAATGCAATGTTTCTTTGTGATCAATTGATTTTGTCTTCATGAACTTTTAGTTATATCTCATGGTTTTCAAAATCCTTTGATTACAATTTTATCATGATAGTTTTGCATTTCGCTCATATGGTTATATCTCTTGTAATGCATTTCTATTGATGATCAATTGATTGTGATCACAAAAGCTTTCATAGCTAGATTTTTTTTTCTTGATCAATTGATGTTGGAAAATCATTTGATGAATGTCTTATTTAGATTTTTTTGGTAAATCAAATGATTTGAAGCAATTTAAGTTTCCCATTGATTTTTTAAGATATACTTTCATATGGAAAATTATTGTTTTTGAAAGATCAACTTGTATGTTCTCCAAAGAAGTTATATCATTTAAAATGCTTGTCAAAAAATGATTTATGCCTCATTGTTACATTCTTTGATGAGGATAGAAATTGATTTCCATTCTATGCTTACTAAGTTATAAATTTGAAATGAAAAATTCAATTCTTTGATACTTGAGATTCAATTGGTTAAGAACCTTATAGTTATATTTTTTAATTGAATGTGTTTTGGATAAATGCATGTTTCCAATTGATATCAAGTTTGAATATGTTTTAAATCAATTAGTATGAGTGTCTTTTGTCATATTTACAATATAAATTGAAAATTTATAATAGTTCACTTCATGGTTTTCAAAATTGCTTGATCATAATGTTATAAATGATTTATTGAAGTGATTTGAAGAAATTTGGAAAATGTTCTAAGCTTTATTAGTTTCATTTATAGAAACATTTTCCTTGAATTTATTTCCTTGTGCTTATGATTATATCATTTAGAAGGAAATACATTTTACAAACAATTTGCATGTTTGCTCAACAAAGTTATATTATTTCAAATGCAAATTGATTTTGATGTTTTGTCTTACTTTGTATGGTTGGGTATGGTGTCATTGATTTGCATGGTGTGCCTAACTTTGTATATCTTTTCATTAATGCAAATTGATGATTGTTTATGTGCTTTATAGTAAAATCTTTTGTTTCATGATCATTTGAGCTGCGTAAGTACATATGTGATTTTGTGTGCTTAGCTCATTTGGTACGTATGATCCTCATACCCATTTTGCTTTTCATTGTAAGACTAGTACATTTGCTAAAGTGGAGATTTTACATGAGAGATCGATGGATCTTTTTAGATGAATTGGAATTAAACCATTGTTCTTCATAGGTATACCCATATATGAGATCCATTTTCATCTATATGCGATCCATGATATCCTTATAACTTTATATCTTCTTGTGCATGCATAGTTATATTCTTTATTGATGATTTGGTATGAGTTAGATCATGAGTGTTGATTGATCCTCTCTATGCAAATGTCAAATAGTTCCATATATGGTTGTACTTTTAAGTTATATTTGTAGATACCATACTAGAACTCAAAAATCCATCTTTTGTGCCTTATAGTCATTATTTTAAATGGATGGTTATGATGTTGATTCATGTGTACTTTCTTAGTGTTGTCATCTTTATATATGTTTCAACTTCATAGTAGTGATATTGATCATATGAATCTCTTTAAAATCCATTTCTTGCATTTCATAGTTATATCTATTGTTTGATGGATATCATAAATGTTGAATTCATATGATTTATCACTTTGAAAACTGCATACAGCACCAAGCTATATCCTTTTATGCAATTTAAAATGTTCATCACTATGCTCATTAGTTATATCATTAAAAGTGATGAATTCTCATTTATGATGCTTGATGGAATTTTGTGTTTGTCACATCTTTGCTCTTAATCATGTTTCATATTCAATTGGTTTCTAGAAGTACCATTTTCTATTGATGTCATATCTTGAGAATGTGATAGACCTTCTGTACATTGGATTGAACTTGATAGTAAATATGTTTTTATTCCATGTCACATTCTATTAGCATCATAACTTTCATGTTTGCCACCTCTCTTGCACATATAGGTAAATCTCATGACCACCATGTGTATGTGATCATAATCTTGGGTGGATAATGGTTGAGGTTGGCTTCATGTTTGAACTTCATTTCACTCATCTTGCACATGATAGTTGTGTGGGGAGATTTTCAAAGTTCCAGGATTACGCTAATCACAGCCATCAGATGGGACTAAGCATTCTCACGTGCCTCACGTGCTATCCGTATGCCATCCATGTGGCATCAGACTCACTTCGGCTAGCAGGACAGAGGCTTCAGCTGAAGTTAGACAGGTCTGGGCCGCTGGCGCCGAGCTCGGCTACTAAGGTGTCCACCTCGGCTGAAAGCTCCACCTCGACCAAAGGTGCCGGGACGAAAGCCGAAGCAAGAAGAGAATCTCCGCTCACGCCCTTCGCCCCCCCATGTCATCGGACACGTGGAGGAATAGGGGCACGAGCCAGTGAGACAGATGGGACATCCAGCCGTCCACAATCTTCGCCAGATCACTGAAAAGGCAGCATCCAGCGGCTGAAGCCAAATCAGGGCAAGGCCCGAGGGCGGATCCGATGGTACCCCTACCGCCAAAGGCGTCCAACAGGATCTGGCCCAACATGACGCGCATTTAATGCGATATGGGCTGATTCGACTGGCATTAAATGCAAAGTGGGCTGGATTGGACTGCATTTATTACTTTGTGGGCTGATGATGACATCCCTATCAAAACACGGGATCCATGCCAAAATATCATCCAAAATATCGTCCAAATCGTCTATAAATAGAGCCTCATTTCACATGCAAGGTACGCACAATCAAATCCAGAGAGTCGCTACTCTGCCTCTCTTCCTCCTCTCCTTCCTTTGTTCCAATTCATTCACTGACTCAGGCATCGGAGAGCCTTGCGCCGCTCAGGCCAGGGTCCTCTGACCGTTTGCTCTTCCCTTTCAGGCTTTCAGGCAGCGGGTTATCTTTTTCATTTGGATAAGTCCTGTAAGGCACCCCGATTATTGTGGGTCATATTTTTTCTGCACCTACAATTGGCGCCGTCTGTGGGAAAGTACTATCCCAACCTTCCAAACCTTCACATTCTTCCCAAAAACCATGCCTCCGAAAACTAAGAAGGGCGGAGAGTCCCAGAGAGCAATATTCGAGCGTCCGGGCCCGTCGACGGGCCTCCCTCCTCAGGGACGGCCCGGAGCGGACCGTGGCGCGTCAGCAGGCGAGGAGCGCGTAGCCTCACGACCCTTTGTCGAATCTCCTTTCCGAGAGGGAGTCGAGACCTCGTGCTCTGACGATGAAGTCCCGCCTCCCCCATGAGGGGAGCGTCGACGTGAGCACCCTCTCAAAGGCAAAGCTCCAGCAGTGGAGGAGCCACGCCATGTGCAACCCCCTGATGCTGGAGGAGACATCGCAACTCAAAATGCTCTCCTCCAAGACCAAGAGCGACTAATCCGCCAGCTCCAGCAGCAGCTGAGAGCGGTGCAAAATGCCTCTCAAAGGCAGCCCTCAGAGCCCCAAGGCGAGAAGAGAGCTGTCCAGAGCAAGGTGGTCCAGCCATCCAGAGAGGATCTAAGAGCCTATCTGGATCAGAAGCGCAGCCATGCTTACAACGAGGGCTCGAGCAACACCCGTAGCCATCGTGGCCGCGACAGGCGAGCTCATAGCCACCATGGTCGAGGCCATGCAAAGCGGAGGCCAAGAGCACTGACGCCAGAGAAGGACGACGAGCAGGACCGGCTCGACAAACGCATCAAGCTAGCTCTCCAGTGCAACCTGGAGATGCGGGACCAGTAAGAGATCTGTGGCCCCACCGATCTGGGGGCTTCTCCTTTCACCCGGGACATCGAGAGAACTCCCTTGCCCAAGAAGTTCTCAGTCCCGCGGTTCGTCCCCTATGACGGACTGTCCGACCCGTCTGCTCACCTCCGTCATTTCTCCTAAAAGATGTCTATCTGGGGGAACGAGGGCCATCTCAACTTCAAGAACTTTTCCTCCAGTTTGAGGGACCTCCCTCTGAAGTGGTTCTACACTCTACCTGAGAAGTCTATCTCGAGTTGGAAAGAGGTCCAACTCTCTTTCCTGAAGAAATTCCAAGCTTACAGCGTCGTCCCCAAGACCGATGCTGACGTCCTCGCTCTAAAGGTCCCAGCCATTCTTCAGATGGCCTCGACCCTTGCCAGGCGATCCCTCCACTCGTGACCAGTCCAAGTTCTGTGCCTACCATAAGGGTAACGGGCACAGAACCGAAGAGTGCAGAACTCTGAAGTTCCACTTGGAGAGGCTCGCCAAGGAAGGCCATCTTGCGGAGTTCGTGAAGACTGGAGACGTCGGCAGCGGCGGCGGTAGCCGAGCTCATCAGAGCGTGTCCAGGGATCCGGACAGTGAAGACTCTGAAAAGATCATTAATGTGATCCACCTGGCGCCCTCAGCTCCCTCTCCCTCAGCTCGAGACAGCCCTTAGGCTCGTGCCGAAGCCAGGCGGGCCTCGCATGGGAAGGAAGTGATGAAAGCCGAACTTGGGCCAGCACCCAAGAGAGTTCGCCGCGACCGACCAGCAATCTCATTCTCAGACAAAGATCTGGAGGGAATCCAACTCCCTCACAACGACCATCTACTCTTGACCATGAAGCTGAAGGACTTCACTGTGAAGAGGATCCTCGTCGACTCCGGCAGCTCTTCCGAGGTCCTCTACTATGAGTGCTTCAAAAAGATGAATCTCTTAGAAGCCGACCTCACGAAGGTTCGTGCGCCCTTACTAGGGTTGTCCGCCAAACCAGTCTATCCCAAGGGTAAAATCACCCTGGAAACCCGAGTGGGCGGAGCCTCCGTGTTGGCCGACTTTCTAGTCATGGACGCCCCTTCTCCCTACAACGTCATCCTGGACAGAACGTGGCTCCACAAGTTGGAAGCAGTCCCCTCTTCCCTCCACCAGAAGCTGAAGTTCGTACTCGAAGGCAAGGAGGGCAAGATGGAAGTGGTCACAGTGGAAGGATATCAACAACAGGCTAGGCAGTGCATGCTGTCCGTAGTCCCAGCAGAGAAGGAGCCAGAGCGCGTCAACCTGGCTGAGTTCGAAAAGGGTCTGGATGAGATCGGCCGAGACCCTGACAAGAAGAGTATAGAGGACCTAGCCGAAGTCAGGCTAGACTCAGCAGATCCTGATAGATTTTTCTTGATTAGCACGCAGCTGCCAGATGAAGAGAGAGCCGAGCTCTCAAGGTTTCTAATGCAGAACATGGACGTCTTCGCCTGGACCCCGAGCGAAATGCCTGGGGTCGACCCCGAGGTCATGTGCCACAGGCTCAATGTGGATCCCAACCACAAGCCAGTGGTACAGAGAGCCCGAAGGACGAGGTTACGGCAGACAGACGCAGTAGTCGAAGAGGTCGACAAGTTGCTTGTGGCAGTCGCAATCCGGGAGGTCCAGTACCCGGTTTGGCTGGCCAATACGGTGGTGGTTAAGAAGAAGACAGGCAAATGGAGGGTGTGTGTGGACTTCATCGATCTCAACAGGGCCTGCCCTAAAGATAGTTTCCCCCTTCCGAAGATTGATCAGATGATCGACGGCACCGCCGGCCACGACCGAATGAGCTTCCTCGAGCCTACAGAGGCTACCATCAGATTCTGATGTATGAGCCAGACGAGGAGAAAACCGCATTCATAACCCCCCGCGGCACATATTGCTACAAGGTAATGCCCTTCGGGCTAAAGAACGCGGGGGCAACATATCAGCGCCTCGTGACAAAGATGTTCCAAGCTCAGCTCGGCAAGACGGTGGAAGTCTACATTGACGACATGGTCGTCAAGTCCAAGCGCTCCAGCGACCATCTGGCGGATTTGGCCCAAGTCTTCAGCATCCCTCGCGCGTTCAAGCTCAAGCTAAATGCTTCCAAGTGCGCCTTCGGCGTAGCTTCTGGCAAATTCCTCGGAAGCCTGGTAACACGGAGAGGGATAGAGGCCAACCCGGACCAGATTACTATAATCTTGGGCATCCAGAGCCCATCTACTACAAAAGAGGTTCAGAAGCTTACAGGCATGGCTGCAGCACTCAATCGCTTCATCAGCCGATCATCAGATAAGTGCAGGCCTTTCTTTCAGCTTCTGAGAAAGAATTTGAAATTCCAGTGGACCCCTGAGTGTGACCAAGCGTTGGCCGCACTCAAAACTTATTTGTCTTCACCACCCTTACTCTCCACCCCAACTCGGGGGGAGATTTTGTACCTTTATCTTACGGTCTCGGATCATGCGGTGAGCTCCGTTCTCGTCAGAGAGGACGAAGGGGTTCAAAAGCCAATCTACTATACAAGTAAGATCCTGCTCGATGCCGAGACCAGATACCTTTTGTTGGAGAAGCTCGCTCTGGCACTCGTCAGCGCCTCCCGTAAGCTCTCCCATTACTTCCAATCCCACACCATTGTGGTGATCACGAAGCATCCACTCCGTTCTATATTAAAAAAAGCTGACTTTTCAGGGCGAATCTCCAAGTGGGCAGTCGAACTAGGGCAGTATGATATTCAGTACCGTCCCCGGACTGCGATCAAAGCCCAAATTCTGGCAGACTTCATTGTAGAGTTCGTCTCGCCGAGCTCGGCTCCGACCCAGCCCGGCACGGAACTGGGGGGCATAGGGCATGAGCCTGAAGTCATCGAGGTCAAACAAGCTCCCGCCTCGGCATGGAAGGTCTTTGTTGATGGTTCGTCCACCTCCAAGCGAGCTGGCACCGGCATAGTCCTCCAATCGCCAGAGGGATTGGTCATAGAGCAAGCCTTCACCTTGGACTTCAAAGCAACAAACAATGAAGCAGAGTATGAAGCACTGATAGCAGGGTTGAGCAGCGCCTAAATCCTCGGAGCCCAGCACCTGGTGATCTTCAGCGACTCGCAACTGGTAACTAGCCAGCCCACTGGAGACTACCAGCCCAGGGACGACAGGATGGCGGCCTACTTAGCCCTTGCGAAAAAACTGCTCTCTCATTTTCAGACAGCTGAGGTCAGGCAGATCTCCAAAGATACAAACAAGCACGCTGATGCGCTTGCAAACCTGGCATCCGCTGTCGAAACAGGAAAGAAAAGGATTGTCGAAGTTGGATCAATATCAAGATCGAGCCTGGAGCTCCACTCACCTCGGCAAGTCCTTTGTGTTGATCTCGGCCCGAGCTGGATGGACCCAATCATCTCCTACTTGAGGGACGACCAGCTCCCCAAGGACAAGATTGAAGCCCATCGAATCAGACTCAAGGCAGCTCGATTTTGGCTATCTCCAGAAGGCAAACTCTATAGAAAATCCTTCACGGGTCCCTACCTCCAATGCGTCCATCCGACCAAGGTGGACAACTTCCTATATGAGATCCATGAAGGAATCTGTGGCAGTCACATCGGAGGCCGATCACTGGCCTACAGGGCAATAAGCCAAGGTTACTGGTGGCCCTACATGCAGAAGGATGCGCAGGTATACGCCAGGAAATGCAAGAAGTGCCAGAAGTTCTCGCACTCTCTCCATCAGCCAGTGCAAGGCTTGAGTCCGCTCTCTAGTCCATGGCCCTTCGCTCAATGGGGGTTGGACATTGTGGGGCCTCTCCATCGAGCTCCAGGGAACAAGAGATGGCTGATCGCTGCGACGGATTACTTCACGAAGTGGATAAAAGCTGAGCCGCTGTCCTCCATCACGGATAGGGACTCTAGGAACTTCGTGTGGAAAAACATCATAACGAGGTTCGGCTTCCCCAGGACTCTGATTTCGGACAACGAGAATCAGTTCGACTCCAAATCCTTCAGAGACTTCTGCCAAGAGCATGGCATCAAAAACCATTACTCCACTCCGGCGTATCCACAGAGCAATGGACAGGCCAAAATTTCTAACAAGATGATCCTGGACGGCCTGAAGAAGCGGTTAGACAAGGCAAAAGGGAGATGGATAGAGGAGCTTCCAAGCGTGCTGTGGGCATATAGAACAACTCCAAGGCGATCCACCTCGGTGACCCCTTTCTCTCTGGCTTACGGGATGGAGGCGGTCATTCCCTTGGAAATTGGCCTCCCCACCCTGAGGACAGAGTTGGTCGACCAAGGCCGAAACGAGACAAACTTGGCAATGGAGCTGGACCTAGCGGACGAGCGTCGAGAAGCAGCAACCCTACAACTGACTGACTATCAGCAGCGGCTAGCCAGAGGCTACAATGAAAAAGTCAGAGAAATAAGTTTCTCTGTAGGAGAGCTAGTCCTGAAGAAGACCCTGCCAGCTGACAAAGATCCGAACGAAGGAAAGCTGGCCCCGAACTGGCATGGCCCATTCAAGGTGTTCTCGCTGGCAGGACGATCCTCTTACAAGCTCGAAGACTTAGAAGGAAAGCCGTTGCCGAGACCGTGGAATGCATCCCACCTGAAGAAATTCTATTTCTAAAGATGTAACATGAGTCTCATAATCAATGAAAGCAGCATTTGCCATCAATCTGTGTCATCTCTTCTCATCTGAGTTCGGCAGCTCTGGGTCCTTGACCCTGTAAGAGACTTCGGATTCATACATCCAGTCACTTCCTAAAGTTTGGGTCCTTGACCCTGGAAAAGGCTTCGAGTTCATACACTCAGTCGTTTCCTAAAGTTTGGGTCCTTGACCCTGGAGAAGGCTTCGAGTTCATACACTCAGTCGTCTCCTAAAGTTTGGGTCCTTGACCCTGGAGAAGGCTTCGAGTTCATACACTCAGTCGTCTCCTAAAGTTTGGGTCCTTGACCCTGGAGAAGGCTTCGAGTTCATACACTCAGTCGTCTCCTAAAGTTTGGGTCCTTGACCCTGGAAAAGGCTTCGAGTTCACACACTCAGTCGTCTCCTAAAGTTTGGGTCTTTGACCCTGGAAAAGGCTTCGAGTTCATGCACTCAATCGTTTCCTAAAGTTTGGGTTCCTAACCCCGGAAGAGGCTTCGGATTCATACAACCAGTCGCTTCCTAAATTCCGGGTTCATACACCCCCCGAGATCGTTCCCGAACTCAGGCTCGCACAGCCGAGATAATCAAGACTCTGGGTTCATCTCGGTGCAAGACAGTTTGCCTCGGCCAATGGTGATCCGTGTCGGCCAACGACAGTTTTCAAAAGAAAAAGAGCAGTGCAAGCACTGAAGTGCAAAAAAGTAGCACAAAAATACAAGTATCACAATTGTATGATCAAAAAAGCAAAAAAGAAGTATTGTACACAGATTGTATGATCACAGAATTTGCTCTTTTTATTCATTGTAATTACTTCACTACAAGGGTCACAGAGAAGAAAACAAAGTACTGGAAGGAGGCTCGCAGTCCTCTGAAAACAGAAAAAGAAATGAAGGCTGGGAGGCTCTGATCTTCACCGACTCTTCAGTTCGGTCTTCAGCATCCTGAGCTCTTCAACGCCCTCTAGGCTGCAAGCTTGAAGATCCTGGACCTCGCTGAGCTCTATAATACCCTATGGTCGGTTAGACCAAACTTTGCAAAAAAGAGCCCCCTCCGTCCAAAGGCGTCTCGATCCTGCCCGCCGCTCGGAGGTCTTGACATCCCACAAGAAGCATGGTTCCACGCAGGACCCTGTGGGATGAAAACAAGACCGCCAAACGCATGGGGCGCCACCAACCCACGACTGCAAAGATTCCCATGCAGCCGCGCCTGAGAGGATTGGCCGTGGACCCGCATTCAGAGAGCGCGTAGTCCACGAGAATCGTCTTCAGAGAGCGCGTAGACTACGACAGACTTTCCCCCTCGGAGGAAGCCGTCTTCTGGCGCAAGGGTTCCCCCCGGATCAAATGTTCCTAACAATCTACCAAACATGGCTGCCAGGTTGTTTATATGAATTAAGTTATCCTAGTTCTTTTTTCTCTTCCATGGCGAGCCTACCACTCCTATTTATAGGAGGACGAAGGGCCCGGTCTTCGAAGGAAATTATGAGGCGAGGTCTCCCACGCCTTACGTGAAATGCACGTCTTCCTATATGCTGACCAGCGGTTCCGATAACACCACGTGGAGCCATCCGCTCGTTTTCCTCATTGGTCATATCACCACACTTACTGCCATTCATGGTCTCCAGAATACGAAGAATCGGCACAGATAACTATGCAGATCGTTTGGTACTCTCTCCAACTCAAGGCTCTCACATCACATCACATTAAAGGCATTCAGCCAGACTCAAGCACAAAAGAGCCGAACTCAAAAAAGAAAGGGAAAGAGAGAAAATGCACAAGTAAAGAAGCTCTGTTCTTCATTAAAGGCAAAGGATATTACAGGGCTGAAAGTTGCATACAAAAGATAGAAAAGGAAAGTTACAAAGAGCAAAAGCAAGAGCAACGTGCAACTACTGCGGCTTCGGCGACTCCACCAGTATGATCACCGACTCTGATGAACCAGCGGTCTCGGCTGCGACCGCACCCTTGTCTGGCACATCACCAGCAGCAGGGGCAGAGGAAGCTTTGCCTTGAGGCACGACCGGGGCATCGCCAACAGGCGGAACAGTTGGGGCACCGTCCGGGGCAGGATCAGCTGCAGGGGCTTTGACTGGGGCACTCTGAAGGAAACCGCGATTCAGATCTGAAACTTCTCATAAAGAGACTACTATGGCTGATGCAAAGCATGACAGATTTTAAAAAATCTGATTTCTGCACTATGCAGCGGAAATCGGCCATAAAGAATCGCATAGAAACTCCATTAAATCATGACCAACAAGTGTATAATTAAAGGAGAATGAAGAAGACTCATACCTCAAAGATTTGTAGACTTCAAACCTCTGAAAAAATAGATCCAAAGGCCCGAACTCAGACTTGCAATTTGCAAACAAGTTGCTGGAATTTTCTGCACTAGTATTGCCTTTGATCTTCTCCTCTATCTCACTTCCAAATCTGATTGGCTAAGATGGTGGGATCTTAATCTAGGAATTAAGAAGTATTTCTCCAAGGGAAAATCTCAGACCTTAAGCCTTCTTCAATCAAGAAGAGAAGCAACCAAGGGCTGGACGTGTGGGGCACTCTTAGGATACTTGCAAAATGTTTCACAAAGTGTGTTGGACGTGTGCAACCTTTGTAATTCTCCTTGTTATGGTGTAGGACGTCCAAGGGAAGGCTCTCTCCCTTTTATAGAAACTTAGGAAACCTTTCCTAGAAGTTTATCTTTCCTAATTCTCATGGATGTCCAAGAAAGACTTACTTCCTTTAAGAAACACTCCAATTAGAAAAGGAAACTAAAAGGAACTTTCCATACAATTAGTAATACTAGTTGTAGAACACTTACTAATTTTAAGTTCCTAATCCAAAAAGGAAACTAACTCATAGGAATACTAATCCAAAGAGGAGTCCAACTTTCCAAGTAGAGTCCTACTCAAAGTTGGAAACCTTACCCATGGAAATCCTATTATGGACATCCCACATATCAATGCACACCATGGCCCACATACAATTTATCTAGAGTTAAATTCATGTATGCCATCAAAGGCCTATTTGAATTCAAACTCAAAATTATTTTTCCACTAAAATAATTCATCCTTATGTTATCTAAACATCTTAGGAAACCATGCCAATCTTGGTAAGTGACTAGAGAAGGGACCAAAAGACATATTTGCCATTGGCTCCCAAAATGATCAAAATGTCCATGCTAAACCCATAGCAACATAAAGACCATTTTAACCTTAACTCATTCCACTAAAGAGTTATGGTTGAACTCCAAGGACAAATATATATATATATATATAATAAGCTCATCATAAAATGACGGTTGTCTTCGACCTACTAAGTGTAATGACCTGAATGCCCCTCTATGTAACATCCATAATCGAGTCAGGTTATCAATTGTACTATCAACCTTCCCGATTACATCTAAACCTTAGAACTTCATATCCTTAAACATAATCATCATTCGAATATCATTCTCTTGATCCAGGGAGCGACCCACAAGTTCAATATTCATATGGAACATCCATATACTAAGATCTTAGATTTTGATGATTAATCGGATAATTCTAAGGGGACGATTATTCCATCATCAGATGGCATAGATTCTATATTGCATTTGCATGTCCCAACTGATCAAGTCCGAGTACCCAAAACACAGAGCTGTTGACCCATGAAAAGAATCTCACCCATAGTGAATTAAAGCACAAGAACTTGACTTCGTCAGTTCATCCACAAATGCTCAAGATTAAGAGCATCGGTCACTTAGTAGCATGAGGTGACTTGATCTCTTTTCTGTGATAGTACTATTTTAGAGATCACACCTACAATGGTCATGTTCAATGCATGACACATGCACTAATGAGATAGATCCGGGAAAGCCCTCCCGTGACTTAGGTATGTCACCCTGTATAGGAGAGTATCTCATTATAACTTCTACCAAGATGAAGTGCCCAGCTCCATCTTTCAGTTATGAACAAATATGATGTTTCCAGTTGTCCATGAATTAGACCTATCTGTGTGTAGACACTACACACCTAATTCATTTACTAGAAACAATGGACCTTACACAACCATACATATATACATGTTTAAGCATAAAAGAGTCTTTCCATTATATAACCAGAAAATATCCAGTAACAAAAAATGAGAGTGCAGCTAGTGGGCTTTAGGGCATACACCAATCCCAACAAACTCCCACTTGCACTAAAGATCACTGCTTCCTAACCTAACACCCATAGACTCAACATGAGAAGTGAAGACTTTCTCTGTAAGAGTCTTAGTGAATGGGTCAGCTAAGTTATTTGCTGAGGCAATCTGCTCCACCACTATTTCTCAATTCAGAACGAATTCCCGGATCAAGTGGTACTTTCTCTGAATGAGCTTGCCTTTCTTGTGATTCCGGGGCTCTCTGCACTGTGCTATGGCACCAGAGTTGTCGTAGTACATGACAATCGGGTTTTCTACTGTAGAAACAACTCCCAATTCCATTAGGAATTTTTCTGAGCCATACTGTTTCCTTTACAGCTTCCGCTGCCGCCACATACTCTGCTTCCATGGTAGAATCAGCAATACATGATTGCTTGACACTCCTCCATGAAATAGCCCCTCCCGATAGAGTAAAAACATATCCTGAGGTTGACTTTCTGGTATGCGTATATGATTGGAAATCTGAGTCTGTATACGCCAAAGGCGTTAAATCATCTGCCCGGAAAGTTAACATATAATCTTTCGTTCTCCGAAGATACTTGAATATATGCTTTACAGCTGTTCAATGCATAGGTCCAGGGTTTGACTGATATCTGCTAACCATGCCGACGGCAAAGCAAATATCTGGTCTAGTACATAACATCGCATACATGAGACTTCCAATAGCGGATGCATATGGAACTCTCTTCATGTTCTCTATCTCATCAGGTGTCTTTGGACATTGATCTCGAGATAGTGGTACTCCATATCTAGAAGGTAGCATGCCCTTTTTGGAGTCATGCGTGTTAAACTTGACCAATATCTTCTCAATATACAAAGATTGGGATAAGGCTAACATCTTATTCTTGCGATCTCGCAGGAGCTTGATCCCTAAGATGTAGCTTGCCTCACCCAAATCCTTCATCTGAAATTGAGATGATAACCAAATCTTTGTGGATGACAATGCACCTACATCATTTCCAATGAGCAATATGTCATCTACATATAGGACCAAAAATGTAACTGCTTTCCCATTTCCTTTCTTATACACACATGGTTCATCAATGTTTTGATCAAAGCCAAAGGATTTGACTGCTTGATCAAACTTGATGTTGCATGCCTTAGATGCTTGCTTAAGTCCATAAATGGACTTCTTAAGTTTACAAACCATGTTATTTTGGCCACTAGCAACGAATCCCTCTGGTTGCATCATATAGATACATAGAATGCAATTCAGATTTTATCGCTTGCTACCACATGTCAGCATCTATATCTGTTACTGCTTCATCGTAACTAGTAGGATCCTCAACCATATCCACAGAGTCTGTCTTTAAAGACACTCCTAGATATCTATCTGGTTGTCTAGGAATTCTCCCACTACGACGAGGCTCCGGAGTGTTTAAAGGAATATCCGGTCCATCTACTGTTTTAGGATATGGTACAGATGTTATAGGAGATCCCGGAAGAATCTCCTCAAGGGTTTCTTTACAACTAAGCTTTTGGTGCATCATACAATCATCCTCCAAGTACCTAGCATGAGTGCTGATGAGCACTTTTTGCTCCTTTGGATGATAAAAGATGCCACTTCTTGTTCCCTTAGGATACCCAATGAAGTAGCACATTTCTGATCTGGGTTCTAGCTTGGTAGCTTTATCATTCAGTACATAAGCTGGACAACCCCAAATGTGGATATGATTTAAACTAGGTTTTCGACCTGTCCACATTTCTTGTGGTGTCCTAGGTACTGACTTAGATGGTACCAGATTTAAAATGTATGCTGCTGCTTCTAAGGCATATCCCCAAAAAAATATAGGTAGGGTTGCATGACTCATCATGGACCTTACCATATCAAGAAGGGTACGGTTTCTTCTCTCTGCTACACCATTTTGCTGGGGGGTACCCGGTGCAGACAACTGAGACACAATCCCATGTTGTGTGAGGTACTCCTTGAACTCACCCAGGAGGTACTCGCCACCTCGATCAGATCGAAGGGCTTTGATATGTTTTCCTAGTTGTAGCTCCGCCTCAGCCTTGAATTGTTTGAACTTATCAAACGCCTCAGACTTGCGTCGCATTAGGTATACATATCCATATCTAGAGTAATCATCGGTGAAGGTGATGTAATACTCATACCCTCCTCGAGCCGGTTTGTTCATAGGACCACACACATCAGTGTGAATCAATTCTAACAACTCCTTTGACCTTAGTCCCTTTCCAGAGAATGACCGTTTGGTCATCTTTCCCTTGAGACAAGATTCGCACTGAGGAAAAGGTTCGAAATCTAATGAGCTCAAGGGCCCATCTTCTACCAGCCTCTGAATCCGTTTTGGGTTAATGTGACCCAAACGTAAGTGCCAAAGATATGTGTCATTGATTGAAGATACCTTTCTCTTAAGGGAAGTTGAGCTTTCTTGTTGTACATTATGCAGTGTGGGAGCAATAGGATATATATAAAATAAGTTGTCATGTATTCTACCGGAACATATAATATTTCCATCTCTACTGATATCAATACCAGAATGGAAAGAAACTGAATAATTAAATTCAATTAATCTGGAAACTGAAATTAAATTCTTTCTCATGTCCGGAACATAGAAAACATTATTTAAAACTAATATCCTATTACATGGAAAATGTAAAGTAACAACTCCTACTGCAACTGCCCAAACTTTAGCTCCAGTTCCGACTCTAAAGGCAAATTCTCCTTTCTCAATTCTCTGCATTATCTGAAACCCCTGCAATGAATTGCAGATATGATTAGTGGCTCCTGAGTCTACTATCCATGAGTCAGTAGAATCAACCACTAGACAAGTTTCAATGTAGTATGAAAAAGATGTACCTTTCTTAATTGAGGCCAGGAACTTGGGACAATCTTTCTTCCAATGACCTTTGAGGCCACACTTGAAGCATTTCCCTTTGGGCTTTCCATCTGTACCCTTGTCCTTTTTATTACCAGCATTGTCCTTTTTCTGCCCTTTTCCCTTATTCTGCTTCTTCTTGAACTTCTTCCCTTTCGGGTTCAGTTTAGAGGAAGACTGGAAAAAATGAGCTTGGGCTTTGGGCTTCATGATGGCCTCTGCCGCCTGGAGTTCTTTCATTAACTCAGGTAGAGTCATGTCCATCTTGCTCATATTGAAATTGAGCTTGAACTGATTGAAAGAGTCCGGCAGAGTTTCAAGAATCATGTCAGTTTGACTTCCTGCATCAATCTCAGCCCCTAGAATCTCAGCTTCATTGAAACAATCCATCAGCTTGAGCATATGCTCTCTGACAGGTGTTCCCTCAGCCATCCTAGCATTCATGATGGTCCTCATAGCAGCTTGCCTAGCTGGCCTGCTCTTGTCTGCGAACATCTCAGACAAGGACATCATGATTTCATAGGCTGTGTCCATATGCTCGTGCTGCGTTTGCAACACGTTGGACATGGAAGCGAGCATGTAGCATTTAGCCATGCTATTCGCTTTCTTCCATTTCCTTTCAGCCTCCCGCTGGTCATCTGTAGAATTAGCATCAATATCGGGACAGTTTTCCAGCAAGACATACTTGTACTCCTCAGCAGTGAGTACTATGTCAAGATTTCTCTTCCAATCTATGTAGTTAGGGCCAGTCAGTTTATTCTCACGAAGAATGCACATCAACGGACTAAAAGAGTCTTTACCCATCTCTCTCTGGATATAAAACGGTTTATAATTAGACATGCAGTATATATGTAATATGCATATGGTGCTTGTTACAAAAGGAAAAACAAAGCACTAAACTTTTTACATTATTCAACCCCAATCATAATGTATCAGTGTTTCAACCTCCTCATAGACCCTCCACCGAAGGGATGGCCGAGCCTACAGTCACGTTGAATTAAGGCAGACTTATTTGGATTATCACTATCTGGATACGCATCCAGTGGTAGTCCAATCACTGATTGGTTTGACCTCATAAGACAAATAACTTTAACTGGTAGGAGAGGTTATTACCGCCTTATGTCAAGTGTGTTACCATCTCTTATGAAAATTCCCAGAATGTCCTAATCTAGAAGTGAGCTTTGGTAGAGAACTCCACCGAAGGGATGGTCGCTCCCACCAAGACTTCATCGACATTCTATAGAAGTGATCTTTAGTAAAGAACTCCACCGAAGGGATGGCCGCTCCTACTAACACCTCATTACGAACATTCACTTTAATTCACCCACTAACCCATCGAAGTGATCTTTAGTAAAGAACTCCACCGAAGGGATGGCCGCTCCCACTAACACTTCTAATGAGATTAATATGAACCGAGAATGGAAGGTCGTGGGGTTTTTCCTAAACCCCTCTCCCACTTGATAATTTATCACTAGGGTTTATAAACTTTCCATTGATCTTTACTTCGTTTTCTCAAAAGCTCTTTTTAAATCTAGCAAACTTGGTTAATTAAATTCATGACTTAATGACTCAAGTCATCTTGAAAGTAAATAACCTTTGCATTAAAACATTTGAGAAAAATCCCTTCAAAGAATCAAAAACCTATCTTGGGTTATGAAAACCCATAGGTAGCATCTAATTAGATTTTAGTTTAGCCTCCTTTGGAAACCAAGGGTACCAAGATAAACCAAACCCTATCCAATTTTAAACCTTAGACAAATAGAAGGTGCTGGTCTAAGTTCCGTTTAAAACAATTTGCCAAACTAAAAACAATCTAATACAATAAAGATGCCAATTTTAGAGCCTAAGGGTGGCCATGTTTCTAGGTGACAATTATAGCAATTATATAAAGCATTCATCCATGCATTCCATATATAAAAGCAAATAAAAGTATGCAATCCTTGATGGCTCCTTGCTCTTAGGATTTCAAATCCTAATCGAATTAGGACTCCTCATGCATCTAGAAGTCTTGACTCCTTCATCTCCAAGGACTCCAATTTCTTGCAACCTTCTTGTCTTGAAACTTTCCTTTTCTTGCTCGTTTCCATAAATTGATTTATACAAGCAAACCCATGAAAAACAAAACCAAAATTACATTGGAGATTCCTATGCTTTTCAAGAAAGCTTACATCAAGACTAGTTGGAATAAATTAAGGAAACTTTACAACTTCCTATGCTTGCTAACCGCGCAATCGTACACTTTCCAACTAACTAAAAAACATCCAAATCCACATAACAATCATGCGAACCATCAAGGATGCAATACATGGCTGCAAACAAAGAGGTTAGTGCATGCAAACTCACTATGTGCATCATTAAACAAATCTGGAAAATAAATTCCAGCAATGTTAATGAAACTTGCACACAACATGCATCACAACATAACTTTAATAGGGTACCACCATACCCATAATCAATCTAGGATTAATTACACACAACATGGGATCATGATTTCACGTGGAGTGGCTCTAATACCACTGAAGGAAACCGCGATTCAGATCTGAAACTTCTCATAAAGAGACTACTATGGCTGATGCAAAGCATGACAGATTTTAAAAAATCTGATTTCTGCACTATGCAGCGGAAATCAGCCATAAAGAATCGCATAGAAACTCCATTAAATCATGACCAACAAGTGTATAATTAAAGGAGAATGAAGAAGACTCATACCTCAAAGATTTGTAGACTTCAAACCTCTGAAAAAATAGATCCAAAGGCCCGAACTCAGACTTGCAATTTGCAAACAAGTTGCTGGAATTTTCTGCACTAGTATTGCCTTTGATCTTCTCCTCTATCTCACTTCCAAATCTGATTGGCTAAGATGGTGGGATCTTAATCTAGGAATTAAGAAGTATTTCTCCAAGGGAAAATCTCAGACCTTAAGCCTTCTTCAATCAAGAAGAGAAGCAACCAAGGGCTGGACGTGTGGGGCACTCTTAGGATACTTGCAAAATGTTTCACAAAGTGTGTTGGACGTGTGCAACCTTTGTAATTCTCCTTGTTATGGTGTAGGACGTCCAAGGGAAGGCTCTCTCCCTTTTATAGAAACTTAGGAAACCTTTCCTAGAAGTTTATCTTTCCTAATTCTCATGGATGTCCAAGAAAGACTTACTTCCTTTAAGAAACACTCCAATTAGAAAAGGAAACTAAAAGGAACTTTCCATACAATTAGTAATACTAGTTGTAGAACACTTACTAATTTTAAGTTCCTAATCCAAAAAGGAAACTAACTCATAGGAATACTAATCCAAAGAGGAGTCCAACTTTCCAAGTAGAGTCCTACTCAAAGTTGGAAACCTTACCCATGGAAATCCTATTATGGACATCCCACATATCAATGCACACCATGGCCCACATACAATTTATCTAGAGTTAAATTCATGTATGCCATCAAAGGCCTATTTGAATTCAAACTCAAAATTATTTTTCCACTAAAATAATTCATCCTTATGTTATCTAAACATCTTAGGAAACCATGCCAATCTTGGTAAGTGACTAGAGAAGGGACCAAAAGACATATTTGCCATTGGCTCCCAAAATGATCAAAATGTCCATGCTAAAACCATAGCAACATAAAGACCATTTTAACCTTAACTCATTCCACTAAAGAGTTATGGTTGAACTCCAAGGACAAATATATATATAATAAGCTCGTCATAAAATGACGGTTGTCTTCGACCTACTAAGTGTAATGACCTGAATACCCCTCTATGTAACATCCATAATCGAGTCAGGTTATCAATTGTACTATCAACCTTCCCGATTACATCTAAACCTTAGAACTTCATATCCTTAAACATAATCATCATTCGAATATCATTCTCTTGATCCAGGGAGCGACCCACAAGTTCAATATTCATATGGAACATCCATATACTAAGGGCCTGTTTGGATGCACAAGAAAACACAAGAAAATAATATTTTATAGAATATAATCTTTCATTTTTTAAAGAAGAAAATCTTGTGCGTTTGGTAACGCAAGAAAAATTTGAAAAAAATATTAATTTCTTTCAAAAAGCTCAATATTCTCTCCTACATCTCCCCCATGTAGAAAACTTTATACAAGATAAAAATCTTTCAAAATAATGATTACAAAGTGTTAGATTAAAGTAAAGACTTTAGTTCACCAAATCCATCATGATGTGTATGTTTACATATATGGTAAAGTAAAGTAAAAGTAAATCTCACAAGACTGTAAAGGTGAGGTAAAGTAAAGGTGGGATAAAGTACATGATGAAGTAAAGTGGGAAGAAATGGTAAAGTAGTTTTTTTTTTTTTACTTTACTATATCACATTTTATTGTAGTTTATATGCTAAATAAAAAGTGACTTATTTACAGGTGTGGTAAAGTAAAATAAAGATTGGTGTCATATCATGGTAAAATGTGAGGTAAAATAAGGTCAGATGAAGTATGTGGTAAATCAAAGTTGGAGAGAGAGTTATAAAATAGCTATTTTCTTTATTGACTTTACTGTACTATACTTTTACCATGATTTTATGTGATAAAAGAAAAGTAACTTATGGTAAAAACATAAAAGTTAAACTTTACTTTACCACATTATTTTTTATCTAGACGTGGTAATTACATATAAATTAAAATATTTAATAAAAAATATTCTTATAATGTGATTTACTTTAATTATAGCACATTCCAAACAACTCAATTTAAAATCTGTAATATTCTTAAAAAATCGCCAAACAGTAAAAATATTATACTATTACAATATTGCATTATTGTATTCTATACTATTCTATTCTTGCAATATTTAAATATATAAATATTTTATTCTGTAGACATCCAAACGGGCCCTAAGATCTTAGATTTTGATGATTAATCGAATAATTCTAAGGGGACGATTATTCCATCATCAGATGGCATAGATTCTATATTGCATTTGCACGTCCCAACTGATCAAGTCCGAGTACCCAAAACACAGAGCTGTTGACCCATGAAAAGAATCTCACCCATAGTGAATTAAAGCACAAGAACTTGACTTCGTCAGTTCATCCACAAATGCTCAAGATTAAGAGCATCGGTCACTTAGTAGCATGAGGTGACTTGATCTCTTTTCTGTGATAGTACTATTTTAGAGATCACACCTACAATGGTCCTGTTCAATGCATGACACATGCACTAATGAGATAGATCCGGGAAAGCCCTCCCGTGACTTAGGTATGTCACCCTGTATAGGAGAGTATCTCATTATAACTTCTACCAAGATGAAGTGCCCAGCTCCATCTTTCAGTTATGAACAAATATGATGTTTCCAGTTGTCCATGAATTAGACCTATCTATGTGTAGACACTACACACCTAATTCATTTACTAGAAACAATGGACCTTACACAACCATACATATATACATGTTTAAGCATAAAAGAGTCTTTCCATTATATAACCAGAAAATATCCAGTAACAAAAAATGAGAGTGCAGCTAGTGGGCTTTAGGGCATACACCAATCCCAACACACTCTAGCCCAATGGAGCAGAGCTCGGCTCAGGGACCGGGTCCGAGTACTTCGGCAATTTCCGATAGACCGGGTGGTCTTTGGGAACCCCCGCACGCCTCAGTGCGGCCAAGCACCCTTCCTCGAACAGAATGGAGGTGATCTCCTCCACCCACTTCTCATACTCCTCAGTGGCCTGGTCCACCCCCTTCTGGAAAGAAGACTGAGCCTCAGACAGCAGAGAAGCCTTCTCCTTCTTCAGCTCAGGGTTCCCTGTCTTCAGCTTCTCTATTTCGGCGCGCCCGGCCAGCACTTCGTCGCGCAGCCTCGTCACCTCAGCCGCCGATTCAGACCTCGATCTGGCCAGCTCCCACTCCAGCTCGGCAATCCTCTTGGTCTTCGTCCAGATATCACCCTTCAGCTGATGAGTCTTCGACGTGAGTTCAGTGACGCTGACCAGAGCCACATCCAGCTGAGCGGTCGCCTCGGTGTTACCCTTCTTCACCTCCTCCAGCTCTTTCTTCAGCCTCTCCCTCTCAGACTCCAGCTGGGTGACCTTCGCAACGTTCCTGTCACTCCTCTCCATCACTGCCAGGAGCCTTTGCACGTTCTGCAAAAGGAAAAAGTAAGTCAAATAAAAACAGCCGAGCCAAAGCACTTGAAGAAAGGCGTTGAAGATACTTACCAAAAGATTAGCATGCATCGCCGAGACCATCAGGCTGTTGTTGTCATATTTCGCATGCACTTCCATGTCTCGCGGTAAGGCACAAGCTTTTGCAAGGGCTCCAATGACTTCAGTGTTCCCCATCAGCCGGTCCTCGACGTTTAGAGGCTTCCCAGGCTGCGTCTCCATCCTGGGTCTCCAAGCCGCTAGGGCAGTTCGAGGTCCGGAGGCCGATCCGGACCCTTGCCCTACCGAAACGGTGAGCTCGCGGGCCGACCCGCCAGTCGCCTTGCTAGCCGGCACACTCTTCTCAGGCGGAGCCTTACCCCCAGGAGCTCGCGCAGGAGTCTTACCCTTCAGAGGCTGTTCAGCCCCCGAGTCCTTCTCGCCCACCTTGGACTTCTTCCTGGGCGGGGACCCCTCCCTCGGGCGATCCGGCGAGCGCCGCCGCACTCCCTCGCTCGGTGTAGGGGCAGGAGCATAAGTGGCAGCAGCACCCCCCGAGCCCGAAGCAGCGTGGGTGCTGGCAGACGAAGGTGTCGCTGAAGAAGAAGATCTTTGCCTAAACTTGGCCGCGAGATCTTTGGTACCAGGCACTCTTGATCCTCCCTCCATTCCTTCCTCCTGGTTGGACGAATAGGCGTCTACTATCTCCCTCAGGTTCGGCGACCCCGAGCTAAAAGAAGTGGATGCCTCAGTGCCAGACGCAGCTCGGCTCGCAGCAGGGTCGATTAAAGGGACCTCGGCAGGCACCGCCAAGGTGACGGGAGGATAGTCAGGCTGCGGCTCGCCCTCCAGAGCTGCTCCGATTCTCCTGTAGTGGCCACGGTACCTCGGCGTGTACCCAAGCAGCTTCCAAGCCAATCTGGTCTCGTGCCCTTTATATCTCTCGACCTTTTTGTGGTCTTCAACGTTCTTCCTCCAGCCTTCGCTCATAGCCCGGCGTCGCCTCGCGTGCGGTTCTGCACCACAAACAACAAAGAGTATCAGCTCGGCAACCTGAAGGTTGAGCAAAACAAATAGAGAAAGAAGCAGTATTTACTTGGGACGGCCCCGAGGTGGCGAGGGACCATCAGTCTCCTGTCCTCGCCAGCGCCGAATTCCCAGTCCCCTGACACACAGAAGAGGTCCTCCTCAGCGTTTTTACTGGAATCTTCCAGGGCCAGGACGAAGCCTATTCGGCGCTGCTTCACCCGGAGATAGTAATTGTCTCCCCCAGCCTTGCAGATGTCATAAACGTCCTCGATGTCATGGACACCCAGGTTGATCCCCAAGATCTCGTTCAGTTTTGCCGTGCCCATGATGACCTTGAAGCCATTGGGCATCAGCTGGCACGGGGTAATCGACCACGCACTAAGGCAGGCCCTAAGCAAGGGGTGTAGAGGAAATCTGACCCCGCCCTCGATCACGGAGATCAGAGGGACGAAGTTACTTACAGAAGTAGGAGAGCGAGTCAAGAACAGATCTGGGCGCGTCCTACGGTTGTCCTCGCCAGAGAGATCTCGAAGAACAGAGCAGAAATCGAAGGCAACGAAGGCAAGGGCAAAGGAAATCATTAAAAAGAAAGAAAGGAGATGATCCTATTTATAGAAAGGGAACCCTCTCTGGGCGTCACTTTTGAATTCGAAGAGACGGATTTCACAATCCGCGCCCGTTCCATCAATGAGACAGCGCAATCAATGAAGAAGCTACACGTGTAGCCATCGGTTCGCTTCCCAAGACGGACAGGATGAAGCATTTATTGCCTCAGAAAAGTTGAAGCGACATCAGGCAATGATCGCTGCATCTCCAGGCAGGTTCTCTAGCTTCTGACCACTAAAGGCTAGGACGCTTAAGAGGTCAAAAGCTAGGGGGCAATTGTGTGGGGAGATTTTCAAAGTTCCAGGATTACACTAATCACAGCCATCAGATGGGACTAAGCATTCTCACGTGCCTCACGTGCCATCCGTATGCCATCCACGTGGCACCAGACTCACTTCGGCTACCAGGACAGAGGCTTCAGCCGAAGTCAGACAAGTCTGGGCCGCTGGCGCCGAGCTCGGCTACTAAGGTGTCCACCTCGGCTGAAAGCTCCACCTCGGCTAAAGGTGCCGGGACAAAAGCCGAAGCAAAAAGAGAATCTCCGCTCGCGCCCTTCGCCCCCCATGTCATCGGACATGTGGAGGAATAGGGGCATGAGCCAGTGAGACAGATGCGACATCCAGCCGTCCACAATCTTCGCCGGATCACTGACAGGGCGGCATCCAGAGGCTGAGGCCAAATCAGGGCAAGGCCCGAGGGCGGATCCGATGGTACCCCTACCGCCAAAGGCATCCAACAGGATCTCGCCCAACATGACGCGCATTTAATGCGATATGGGCTGATCCGACTGGCATTAAATGCAAAGTGGGCTGGATTAGACCGCATTTATTACTTTGTGGGCTGATGATGACATCCCTATCAAAACACGGGATCCATGCCGAAATATCATCCAAAATATCATCCAAATCGTCTATAAATAGAGCCTCATTTCACATGCAAGGTACGCACAATCAAAACCAGAGAGTCGCTACTCTGCCTCTCTTCTTCCTCTCCTTCCTTTGTTCCAGTTCATTCACTCACTTAGGCATCGGAGAGCCTTGCGCCGCTCAGGCCAGGGTCCTCTGACCGTTTGCTCTTCCCTTTTAGGCTTTCAGGCAGCGGGTTATCTTCTTCATTTGGATAAGTCCTGTAAGGCACCCCGATTATTGTGGGTCATATTTTTTCTGCACCTACAATAGTCATATTTAATAGTTGGATGAATTGATTTCAAATTATTCATAGCATATGATTTTCATAGTAATATTGATTGATGCTATGTTTAGTAAACCCCATAACATCATGGATAGCTCTAATTTGGATTAATCCTAGTAGTTATATTCTTTTAACTCCATTTTAGAGTGATTGAGTTAACAATCTTATCCTTGATCTCAATTGGTTTCCTTAATTCCAATTGGTTTCTATGATATCTTATCCTCTTGACCTTGCTCTTTATTTTGGTAATTTGATCATATTGAGCTTTATAGTCAATTGGTATCTAATCCTTCCCTTGAAGTTAACACTCAATTGGTAAAACCATCTTTTTCTTGTACCAAATAGTTAAATCTTTGTCAACAGTTTAACAAAAGGAGAGTATGGATTGAGGGGGAGTGTAAACCTTTATAAGAAGTATTAGTTTTGATCAAATTCACCATTGTATTGGCCCTTTACCCTTATAGCTTACTATCCATACATGATACCCTGTTATGTATTTCATTTTTGATTTCTTTTATTAACAGGTGCTACTAAAAGGTATTTTCCTTATTTCATGTGTGTAGGTACCTTTGCAATTTAATGACAAAGGGGGAGAGAATGTTCAAGTTGTGTAAGGGGAGAGAATGTCCAAGCTATCTCCAAGTTGTCTAGGGGAGATATTGTATAATCTTTCAAAGGGGGAGAGAACGCATATCTTGCCAAAAGGAGAGAGTGCATGATCAAAGTGGGAGAGTTGAAAGAAAGAAGAAAGCTTGGGAGTTAAAGAAGATGATTGGCCAAAGAGAGATTGATGAAAAGGAAGCTTGAAGAATGATCAAGCTCCAAGCATCAAGAAGAATGAAGGAAAAGATCTAGAGCCCAAGCCAAGTTAAAGGAGCATCCAAGAGATTTCAAGACTTGTCCAGTTTAGGGGGAGCTGAAGACTTAGTGTGAATTTAGTGGTGAGTGAGTTGCCATCAAATTGCAAAGGAGGAGATTGTTAGGGATTTTGTATATTGTAATTTGATGGATGCATTATTCATTTTAATCATCATTTAAATTTTCACACTTGCAATGATTTAGAAATCTTGATTTACTCATGCATTGTTTTAAATCTTGTAAATCTTTTAGTTCATGCATGTTTTGATTTTAAACTTGGATGCATTTTATTTTGAAAAGAATTTTTAATAAATTAAGCTAGCCATTGGTTTTAAAGTTTCAAATCATATTTGGCATTTTATGTTTCATGATTTTAAAATACTTAGATTGATTTAAATCATGTTTCCATGCTTGGTTTATTGGCCTAAAAATCCCCACAAGAAAATACTTGTAAACATGCAAAAGTTGGAATTTCGTTACAGTCGTCGGTCAACCGAACTCAGAATGTCGGTTAACCGAAATGGACCGAACCTGCTTAGGTCAGTTGTCGGTCCCGGATCCAGAATGAGAAATCTGTGATTTCTGGAAACGTCGGTCAAGTGTCGGTCACCATTTCGGTTAACTGAAGTCCAGTTCTGCTAACCGACAAATAAACTTCGGTCGGCAAACTTTCAAAATTATGACCGTTGGGAGTTCGATCGACCGAACCCTAAATGTCGGCTGACCGACAACTAGCCGTTGGGAACATTTTTCTACAAAAAGGAGCTCATTCCTTAGCCAAATTTGAGGAACAAAGAGGCCCTCCTTGAGATGTTTTGAGGCCAAACAAAGGGGAATGAGCTAAGGAATACTAAGAGTCATTTGGAAATCTAAAGCTTGGAATCATTAGTTAAATCATCTAAGTAAGCTTGCTTTTCCTAATCATATGTTTTCATGCTTTGCTTTAATTATTGGTAAATCTTTTCTAGCATGTTAAACTATGATTTTTTGTCGTTAACATGTATATGTTTTGAATTGATTTATTGTTTTGGATGCATCACCTTGATTCACACCAAATAGGACTCAAATTGGTATATCTAAGTGAATCATATTTTGAAAACATCTTTGAAATTATATGTAACATGATTCCTATACTTGGTTGAATATTTGGTTGTCGTTTTTCATCATAAGAAAATCTCTTTCAAATCTATCTTATATTTTGAATTCAACAACTTCACAAATCACATGTATTGCGTTTTAAAGTTTCACAACTTGTTTAGCATCAATTGGGATATCATTTTCAAGTTGAATTTTTAATTACATGAGATTTATCCCTTAACTTCAATCAAATCTATTTATGTGTTTTACACTTTCAAATGCTTTTAGCATACATTATTGAGCTACATTGTTAATTTGATTGAAATCCTTATGCATCACATGTTTTGTTCTTAGAATTTCACAACTTATTTGGAATAGATATATATTTCTTTTACAAGTTGTTTTTAAACATGTGATTAGCATTCTTTCCTCAATCATAAATGTTTTATGAGCTAAAACTTTTAAAAGCGCGCCTTTGGCATACATTATGAGCTTTTATTTTTAAATTGATTAAGGACATCATACATACATATTATGCATTCATATTGTGTGTGTGTGAATTAGATTTTCACTTTCATATCTGCCTAATTAAGAGGCATTGTATTGAGCTAAAATTGTATCTCCATCAAGTGTATTCTGGACACTACTAAGAGAGAGAACCAACCCTTTGGTTGTAAAGGTTATTCGTTAGCCTTGAAAACATAGTGTAAAGGTTATTGCTTAGCTTTGAAAAGTATAATTTAAAGGTTATTGCTTAGCCTATTGATAAGCATACATAGTGGAAATCCGGTTGGGTGTAGGAACATAAGCCGGTAGTGGATGTAGGCATTGAGGCTGAATCACTATAAATCTTTGTGTTATGATGTTTGCTTTGTGATGATTCTTTTTATTAGTTTCTGTCAGACCCCGACCCAGGTTTGGAATATTTAATTATATTTTAACCATGACTAGTTGATAAGTGGGGTTAGTGGACGATTAGCTTATTTTCTTAAGCTAGATTAGAATGTTTGAATAGCTTTGGGAACTTTCGAGAGTCGTTGACTTAGGCTTGACGCGGGCCGGGGCGACCGTGTGTGGTGTGTGAACCTTCGGGGTTTAACTTTGATTTTTGTAAAATCCCAATTTTATGCATTTTGACTCATTTCATTTAGATTATCAACTTTTAGGTTTTGACCGTCTTGATTTAATGATCAGAAATTGCGTTTTTCGAGGAAAAGGGCAAATTTGACCTTTCACACAAAATCTGTACCCAAATTTCAAAAATTTCAGAAATTGACAAAAATATACTTTTTGGATAATAGATATTTCGCTGATCGTTTTTGTCTTCTTCATCGTTTCCATTCGGGGCCCGCAAATGCCATTTTTAGCCTTGCGAAGATTGGGACCCACAAACCCATCTTATAAGAGAGATGAGTTCTCTTCATCCTTCATTCTCTCTTTTCCTGCAACGGTTTGGAGCCAGGGGTTTTTCCCGCTTCCAGTAACTTTCTCTCTCCTCTAGAACACCCATCTCTTGAAGATCTCTTGAAGGATTGATCTCCTAGGTTTCTTCCTCCCTCTTCAAGCTTTCCAAAGACACCTTTTTCAAAGGATTTGAGCTAGGGCAAGGTTCTCTTTCAAGCTTCTCTTCATTGTTTGAACTCTTCAAGGTTAGCAATGGCTTTCCAAACTTGAAATCTTGGTTTTCCTCTTCATTTAGAGTGTTTTCATCACACATGCAAGAGTTTTCCCTTGAGATTTACAAATGTTGATTTTAGGGTTCTTCTTGGGAAACTTTTGGGGGTTTTTGTAGATTGGGAGCTTGAGACCCTAGAGGATTGTTTGAAGAGTGTCTTAGCTCTCATCTTGGCTTGAGGCAAGTGAATATCTCAATTTATGTGATGATTTATGTTATAAGCATGATTTATTGGAATGCTCTTTATGTGCCTATCTTCTCTTTATGATTTATGGATTTGCCTTTGAATGATTAGGTATTAGTTAATGTTTAAAGTTTTCTTTGAGTTTTGTTAGTAACAATAAGGAGCTTTGCTTCTTAGATCTTCATTATCTTGTTTCAGCTCTTCTTTATGTCAAAGTCTTGTTGTTCAAAGAATGGAGAAAACTTTGATTTAATAGTGTTTGTATGGTTGATTGGAATGAGAAATGGATGATGATTTGATGAGCTGAGGAGGTCAAGAAAGGGCCCAATTAATCTTGGAAATGTGTATGAAAGAAGGGGAAAGAAAAGGAATTGAAAAAGATTGCAAAAAAAAAAGGAAAAAGACCCAGCTGAGCCGGACTGGACAGAGCCCAGTCCGCTCGAGCGACCCAGTGGGCCGCTCGAGTGGACCAGGTTCTGCCTGGCATAGCTCGAGCGACCCAGGCTCTGTCTGGGCTTCACTCGAGCGGACCTTGGGTCGCTCGAGCGAGCCCAGTCCAGCCTGGGGGCCTGTTCAAGGGCTGGTTTTGGGTCTGTTTCAAAAATCTGTTTTGGGCCATTTGAGGACTGTTTTGGGCCAGTTACAAGATCTGATTTTTGGGCCATTTCAAGGACTGTTCTGGGCCAAGTTGGTGGACTATTTTGAGCTTGGGTTAAGGCCAGTTGTGGGCGTGATTAATAAGAGATTTAAACCAGTTTTTAAGGGGACTTATTGGATGTTTTTCAGGTCCACTTCAAGCCCATATTCAAGCCCAATTCAGCCCTTTTACAATCCTAGAACTATTATGAAAATTGGTTTGGAATATGAGCAAACCATTTGGGAAACTTTCAATGTCTCAATGTACATTCCATCCCTTTTTATTGTCAAGGATCTTCTGTGGCACCAAATTACTATTAATTGATGACAATAAGGGGGGGTCAAATGTATATCAAGACGACCCGCTTTAGACGGTTGAATCATCATACATTCATTCCTTGTAAAAAGGTTTTGTTCGGATTCATTCATAAAGCTTTTGAATGCTTTGGGGCGGTTTACCACATCTATGGATATTGATAAGACTACTCATCTATTTTGCTCGGATTCGTCGATCCATGAGATATGTATTTGTCCGGAGTAGTTTTCTTATCGATTTTGGGAAAAAATATCTTTATGAACAGATTTATATTACTTCAAGGTTTCGAACTTGTACTCTAATGGCACCACTAAGCTTAGGTTACCTTGTCTGACTGATCATCCGGCTTGGGATCTTTAAATTATCTGCCAACTGCAGTTTGGACTCTGTCTGTACCGACCATGGCAACGGTTTTATTTCCGATCCCACGTATAGTGGCTACGGCTCTGTTTGATAACGACCTTATCGTTCCGGTCCACATTTGTGGCTACGGTTTCTGTCTGCTCCCGCTACTTCGGTAATAGGAGAATTTAGCTATACATGGCTTGCCAATGTTTTATACGTTTAATGTTCTATCTTATGGTTCTTATTTATTTCATGTATTATAGTCTTGGATTCTTTAATATTTAAGAAACTGATATTTATCTCGTCATTTCTATTATTGAGGATTTTCATCGTAGTCCTCATTTATTTAATGTTTTACTTTTTCTACCATCCTGTTATTTGTTATATTTGCTTGCCAGACCGTCATGTCTAACCCTTTTTGCTTGGTGCCAGATGTCGAGCCCCTCGCTGTTGAGGCGCACTTTGAGGCGGAACCTATAGTTCTTGTGGAAGGCGAGTGGCAGCCCGATGATGTCGTTTAGACGTCGGGTTGACTTCAGAGCTTCGATCACATTTTGGAATAGATACTATTCTTTTGGGATTTTGTTGTAGCCACTGTTGGCTTATTCTTTTTAGGGGAAATTGTAATTATTGGCTAACTATACTTTTGTATTAAACTTGAAACTAACTTTGGGGCCTATCTATAGAATGTTTCTTTTTTTTATACTAATCTTGAGCGTTCTCATCATACTCATATGTTATGGACTTTTATGTTTGCTACAATGCTTCCGCGTAATTTATTCGTGTGAATGTGATTCTTAATAATCATTGTTGGATCAAATTTCGAGGATCCTTACCGCGGAAACCTGTGGGAAACTAGCGTGTGCGGGCAGAATTTTCCGGCCCGTCGCACCACGACCCCGGATTAAGGTCTTGTTAAACGGGTCCTCGGTCCGGGGGCGTGACAGTTTTCGCACTTTAATTCTATAATCATCACTTGTGACTAGTTAATTTTAAAGAAGTTAAAATTTATCATAATTGGTAACTAATTATTAGCTCATCCTATTCACCCCCCTCTAGGGTAAGAATCCTTATCTTGAGTCTAATGCTCCTTGGGAGATGATGAATAGCCTGAGAACCTAAAAGGGAAGAAGATGAAGACGTCAAAGGACCCTGGCTGTGGGCAGCACAAGGCTCTCCGATACCTAAGTCAGTATGAGGTCTGAGCAGTAGGACAGAGATGAGGGAGAAGAGAGACAGAGTAACAGCTCTCTGGTTATGGTGTGCATACCTGTAATGGAGATTGTTCCCCCATTTATAGAGGAGGAGGCCTACGTTGCATGGTGAGGCTCATGATGACGTCCCAGCATGCCCAGGGGTATCGTCATGTCAGCCCATTACTCATTAAATGGCAGTCCGATCAGCCCATTGCACATTAAATGCTGGTCTAATCGGGCCTTACCACATCTGACTTTTGGGCCTAGTCCCATCGGGCCTGGCTTGGGGCCATGCTTTGATGGGACGTGGCTACTGGATGCCACACTGTCAGGGATAAGAGGTGGCCAGGATGGCTCTGTCAGTTCCAGCTGGACATTCTAGAGAGGACAGTTGTTACCGCTCGTCTCGGCTAAGGTTCTGGCTCTGGAGCCGAACTGAATGGCCGAAGTGGAGGCTTCGCATTGAGGTCAGGGGTGCCCGAGACCATAGATGGTCTTGAGTTCGGATAACACAGGAGCACTGTTTGCCGAGGTCAGAGTGCTATTAATGGGCGTAAGCGCCGAAGTTAGCATAACCTTAGTACTTTGGGAGACATCCCCACACAATTGCCCCCTAGCTTCTGACCTTACGGAGCTCGCCAACTTGGTGAGGTCGGGAGCTATAAGACAGGGAATCTTTCTGGGATAGGGTTCGTCTTGGTTTTGACTGCTGGCGCTTGGCCTTCATCCACCGTCGCTCTGAATGACGGGGGTAATAAATGACGCTTGCTAATTAACGCCGAAGACATATCGACGGCTCTACGTGTCACCTCCTGATTAGTTGTCCAATCGCCTTGAGGGCGCATGCGCCGCTTTGTCAGGGACACATTCAATGATTGAAATGATGTGTGCGGAGCCCCAGAGAGCATCTAGCACGCGCCTCTCTAGGGTTTCTGAGGAGGGTATCTTCCTCCTTCCCCTATTTATAGCGTCATCAAGGTTTCCTTCCTCCCTATTGTTGCTATGAACCGGAGAAGACGAAATCGCCGCGAGAGAACCCTGCCTGAGAAAAGGAGTGCTGCCGAGATCGAGCTCTTTGCTAGTCCGAATTCTGGTTCTACCTTCGTAAGTTCTCCTTCCCTTACATTTTCCCGTAGGTTTTGGGTCATGGTTCCTTCTTGCTTTTAGATTTGGGTAGAGATGGGCATTTACAGTCATTGGTTAGGGGGTGAGGCGGCGATTGAGGGTTTTAGGCAACATTTAAGATCCCCGCCGATGTCCAAGTCAGGGGGGCTGATCCTAATGGTATCAACCACCGTGACTTCTCGGGAGGCTGGATGCATTTTCAGCTGGTAGCTGTGACTGAAGGTGGGGTTTGTTTACCCCTTCATCCTCTTCTGAGGAGGTGCCTTAGTCAGTGGTGCCTCTGCCCCTGCCAGCTGCTGCCCAACGTCTTTAAGATCGTAATGGGCATGGCCAAGCTGAACGAGGTCTTAGGCATCGACCTCGGCGTCTTCGATATTGAGGACGTCTACGACATATGCAAGTCTGGAGATGCCTATTATCTCCGGGCTAAGCCGTGTCGGGAGGGCTTTGTTTGCTACCTGGAGGACTCAAGTGAATACACCGGGGATGATCTCCTGTACGTCTCGGGTAACTGGGAGTTCGGCGTAGCCGACACTGATAGAGCCTACCGGGTTCCCCGCCACTTCTGGACTATTCCAAGTAAATACCATCTCCCTTTCTTTGTACATATTCCATAGGCATTTTCCTTTCCTATCTTGTCGTACTGATATCTCTGCTTGCTATGCAGCCGTTAAGAGAGGTAGCGGGCTGCTCGGTATATCTGGGTGAGGAACGAAACCTGGCTCAGACAAGTTAAGCGATACAACGGTCACGAGGGCAGGGCGGCTTGGTCACTGTTAGGGTACCAGCCGAAGTACCGTGGATACATCAAGGGCACAACCGAGCCATCCCGAGAAGGAAGTCCGGACGGAGCCGAGCCCGAGGCCGAGAGAGAACAAGCTGCTCCTAGGGCCAGGACAGGGGAGGAAGGACCTTCGCGTGCGGTGACCGATATCGCAAGCAGGGCCGCGTCCGGCGCTCAAGCTTCTACGTCCGAGTCGAGGCCACGCAAGGCCTCAAGAAGAAGGTCGCGCCAGATCATTCGGTCTCCTTCGCCGAACTCAGAGATGCGGCGTGCATGCGAATGTCCTTCGAGGATCTTGAGACCTTGGCACTCGGTGTCGAGGATGCCCAGGCCCTCCAGTTGCCTACAAATCCGGATGCCATCGAGACTTCTCTTCCGGGGGCTCAGGCGGCTTCTTTCGCGGCAGCGGCAGAGATCCTTGCCCCTTCCAGCCCTGCTGAATTGGAGGCCCGGTCGCCCCCCGCCGAGGTCGGGCAGGAGGAAATTCGACCACATAAAATGCCGAGAACCAAGGCAGGTCCCAGCTCGGCTGCGGCGTCGCCATCTGCTGGCCCACGCCCATGGGAGCCGAGCTTCATGCTCGAACCGGGGAGGCTGATGACGATGGACAATCGGGTTCTCCGGAAGGTCGATCCCCTCGTCCTCGAGGCAATTGGGCGGGCCTGCGCCCTGCCTCGAGATATGGCTCAACTGGACGGATATTGCAACTCGAAGCTAATACTGTCGCTGCAGCAGTCGTGCTTCGCGGTGAGTCCATCTGAACCTTTAAACTTTTTGTCAAGCTGTTTAATACCAGTGACTGTTCTGACTTTCTTCCTGAATGCCTTATTTCTTCGACAGACGGTGCAGAAGTCTATGGTCGCGGCTGACAGGCTATATAAGTACGGCGTCGAGGTCGCCGAGCTGAACGTAGAGAATAACGGCCTTGAGGAAGCCCTAGACGCTGTTACCCAAAAATTAGCAAGGGCCGAAGGGGAGTACGAGGCTGGGCTTGAGCAGGCGAGGGGCGAGATGGAGGCCGAGAGGAGGAAGGTGGCCGAGCTTGAGGCTTCCCTGCAAAGGCTGAAGGACGAATTCGAGGCCAAGCTCCAAGCCGAATCGAAGAGGGCGGATGAAGCATGTCAGACCCCGACCCAGGTTTGGAATATTTAATTACATTTTAATCATGATTAGTTGATAAGAGGAATTAGTGGACGGTTAGCTTATTTTCTTAAGCTCGATTAGAATGTTTGAATAGCTTTGGGAATTTTGGAGAGTCGTTGACTTAGGCTTGACGCGGGCCGGGCCCCCCGTGTGTTGTGTGTGAACCTTTGGGGTTTAACTTTGATTTTTGTAAAATCCCAATTTATATGTATTTTGACTCATTTCATCTAGATCATCAACTTTCATGTTTTGGCCAACTTGATTTAATGATTAGAAATCACGTTTTTCGAGAAAAAGGGCAAATCTGACCTTTCACACAAAATCTATACCCAAATTTCAAAAATTTCAGAAATTGACAAAAATATAATTTTGGAAAGTAGAAATTTCGCTGATCATTTTTGTCTTCTTCGTCGTTTCCATTCGGAGCCTGCAAATGCCATTTTTAGCCTTGTGAAGATTGGGACCCACAAACCCATCTTATAAGAGAAGAGTTCTCTTCTTCTCCTTCATTCTTCTTTTCCTGCAAGTTTTGGAGCAAGGGTTTTTCCCTCTCTTCCAGCCACTTTCTCTCTCATCTGAAACATTCATTTCTTGGAGTTTTCATGGAGGATTGATCTCCTAGGGTTCTTCCTCTTCATTCAAGCTTTCCAAAGATACCTTTTTCAAAGGTTTTGAGCTAGGACAAGGCTCTCTTTCAAGCTTCTCTTCTTCGTTTGAGCTTTTCAAGGTTAGCAATGGCTTTCCATACTTGAGATCTTTGTTTTCCTCTTCATTTAGAGTGTTTTCATCCCACATGCAAGAGTTTTCCTTGGAGATTTACAAAAGATTGATTTTTAGGGTTTTCTTAGAAAACTTTTGGGGGTTTTTGTAGATTGGGAGCTTGAGACCCTAGAGCATTGTTTGAAGAGTATCTTAGCCCTCATCTTGGCTCGAGGCAAGTAGATTCTATAATTAATATGATGGTTCTACTTTATAAGTTCATTTCATGGCATTTTCTTTCTATGCCCTAACCTCCTTGTGATTCATGGATTTTTCCTTGGATAAATGGATTAATGCTTATGTTTGAATCTATATGTGTTATTGTTTTGCAATGGATTGGAACTTGGCTTTTGAATTTGGTCATCTTGAAATGAGCCTTATTTATGTCAAGTCTTTGTGTTCAAAGAATGGAGGAAATCTTTAATTTAAGACTGTTTGAATGGTTGTTTAGAATGATTATTGAATGATGATTTGATGAGTTGAGGAGGTCATGAAAGGGCCCAAATACTCATGGAGATGTGTATGGAAGAAGGGGAAAGAAAGAAAATGGATAGGGATTGGACAAAAAGGGGGATCCAACCAAATAGGCTGAGATTCGTCGCTGTCCGATCGATCGGACTGTGGGCATTTCAGGTCCAATCGATCGGACTGTAAATAACTGAGAGCATTTCAGGTCCGATCGATCGGACTGAAATGAGAAGAATTGCAAAAAAAAAAAAAAGAGGATTGTTGGACCGTTCTCCAGGCTCACTTCAAGCCCATATTCAAGTCCAATTCAGCGAATCCCTTTTCTATATTTGTAGCCCATTCAGTCCCTTTTTAAATCATAGAACCATTATGTAAATCTATTTGAACTATGAATAAAACCATTTGGGGAATCTTTCAAGTCTCAATGTACATTTCATCCCTTCTTATTGTCTAGGATCTTCAGTGGCACCAAATTCCTATTAATTGATGACAATAGGGGGTCAAATGTATATCAAGACGACTCGCATTAGACTATTGAATCATCATACACTAAGTTCATTCCATGTAAAAGGTTTTGTCCGGATTCATTTATAAACCTATTTGAATGCTTTGGGCTGGTTTACCATATTTATGGATATTGATAAGACTACTCATCTAATTTGCTCGGGTTCGTCGATACGTGAGATATATATTTGTTCAGAGTAGTTTTCTTATCGATTTTGGTAAATATATCTTTATGAACGGATTTATATTACTTCGAGGTTTCAAACTTTTACTCTAATGGCACCACAAAGCTTAGGTTACCTTGTCGGACTGATCATCCAGCTTGGAATTTTTAATTTGTCAGCTTGGATTCTGTCTGTACCGACCATGGCAACGGTTTATATCCGGTCCCACGTGTAGTGGCTACGGTTCTATTTGATAACGACTATGTTCATTCTGGTCCCACGAGTAGTGGCTATGGTTCTGTCTGCTCCCGTTACTTCGGTAACAGGAGAATTTAGCTATACGTGGTCTGCCAATGTTTTATACGTTTAATGTTTTATCTTATGGTTCTCGTCTATTTCACTTACCATAGTATTGGATCTGTAAACTTTTAAAATGTCTATCTTCTATCTTATCATTTCTGTTATATAGGACTGTATGAAAGTCCGGGATCTTAACCCTAGAGGGGGGGTGAATAGGGTGAGCTACTAATAGTGACTAACTATGACCAATTTTAATTTTCTATAAACTAACTAGTCACTAGTGATGATAACAAGCACAATGCGGAAGCTAAATACATACAATCACCACAAGAGCATGCACCACAACACAATATTTATAGTGGTTCGGCCAACGTGCCTACATCCACTACCGGCTTGTGTTCCTCACACCCCACCGGATTTCCACTATTATGCTTTTCAAAAGGCTAAGCAATAACCTCTACAATTATGCTTTCCAAGGATAAGCAATAACCTTACAATGTTGTTTTTCTAGGCTAAACAACAACCTTTACACAATGCTTTTAAATGGCTAAGCAATAACCTTACAAGTAAATATTTCTCTCAAAGAAAGTGTCTTCACAAAACACTCTTATGAGATTACAATTTAAGCTCAATAAAAATTGCCTCTAAGTAGGCGGATAAGAAAATGAAAATCTAACTCACACAACACAATGAAATGCAAAGATGAATGCTTGTGATATGTGTGTGTGGAAAACTTCAATCAAGTTTAAAAAGAAGGCTTAATCAATGTATGCTAGAAGCATTTGAAAGTTAAGGCACACAAAGATTTGATTGAAGTTATATGCAAATCACTTGAACAACTACAAACTTGTTAATGATGTGAAAATCAAAAGATCACAAGTTGAAAGTTTAAGCCTAATCAAGTGATGCATGTGCTATGCTATGTTGTTTTCAAAAACAAAGGTTTGACTTAAGATTCAAATGAATGAAAACAACAAAGATGATTCAAACAAGTTAATGAAACATGTTATAAAGAAATCAAAGTTTTAAACATAACATGTTTAACAAAGTTTAAAACTAAACTAAGTTTGAATCAAAGAAAAGAATTCATTACAACTTAATATCAAAGATTGAATGGAAGTAATGAATTCATTTCATCATAGTTATCATGCTAAATACATTTACCAAAGATTTAAAACCAAGCATGAAACATATGATTAAATTAAGCAAAGCTTACTTGGAGATTTAACTTCATTAATCCAAGCTTGAGCTTCCTTAATGACCTTCTTAATCCCCTTGGTTCATCCCCTTTATCTTCTCTTCAAACACCTCCAAGAAGGCTCCAAGTTTGCTCAAAAGTTTCTCTCTTTTTCCAAAGGGAATGAAGCCTTTTTATACACAGAAAACAGAGTTTCTGTGTGTCCCCGGTCGACCCCATGACAGGCCCGGTCGACCGACCCTTAACGGTCAGAAAAATGACCGTTGGAGAGCCAAACGGCTCTATGCCCAGTCGACCCGCAGTGTACGCGGTCGACCGGGATGTGTACCCGGTCGACCGAGTACACTGTGCCCTGGGTCACTTTTCCCATTTTGCATACTTTTGCAATTTTCAAAGATTTTTGATGTGGGACTTGTTGGGGCCATTAAAACAAGCTTGAAACATGATTTAAATCAATCTAAGTATTTTTTAAAATCATGAATCATAAAAAGCCACAAATCATTTGAAACTTTAAAACTTAGGCTAAGCTTGAATTTTGAAATTCCTTTTACAAAATCAATTGCATCCAAAATTAAAACCAATTCATGCATAAAACATGAGTTTTACCATATTTAAAAACAATGCATGGATAAAATAAGATTTCAATGTTTTCTAAAATAATGCAAGTGTGAGAAATCAAATGATGATTAAAATGATATGCATCCATCAAATTGCAATACACAAAATTCCTAACACTGTAATCGTACCTCTCATTATTTAATGTTTTATTTTTTTCTATCATCCTGTTATTTGTTATATTTGCTTGCCAAACCGTCGTGTTTGACCCTTTTTGCTTGGTGCCAGATGTCGAGCCCCTTGCTGTTGAGGCGCACTTCGAGGCGGAACCTATAGTTCTTATGGAAGACGAGTGGCAGTCCGATGATGTCGTTTAGACGTCGGGTTGCTTTTGGAGCTTCGATCACATTTTGGAATAGATACTATTCTTTTTGGGATTTTGTTGTAGCCATTGTTGGCTTATTCATTCCGGGGAAAAATTGTAATTATTGGCTAACTTTACTTTTGTACTAAACTTGAAACTAACTTTGGGGCCTATCTATAGAATATTTCTCTTTTTGATACTAGTCTTGTGCGTTCTCATCTTATACCCATGTAATAGACTTTTATGTTTGCTATAATGATTCCGCATAATTTATTCGTATGAATGTGATTCTTATTAATCACTGTTGAATCGGATTTCAAGGATCCTTACAGCGGAAACCTGTGGGAAACTAGCATGTGCGGGCAGAATATTCCGGCCTGTCGCGCCACGACCCCGGATTAAGGTCTCATTTAACGGGTCCTCGGTCCGGGGGTGTGACAAAGCCGAGGCCAAGCTCGAATCTAAGTGCGACGCTGTCTTCGAGGACAACAAGGCACAAGTGACGGCACACTATAAGGCCAGGGTGCTCGTGGTGAGGGACAAAGCCTGGGCAAAAGGATGGTGCTCCGCCTTGAAGGTGGCGGGGATCTCAAAGGGGCATCCGTCCTTCAAGGATCCGCCTCCGTACCCAGCTCTAGTGCTGAACCCCGCCCCTCCCGTGATCGTTAGCGAGACAGCTGCTAGGGAGGCAAACGCTGATCAACCCGGGGCTGACATCAGAGCTGCCGCTGCTCCTCATGCCTCTGACCCTGCGTGACCTCGGGCCGACTTTGTTTATTCTGTTTGTAATCGCCTTTGCTTTTTGATGTATCTTTCCTGCTTCCTTATGTAATGAACGGAAATTCAATATAATTCAAGTTTTCTTTGGCTAATGACTGGGTCACTTTTCTTGTTATACATGTTTTTGCTTTCCCAACATTTTGCACAAGTGTATGAGTTCGGTAGGGGTAAGTACTTTGTTTTCCAAATTTTTTGCACAAGTATGCGAGCTCGGTAAGGGTAGGTGCCGAGCTGCCCCCAGACTAGCCCGGGATTATATCGTTAGGATTGCTACCCACCAGTAGATATGCAAGTAGCGCGCCAACGATCTGGCATGAGAGTGTCGAGATGCGCTTATCCCAAGAAATAGGGCGATCCCTCTGGCTCTTCACCAGGGGCCGTGCTGGCTATCTGGCACGATGGCCGAGATGCGCTTATCGCACGAAATAGGGCAATCTTTCTGGCTCTTCACTAGGGGCCGTGCTGGCTATCTGGCACGAGGGCCGAGATGCGCTTATCACATGAAATAGGGCGATCTCTCTGGCTCATCACCAGGGGCCATGCTGGCTATCTGGCTCGAGGGCCAAGATGCGCTTATCGCATGAAATAGGGCGATCCCTTTGGCTCGTCACCAGGGGCCGTGCTGGCTATCTGGCACGAGGGCCGAGATGCGCTTATCGCACGAAATAGAGTTATTTATGCCGAGCTGGAGAGGGCGAAGTCATTCCTTTGCCGATTTTATTTCCGAAGCTAGGATGACCCTGCGCACTGCTGCCGAGCCGGAGAGTGGTGTTATTGCCGAGGTCTTTGGCCTAGAAAAGGAAAAGAAATCTCTGAGAAGAAATCGACTTCATTGATTTGCACAATCTGAGTACATTTCAAAAGTAGAACTTTTTGAGGTGCGAGGCATTCCACGGTCGCGGCAGCTGCTTTCCATCCATATCCTCGAGCTTGTACACGGACCTGCCAGCTGCCGAGACTACTTTGAATGGGCCATGCCAGTTTGGCGCCAGCTTGCCTTGGTTCGGATCTTTGTCCGCTGGTAGTGCCTTCTTCAGGACCAGTTCGCCAATGGAGAATTTCCTTTCCCGGACTCTCTGGTTGTAATCTTTCGCCAGCCATTGCTGATAGGCAGCCAGGCGGATGGCTGCTGCTTCTCTACGCTCTTCGGCCAGGTCCAATTCTAGGGTCAGATTCTTCTCATTCTGGCCTTGGCTAAAAAGTTCGGATCTCAAGGTTGGAAGGCCGATCTCGAGCGGGATCATGGCTTCCATCCCATATGCTAAGGAGAACGGTGTTGCCGAAGTGGAGCGCCTCGGGGTAGTCATGTACGCCCATAGGACACTAGGAAGCTCTTCCACCCACCTCCCTTTGGCCCAGTCGAGTCTCTTTTTGAGTTCGTCGAGGACCACTTTGTTGGAGATCTCGGCTTGGCCGTTGCTCTGGGGGTAGGCTGGAGTCGAATAATGATTCATGATGCCGAGCTCCTGGCATAAGTTTTTGAAGAGGCTGGAGTCAAATTGGGTCTCGTTGTCCGAGACCAAGATTCGCGGGATGCCGAACCTCGTGATAATGCTTTTCCATACAAAGCTTTTGGAGCCTCGCTCGGTGATGGAAGACATTGCTTCTGCCTCTATCCACTTGGTGAAATAATTAGTGGCCACTATCAGCCACCTCTTATTCCCCGGAGCTCGGTGGAGAGGTCCCACGATGTCCAGCCCCCATTGGGCAAAGGGCCATGGGCTGGAGAGCGAGCTTAAATCCTGCGCAGGTTGATGGAGAGTGTGTGAGAACTTCTAGCATTTTTTGCACTTCCTGGCGTACATCTGTGCGACCTTCTGCATGTACGGCCACCAATATCCTTGTCTGATAGCCCGGTATGCTAGTGACCGTCCTCCGATGTGACTTCCACAGATGCCTTCGTGTATCTCGAAGAGGAAATCTTCAACTCGGCTTGGGTGGACGTACTGGAGGTAAGGGCCTGTGAACAACTTCCAGTAGAGCTTTCCTTCTGGAGAGAGCTAGAATTGGGCTGCTCTCAGCCTGATCTTATGAGCTTGAACTTTGTCTTCAGGGAGTTGGTCGTCCTTGAGGTATGAAATGATAGGGTCCGTCCAACTTGGGCCGAGATCAATGCACATAACTTGCCGCGGTGGGCGAAGCTCTATGCTTGGTGATGCCAACGATCCCACTTCCACAGTCCTTTTCCTTCCAGCTTCGACGGCGGAAGCTAGATTGGCGAGCGCGTCGGCGTGTGAGTTGGAATCCCTGCCAATCTGCCTGGCTTCCGCTGCCGGGAATTGAGAGAGGAGCTTCTTGGCGAGGGCCAAGTAAGCCGCCATCCTATCGTCGCGAGCCTGGTAATCTCCGATGAGCTGGCTTGTCACCAACTGCGAGTCACTGAAGACCACCAGTTGTTGAGCGCCGAGGATCTTGGCGCTGTTCAGCCTTGCTATCAACGCCTCGTACTCCGCCTCATTGTTCGATGGTTTGAAGTCGAGTGTCGGGGCCTGCTCGATGACTAGTCCTTCTGGAGACTGAAGAACTATGCCGGCGCCAGCCCTCCTGGAGGTAGAGGATCTGTCAACGAAGACCTTCCAAGACGAATCACGGAACATATTCCGAGATCGGTCGTAATCAGTCCCTGAGACTCTGTCCTCATGCCCTTTGCCTCCCAGTTCGGCGTCAAGTGGGCTCGGCGCCAAATTCGGGGAAGCGAACTCCACAATAAAGTCGGCCAAAATTTACGCTTTGAACACCGTCCTCGGTTGGTACTGGATGTCGTACTGTCCCAACTCCACTGCCCATCTCGAAACTCGTCCGGAGAAATCAACCTTCCGGAAGACAGACTTGAGCTAGTGCTCAGTGACCACCACTATGATGTGGGTCTGGAAGTAGTACGAGAGTTTGCGAGAGGCACTGACGAGGGCCAGTGCGAGCTTTTCCATCTGCAGGTATCTGGTCTAGGCGTCAAGGAGGATCTTACTCGTGTAGTAAATGGGCTTCTGCTGCCCGTCTTCTTCTCTGACTAGGACTGAGCTCACAGCATGATCCGAGACCGCCAAGTATATGTACAGCGCTTCTCCTTTCTTCGGGGTTGATAGCAACGGGGGTGAGGCTAGGTAAGCCTTGAGCTCTTGGAGAGCCGAGTCGCACTCCGGGGTCCATTCGAACTTCAAGTTCTTCTTCAGTAGTTGAAAGAAGGGGCGGCATTTGTCGGAGGACCTGCTGATGAAGCGGTTGAGTGCTGCAGCCATGACAGTGAGCCTCTGGACTTGCTTCATCGTGGATGGGCTCTGGATACCAAAGATTGCCGAAATCTGATCTGGGTTTACCTCGATGCCCCGTCTCATGACTAGGCTTCCTAGAAACTTACCGGAGCCGACCCCGAAGGCACACTTGGAGGCGTTCAGCTTCAATCTGAACCTTCGGAGAACGTCAAACACCTGGCTGAGGTCCGTCAGGTGGTCTTGGGACTGTTTGGACTTGATGACCATGTCGTCGATGTAGACCTCCACCGTTTGGCCGAGCTGGTCTCGGAACATCTTGGTGATCAACCTCTGGTAGGTCGCTCCTGTATTCTTCAATCCGAAAGGCATCACCTTGTAGCAGTAGGTCCCCCTGGGAGTGATAAATGCTGTTTTCTCCTCGTCCGGCCCTTACATGGGTATCTAGTGGTAGCCGCGGTAAGCGTCAAGGAAACTCATCCTGTCATGGCCGGTAGTGGCATCGATCATCTGGTCGATCTTTGGGAGTGGAAAGCAGTCTTTGGGGCATGCCTTGTTAAGGTCAGTGAAGTCGATGCAGACTCTCCACTTCCGAGTCTTCTTCTTCACCACTACGGTGTTTGCCAACCATGTCGGGTACTGGACCTCCCTGATGGCGCCTGCTTCCAGCAATTTCCCCATTTCCTCGGTCACGGCCGCCGACTGCTCTATTCCCGACCTGCGCGCCTTCTGCATCACAGGCTTGAATTGGGGGTCTACATTCAGCTTGTGGCTCATGACCTCGGGGTCTATGCCAAGCATCTCTTGCGGGGTCCAAGCAAAGACCTCCCTGTTTTGCAACAGGAAGCTAAGCAGTTGGGACCTCTCAAGCTAAGCAGTTCCGTCATAGAGGACGAACCTCGGGACGCTGAACTTCTTCGGGAGGGGATACTCGTTTATTTCTCGGGAGAAGGGGGACGAGTCGAGGCCGGCAAAGTCGGGGACGTCCGGTGGTTCCGAGCGAATCCGGCCTCCTCCATATTGCGTTGGATCGCCTGTTTGACCAGCTGGTCAATCAGCGCCTTCTGATCACCAACTTCTGATTTCGGCTTCGACCTCCTCTCAATGTGATTATTGCAGAAGCTCTCAGCGCGACTCCGTTTGCGGTTTTTTTTCGTTCAAGTGCTCTCTCAAGTCTCTGCCGGTAACGGGATCCTTTCTGCCTTTGGGGTTATCGCCCACGGGGGCTGTCCCCTTCTCTCGGAGTTACTGTCTGAGCTGGCAGATCAGGTCGTCCTTCTCCTGGATGACAAGGTTCGTAGCCCTGATTGCCGCCTGAGCGGGGTTGCCTCGGAGGTCGGACCGGCGGACCGTCGGACCGGCGTTCGGACCGTCGTGATCCCTCTGCCGCCGGGCCTTTGCCCTTCGAAAGACGCTCCTGCATGGGAGCATTTTGCCGCGGTGGGCCCGCCACCTTTAATGGGGACAACGCAGACTCGATGTGGTAGCTTTCCATGGCTGCGGCCTCCTCTCTTGCGTTGGGTCCTTCTAGATGGGATATGAACGGCAATGGTCTAGGAAGAACCAGTGGCCCTGGAGGAAGGGACTTCGGATGCTCTCCACCTCTCTTGTTCCTCGGAGCCATGGCGACTAGAAAGATCTTGGGTTTGGATTAGTACTTTCCTACAGACGGCGCCAATTGTAAGTGCCTAAAAATTACGGACTTTGTAATGAAGATTATCTTGAGTCTGATGCTCCTTGGGAGATGATGAATAGCCTGTGAACCTGAAAGGGAAGAAGATGACGTCGTCAAAGGACCCTGGCTGTGGGCAACACAAGGCTCTCCGATGCCTAAGTCAGTATGAGGTCTGAGCAGTAGGACAGAGATGAGGGAGAAGAGAGACAGAGTAACAGCTCTCTGGTTATGGTGTGCATACTTGTAATAGAGATCGTTCCCCCATTGATAGAGGAGGATGCCTACGTTGCATGGTGAGGCTCATGATGACGTCCCAGCATGCCCAGGGGTATCGTCATGTCAGCCCATTACTCATTAAATGACAGTCCGATCAGCCCATTGCGCATTAAATGCTGGTCTAATCTGGCCTTACCACATCTGACTTTTGGGCCTAGTCCCATCGGGCCTGGCTTGGGGCCATGCATTGATGGGACGTGGCTACTGGATGCCACGCTGTCAGGGATAAGAGGTGGCCAGGATGGCTCTGTCAGTTCCAGGTGGACATTCTTGAGAGGACAGCTGTTACCGCTCGTCTTGGCTAAGGTTCTGGCTCTGGCGCTGAACTAAATGGCCGAAGTGGAGGCTCCACATTGAGGTCGGGGGTGCCCGAGATCAGAGATGATCTTGATTTCGGATAACACAGGAGCACTGTTTGCCGAGGTCAGAGTGCTATTAATGGACGTAAGCGCCGAAGTTAGCATAACCTTAGTACTTCGAGAGACATACCCACAATATTCATTACCTACGTATTTTTATGCAATCAAATAGGTCCCAAATGCCAAAGTATGTTAAAAGAAGTGCTGGATGGTATGAATCCATGGAAAATTGGGAAGTTGACTATAGATGAAGTTGTTGAAAAGATTTGTTTAAACAAGCTAAAGGCATTGTAGAAACACGTGGGCAAGAAAAATATTAAGTTGTTGAAAATTTTGTAAACAAGTTAAAGGCAATTTAGAAACACTTGCGCAAGAAAAGAAATAGATTAAGAAAGCATACTATGAAGAATTCTATAATAATGGCTATTCAAAATGATATACGCGGGTCAATCACAAATTGCGTGTATTACGTTAGCATGACAAAGAAAGGGGGCTGATCAAGTCTCAAGCTCAGGTTAAGTAACAAGTACTTTTCCTTGATCCAGATTGTCTACTTTGCATTGGATTTTATAGGAATTCATAACCAAGTGGGTTCTTAGTATTAAAGAGGAAAGGATAGAGGGATACAAGGTAATTAAAAATGTAAATGAGACCCTTATTTTCCTATTATTTGATTTATCGGTCGTGTTCGTGGCCATGTCGGGCTGGGCTGAGGCATATCAAGGCCCTGTCCCAAACCTTAGAAACACAGGCCCATTTCCTGCCCAAGCCTGACCAGGATAGAAATAGGATGTCCAAGCCCGTACATTTAGTCTAGTGGACTGGGTCGAGCCAGCTTGCTTTGGGCTCTCTCATCCTTAATTGAAGCCGGGCCAGCCTAAAGGAGGCTAGCCCAGATCGGGTCCGGCCCATGAACACCACTATTTTTTGGTGTGATGACTGAGAAATCATTCCTACCCGAGGAGAGACTATTTATATCCCTTGAAGACTTCGCTACTTCAATTGTAGCCCATCAGCTAGTTTCCTAGGAATCTAATTCCGAATAAAGAAATGAGCTCTTAGCTAATCCACCGGTAGCTCATGTCCTAGGCATGTCCCTATCGATAGAATCAATGAGAGAAGAAGAAGAAGATGGTGATGGTGGTGGTGATGATGATGAAGAGATCTCTTATAATCATCGATTGAAGTGATTTATAGGCCTCACTTTTAAACACAATAGATGTTATGACATTCTGCAATTCCTTTTCTTTTCTTTTCTTTTATTTTCTTTTGCACACATTCGTGACTTAGCCTATTTAATCAGAAACCCCGTAGCAATCATTTATGTTGAAAAACCCCTCTTTCTATTGAAATGTCGAATACAAAATCCAACAATCGTTGCCCACTAATAATGGAATAACTAGCATTAAACCACGTGATGCACGGGTTTAAATCTTAGTGTCAGGAACCTTCACTCAGCCCTCTCGATCTCGCTCCGAAAACACGGATCGGCGCGTTCGGAGCTGATCCGTCTTCGGAGCGCGGTTCGACCGAATATAGAGCGAACCGTGCAGAATTTTGATTTTTTGTGCATTTTCTTTTTCTATAAGCTAGATATTTATCAAATAAATGAAGAAAACTCTTTTGACTTATTAATTATTGTCTATTTTATGTGATTAAATTAGAAAGTTAATTCTTTTCTCTATTTTTGATACTTGAATATATGGATAAAATATATTTGTGCCCATTAGTTAATTACTTATAAATCCACAAGCACTATATTGTATAAGCGCTCCAGAGGCGCTCTGTATATATAATTATTTTAAAACTTAGCGTTTCGCCGCTCCCGCTTTGCGCTCTGCGCTCTGGGCACTTAGGTTAAAACCTCATGCAAATTAAATAACAAATTAATTTTAAAAACTTAAGTATGATTAACAAAAAATTATTTGATTGAAAATAAATCTATATAACAAAACATTAAGTAAAAATAAATTTATATATAACACTTAAATAATATGTGAGTAAATATCTATAAATCACTTTGCAATTTAAACGTAAACCATGCATGCATTAGGTTAAATGTTTGTTTAAGTTTGAACTTTTTTGAGTATATCTAATTAAATGCTTTAAAAAATGACTATTGAATTGCCAATAGGTCTTTTGACTGAGAATTAAATCAAATCTTCACGTGGACCCCTAAATAACATAATTATGTTGAATCACACAAATAGTGAAATAATAGTGGGCTCTTCTAAATGATAGTTAATGTTGAGGTATAACAGGTAAAAAACTAGAGTAAATTAGCGAAAGGTCCCTAACGTGGAATGTATCCAACCTTCAGTCCACGCAAAAACTCTTTAAGGCCTCCGGTCCACTCAGCTAGACTATTTGCAGCCATAGGTCTCTGCGTCCACATGATCACATTTTTAAGGACTAATTTGCCCTTCCAACCGTTTTAGGCATAAAATTTTAAATTTTCAAATTTCAAATCCTGTATTCACTAACTTCTCTCCATCTCTGCTACCCAAAAGAACCCTTCCCCTTCTCCTTCTCCTTCTTCCCATGCAGCACTGCTAGGAAGAGAGGGGTCTATCCCTCTACGTTTTGAGCCCCGATCAGTTCCGGATCCTTCTCTACTAACAGCTTGCAGTCTCAAACTGCCCCAGCGAGGCCGCTTGGTGGAGTGGGTTCTCCTTCCTGTTGCCGGTCATATCTCGGATCGCAAGTGCATCGATATTATCCAAAAGCATCTTGACCACATCAGTTAGGCTGTTGGATATCGCAATGTGCAGGGCCTTTTGTTTGGAGGGGGTGATCCCGACCATTTGGATCATCACTTTTTGCCTTTTGTATATATTGATCACATTGTCCCATTCATCGTTCATGACTTGTGTGTAGAGTTGGTCAGCTAGCCTTTTCATTTCAGAACTCCTTTCTCTGTTCCAGACTTTGTCGAAGAGATGGTCGAGCTGCGCTTCCATTATGTCAACCCTGTTTCCGTTCATGACTTGTTCGTAGAGATGGGCAAGCTTTTTTCCCGTTTTATCGTCCAATTCTCCTGTAATGTGTATTGCGTAGAGATGGTTGAGCAGGTCTGTCTTGTCTTCCCAACTAGACGGAATTAGAGGAGGAACGCAATGGGATATGCAGTGAATTTGGTCATCACTTTACATGTTTGAAAAAAAAATTGCAAGAGCTATGGGCCGCACCAATCATTTCGGAGAAATCATTACCGAGATTTGCAGACCCGTCGATCAGAGTAGAGAATTTATTTGAGTTTTTATCAAATTTAGCTGAGTTTTTATCAAATTTATCTGAGTTCTGGGCAAATCTATCTGAGTTTTTTTGCTATTTATCTGAGTTATGGAATAAATTCATCTGAGTTCTGAACAAACTTATCCGAGTGTCTGACAAACTTATCTCGATTTTGAAAATTTTAACTGAGTTTTTGAACGAATACTTCTGTATTTCTGGCAAATTTATTTATATTTTCTGAGATCTATTAGTGTTTTTTAATTGAGTTTTTGCAAAAATACTTGAGTTTTTGGGAATTTTTTTAGAAATTTGGAAAATTGATTTATCTTAGTTTTGGAAAATTTGTTTACGTTTTTGAACTTTATTTGCGCCTTTTGAAATTCATTTGCGTCTTTTTTCATTTTTTGAATTTTATTTGGATCTTTTGAGATTTATTTGAGTCTTTTGAGATTTATTTACATTGTGTGAAATTTATTTCGATCTTTTGAAACTTATTTGCATCTTTTTAAATTTATCTGCGTTCTTTTGAGATTTATTCCTTTTTTAAAAAAGTTATTGCATTTTTTGAAATTATTGCATTTTTTTTAAATTTATTTGCGTTATTTTGAAATCTACTTGTGTGTTTTTAGAATTTATTTGAAAATCTCATTAATGGGATTCCATTAATCGTGGGCAATTAAATGGTAGTTGGCCATTATTAATGGGATATCCTACCAATCATGCAATATGATTTAAAGAAAGGATAAATTAGACATTTCAGGTATGAAAAAGTGTGAGAGGGACCTTTGGCTGCATGACTTTTTTTTGTGGATTGTCTGCAACAAAGTCAGGCTTTGAGGGACCTCCGGCCAAAGCCCCCTAAAAACTAAATCCCTTCATGAGTTAAATTACTCTCCTCAATAAAATCACAATTAAGAAGGCGTTAATGGGGTGATTGTTGCAAAATACTATCCCAAAGAGAGAAAAGATGACTGGTTAGAAATATATTTTTTCTCACACCATTATTTCTAGTAGTTTATTTATGCTTCTTCTACTCGCACCATTTTGATATCTTACTTTATTAGAAAAACCCTTTTACTATTATTATATATTATATAGGGTAGGATTCGATTTTGAAATTGAAGCTCAATTTCGAAATTGATTGAAAAACTGGAGCCTGATTTCAAAATCGATTGAGAGATTGGCTTCCAATTTTGCAATTGATTTGATCCATTAGATTAATGCTTGAGTTTTGAATGATGACAAATTATCTTTAAAATTCATTTATTAACCTCAATTTCATGGTGATATCTCCCAATTTCACTATTCTCTTTTTCTTTCTTAATTTAATAATTATTGGAAATATTAAGTAAACTTGTGAGACTACAATAATAAGAGCATTAGTATAAATAAACTCATTTTCTTCCGCTATCATACATCTATACATTTGGTATAGTTGGTGGGGCCCACTTGGGGACCCACATGGGGATGGGGTGGGGGGATTTCAAGGACTCCCTAGGATCTTCTTCCCTGCAAAAAATCAACCCCAATCGTAATTTCTATAATCTCCATATGGGCCCAAGAGTTTAATGGTCAACAATCCATTTGGATTGATATATAGTCAATCCAACGGTCCAGTAAATTCAGATCTTACCGAAAGTTTGTGGATATGTGCAATTTAAGGGGATCATGTGTTCGGTCAATTTGGATGGACCAAAGGTGTGCCCCACAAGTACGAGCTTACGAAAATTTCTCCCTAAGCTCGAGCTTAGGGGAGCCTTGGCCATATATATATATATATATATATATTGCTTTGGCTCACTAGCCTGGAGGAAGGTGGTTTGGGAGTGGATGCCTTACCAACAGACCATCCCTATGTTCCCGCATAGTTGGATATTTAGTGTGTGCACACTAGCCAGTGGCTCTATATGAGAAAGTGGAGGAGTGGATGATATTGCACAAAAGGCATGAGTGAATTTTCAGCTCAATTCTATTAACATTCGTCGTTCAAACACGGGAGTAAATAGAAATGTCTAAACACGGAAGGTATTTAAAGGTTAAGTTAGGGTAAATGAAGAGTTACTGATAGAATGTTTAAAAAAGGAGATTTTCTTTAAAAAATAAAAGTTGGACCCGTTATTATTATTATTATTTTGTTTAGGTAGACAGATAGCCCATTAACTTAGGCATTGAGTGGGGTCAAAAACTTCCCATAAGTTCAATACGAAAGAAATTCTTTTTTTTTTTAATACTATCCCAGATCTTAGTGGGGTCAATTGACCCCACTGGGATTAATGTAGTGCCGCCCATGATCATCTTTGTAGGTTTTGTCAAAGGACTAAGACTCTGTTCCCCAAAAGAAGTTGAAGTTAGATCGATCTTGTATGCCTTGAGTATCACAGAAAATAGAGGTTATAGCAATATTTGAGTCTGGGTAGACCTAAGAATTCTTCCTCAAGGGGGCCACTATGTAGAACAAAATTCTCGAGAGGGTCACATAAAAAAAGCATGTGATTTTTAAAAAGAATAAAGACTTGGGTTGGTATTTTGACCATATCTTTTTACTCCGGTGTCCGATTGAGGTGATATTAGAAGCATTGTAAAGCTTGTTCTAATATCTACAAATTATATTTCATAACATTTTTCCCAATTCGGACATTTCAGGAGTCAAAATCGCACATTAATCTTGGAACTATTTTCTAACACATGGGAATCACATTCATATGTTCATATTTCCATTCTTGTGAAGTCCACATTAGAAAGAAACTAAAAGAGCGTAAGGCAAATGTTTCTATATAAGAAAGGGATCTCTAGGCATTAAAGACAAAGCAAGGAGAGCCTCCTCCTCTTTACTTAAGCTATTCATGTAATTGAGAGCAATTGTAGAGTGAAAATGAGGAAAGCTTTGTAAAAATTAAAGATTTGGAATGAAAGCTTTGTCTCTCCAATGGGTGGCTAATCCTTTTGATTGGATCTTCTAGATGAAGCTAAGTTAATGCTATTCCTTTTTGCTTATGCTCTTAATTTCCTTTGTTTATATGCTTAATATACTAGAATAGAATTTTCTTCATTGCAATGTGCTACCTTCCATGCTTATTTTCTATCTTAGCATTCTTTTTACTATCTATTCTTAGGTTTGATAAATTATGCTTAGGAGTTAATATCTTTTGATGGTTTATGCTTACTTTTGATAGATAGTCATTAGGAATCTTTTCTTTTATGAAGGGAAGAAAGTCTTAGCTATTAGATTGTTAATTTCTATCTTACGGCTTTAAATTTATATTTTCTAAATCTAAGCATTGATTTGTCATTAGATTTGAGTATTTGATTGGAAAAAGAGAAGAGTATTAGTATCACTTAGTGGATTCTAGATGATTCAATCTATCCAATAGTATTGCTTGTTGCTTATTTTACTTACTTTAGTTAGATTCTATTCACATTCCCACACACTTATTCACTTATTTTAATTCTCACACTCCGTTTCTCTATCCACACCATCATATCCATTAGCTTATTTGTTCTTACCCTCTATGTGTTTTTTTTTTATTCCCCCTTTGATTTTACACTATTTTAGCACACTTATTTTCATTTCCATCCATTCATTCCCTATCTTACTCACTTGTTGTTAGCTCATTTCCATAGATGTTTTTATTTTCTTTTTATCTTGATCTTTTACCTTTTTTTTTCATGCACTTACTCATTTGATCTATCTAACATTGCTCATTTGTTCTTGTTATTAACCTTGTTATTTTCCTTTTGTCATTAATTTGTTACTAATATTGTTCTTGGTTTATTCTCACTTGAGTTCTTCTATTTTCTCTAACATCACTTTGTTATATAGTTTCTTATTTTCTTTTAGTTTGCATTTTTTTTCCTTGTTATTATCTTGTTTCTTGTTTCCATTATTTTTGTTATCTCCATTTGCTTTTGTTAGCTATATTTGATTGATTATTGTTATTTTTCTTGTAACGATCCTCGTGGGAATGATATTCAGACTTTCATAGTCTATATTACTTGAGACAACCGTATACTTGCGGAATTCGCATCAATATTCTCTGTAGAATAATTTAATATAATGTTTCCAAACAAGTTCTGGAGAGTATAGTCTCAGAACAACCTGATCTCAACACAACCTTATCCGAGCACAAAAATGGAAATAACATGAAAACGATGCCAAATAGGCCCTTAGTTTCCATTTTATTTTATTTTTTACACTGGAATGGTAGGGAGACCTTTCAATTTTGAATCGATAATCTACATCCTAATTAGGTTAACTTATTCCTTGGCCTTGTATTCTTTTATTCTTTTTAATACACATTTACCTCTAAGAAAAAGAAGGTTAAACATAACAAATTAAAGAATATGATTAGGTACACTAATTGATCAGTCCCACCCTAATAAACTAATAATAAATAACTAGCAGATGTGCCTGTGCTTGGAGGAAAAAAAATCGTCTTCAGTCTAAAATCGAAAAAATATAAAATTAAAAAAGTGTACCTTAATCTCATTGAAAATGACTTGTTTTCTACCAAAACACGGTAGAAAAAAGCCACGTTTCTAACATTTTCAATATTTTAATTCAATTCTTTTTTTTTCTGACTGATCATTTTTATTCTTTGTTTAATTATTTTTACGATCAATAACTTAATTTGGTAAATGATAGGTTATTCACTATTATATTTTAATTCTTATAATTCTTCTATCTCAATGTAATTTATAAAAAATTGTCGTGTTTTAATTCATTATAAATTTTATAATCTTTTGTATATATTTTATGAATATGAATTATATTGCACAGGCACATTTTGCTAGTTTCGCAAGAATAAAAAATAGAAACAACATTGATACATGAGTCAAAGAAAGCACATATAAGGTCTTAAGAGTATAAACTATAAAGGAGATTTATCCATGAATAGAAAAAGCGGAGGGTTCAATTAGAACAATTAGAGATGTGAATATAAATTGTTTTATGCGATAAACCCTTTACATCAAACGTGGCTGTTGGTGAGTACAAGAGAAACAAATTTCCATGTTCCCTTCCATAAGTGCAAAATCTGGTCCCCAGTTCTTCCAGGTTGATAGCCCCAAGGTATCAATCTCAGACAACTTATCCCTTACTTGCATGCCTTTAGCAGAAGAAATCAAAGCAACAGTTTTCATCTTGAAGCACAATAGCTCCCCTGGGCCAGATGGCTTTAATGGAGTGTTCTACACTTCAACTTGAAGCATCATAGGCAAATTAGTTACTCAGGCCGTTCAAGATTTTTTCCACTAAAAAGGAATCCTCAAAGCTTCTAATGCTTACTTCCTAGCCCTCATCCCCAAAACCAAATCCCCAGCAACATTTTCAAATTTTAGGTCAATCAACCTACTCAACTTCTCCTACAAAATCATTTCAAAAATCTTAGAAACTAGGCTATCCAAAACTCTTCCTGCCCTTATCTCCCCTCATCAGGTAGCATTCATCAAAGGTAAAAATACTAACTAGCACACTGCTCTGGCCCATGAACTCTATCAGAAGCTCAACTCAAAACTCAAGAAAGGGGCTCTCTGCCTCAAACTTGATATAACCAAAGCATTTGACAAATTGGAATGGCCCTTTCTCTTTATAGCTCTCAAATTCTTCAATTTCTCTGACAATTTGATCTCTTTGATCAAAGAATGTGTATGCACTTCTACGGGTTTTGTCCTCATCAATCGCCTTCCCCAAGGTTTCTTTAGCTCCTCTTGTGGCCTTAGACAGGGAGATGCCTTGTCCCCTTACTTATTCATCATAGCTGAAGAACTTCTGAGCCTTCACCTTCACAGCCTTCAAACAAAAAGGATAATTCATCCCCTTTCTACCGTCCACTCCACTCCTTGTCACCTTCTCTTTACAGATGATATTCCCATTTTCATGAAAGGAGTAACTCATAGTGTTGGAGCTTTGCAGGACCTCCTAGAGCTCTACCAATCCGCTTCTGGCCAATTCTTCAATCTCCAAAAGAGCCTCCTGAAATTTGGGAAATGTGGTCGCAGAAGGAAAAGAAAGATTAGCTCTATTCTTGGGATCCAAGAGACCATGGCGCAGCTCACATACCAGGGCATCCCAATTGTATTTGGTACCCCGAAAAAATCTCACTTCCTTCCCCTCGTAGACTCAGTCAACAAGAGGTTGCAGGCTTGGAAAGCAAAATTCTTTTCATTTGCAGGTCGTCTCATTCTCATCAAACATGTGCTCTCAAGCATGGCCATTCACCTGGCTGCCACCTTGACTTTCCCAGTTTCCACCTGCAACGCTCTGGAAAGTGCAATGAGACAATTCCTTTGGTCAGGGAATGCAAATTCCTCCAAAACCAACTATGTTAATTGGGCCACTGTCTCTCCTCCTAAGGCTGAAGGAGGTCTGGGCATTAGAAGGCTCTTTGAAGTTAATGCAGCTTTTTTCATCAAGCTAGGATGGTAGGCGTCAATTGGTAACTCATTATGGTCATTTTGGTTCCAGAACAAATACTTTAAATACTTTAAGAATCATCCCATCTGGAGTCCGGCTAATACCAACTATGGTTCCTGCATTTGGAAAAAAATCAGAAATCTAGCTTCCCACAGCCAGCAAGGCAGCTTCTAGGTCTTTGGTAATGGGTAGGATATCAACGCTTGGCATGATCCCTGGATTGATCACCTTCCTTCCTCTTTCAGCTAGATTCCCCAAGTTCCAATTTCCTCCGGATCAGTGGCTATCTTCCCTGATCCGTTCAGGCACCTGGTTTATCCCACAACACTTGCCTCCAGAAATCCAGAGTTACCTTTCAACTGCCATCTCCACCCTCTCCCCAGCGCAAGTCGCCAAGGACTATCTTAGATGTAGAGATTCTTCAGATGGTCAACTCACTCTCAAGGCTGCATGGCAATATCATTCGTACTAGAGTAAGCACTCTAGTCTGGCCCCCTTTCATCTGGAATGGAATCTGTCTCCACAAAGTCAGTTGCTTTGGGTGGCACCTCATGCATAACAAGACCCCAACATAGATTCGCCTGAAGAGATTGGGTTTCTCTTTAGCCTCTAGATGCAAAATTTGTTGTCAAGATGAAGACTCCTCAGGCCACTTATTCTTTAACTGTGAGCAAGCCAAAGCACTCTAGACGTGGCTCTTCCTTTCAGCTAAGATTGTAGTCCCATGCACTTTCTCTGCCTCTTCAATCTGAGAAGCACTCACTAGAGGGAATGATTCTGCTGGCTGTAGACATATGGCAACCATCTTCATCTACGTTCTCTACTTCCTCTAGAAGGTAAGGAACATAGCCACCTTTGAAGCTTGGAAGATCCCTCTCTCCTCGATTGTCATGACCCGGTCCTGAGATCTGGTTAACTCGAACGAACCCTGAGTCGCGAACATATACTTACTCCCGTAAACTCCGAATTAACATTAAGTTAAAACGAAATCCACAAGGGATATCAAACAAATGAACCTGCCAAATGTATACAATTTGCGGAAAATATACATTGACGAAACATTTCATAATAAACAGTTCTTTACGAAACATAAAGTTTATATACACATTTCTTTTCAACTAACAAAGTCAACCACTGTATACTTAATACAATACAGGGGACTCTAATTACAACTCAAAACAAAGTTACTAACTTTCCAAAATTCCTCTCTAGTATTCGCACTTTGAGATCATGTCCATTCGATTAAACCTCCTGGAGGTATTTGATGGGCCTCCTCCACTGGCGGTGCGGTCTCTGCAAGACCGGCACAGGCAACTGAGCCTGCGATATCATCAATAACACCGTGAACACGACGGCTCAACGAGGTATATGCAATTCTTATGATAGTACAAGCTATCAATCACGACGGCTCAACGAGGTATATGCAATTCTTATGATAGTACAAGCTATCAATCAGTCAATCAATTTAATACAATTCAAGTATATAAGAATCTGTGAACTGAATAGTTCTATACAATTCTATATCAATTTCAATGTACAGTGAGTCAAGTAATATCATTAAGCTGATATCTACTATGACATTCATTATTCAGTGGTTATTCAATTTCTATTACTTGGCTTGTATAACTTGTCAAATGCGTGGAGTTTGCCAGTGTCTTGATCAGAGATCGCTAACATTCCACGAGACTCCGGAATGTCTCAAACATCTACTGCAGCAGGAATTATTCAGTTCATTGTTACTTTTAATAACTGTTCAGTCAATTCATTAATTCATTTCGTTCCTTAATTCAGTTTAGCTCAACAATGAGCTTAGGGAAGCATTATACAAGTGTAGCTCAATAATGAGTTCATGAACGATAAATTTATTTCTATGCGGAAATCAATCGAATCCTATTCAGACTTCTAAACCAACCAATTGAGTGAAACCTTCGTTATCCAATGCACATGTTACTTTTGATGAACATCACTTAATAGATATTATTTGTGCATTCGGAGAACTTAGTTTACACCTATGAAGGTTTAGACATTAACAAAGTCAGCCTGTATAGATTAGGCTTCAATTCAGAAAAACCAAAACTCAATTCTGAATTTCCCTACATGTTTGGTCAGCTTGTTGGCTCACCAAAGCCCTCATCTCGGCTGACAGAACTCAGTTCGGTCAGCTTTCTAAAAGCTGATTTTCTTCTGCATTTTTATCAGGGAAGTTCGGTACAATCTTGGTCAACTGTCGGTCAGCTTTCCAGAGGCTGAACCATACGAAACATGAACCCAAAATAGGTTCGGTCAGCTTCTCGGTCAGGTGCCGGCTGACCGACATGCGTCTAGAAGTCCATTTTTAGCTTCAGAATTTTTGAAGCGAATTTCATGGGATTTATTCCATTTGAGTTCTAACATTCCTAAAACATCATAAATCATAGGACAACATATACACTTGCCACTAGTGAAGATTAATTGATGAAAAACCTTTGCTTAGCTTGATTCCAAGAGAGAAATCCCCAATTTGAAGCTTCTTTCCAAAGCTTAAACTCCAAGAAACTTGTACACAACTTGGGGAAGGAGATGAAGAAGAGGAAATCTCTTGCAAAACACTTGTGAAGCCTTAACTTTGATGCTTGATGTAGAGAAATGAAAGAAAAGAGTAAAGGAATGAAGAAAGGTGCCCAGGGTTTGATTTGTGTGGAAAAAGAGTTCAAATGAACTCTCTTAGCTTATATAAGCTAAGAAATTGCACCCAAGCCCTCCACCTCTGTTGACACCAAAAATGTCACTTTGCCTCTTCAAGATCCAAAGAGCTACATGAAGTCGCAACCTGGCATAAATAGGCAATGCTACTTCCAAAAAATCAAATCTTGTCAGAATCAAACAAAAACTACAAGATCCTTCAAGACAGCCAAAAGAGGAGTACACAAGAAGTTTCGGGCCATTTCAAAATCATTTGGCCTAACTTCGCTTCTCCGGCAACTGAAAAGGAGCTCCTGGCGGCGAAAGCATCGGAGACACCGAATCTTCGATCGGAGCCGATGGATGGTCTCAAAATACATCCAAAAGGCTCCACGTCAAGTTCTGAGTCAAACCGACAACGTTTGACCCTACATCAACCCTCGAACAGCTAAATCAAGCCTCTCGGTGGTGAAAACCACCGAGGCCATCACTCATCAGATAGAGCACATGGACGGCTTCAAAATGCTTACAAAGGGCTACACGTCAAATTTCAGGTCATTTCGACAACATTTGACCATATTTTGACGCTCGGAAGCCAAATCAGGCCTCTCGGCGGCGAAGCTCTCCGGGACCATGGTTTCCAAGACAGAGCTTATGGATCATCTTAAAATGATTCCAATAGGTTCCCTGTCAAATTTCAAGTCAATCGGACATCGGTTGACCGCACATCAAACCGCGACGTCTTTATCGCGACAAAAGCAAGTCTACGGGTGATAAGACCCCAAATGGCTTCAAAACTCAAACAAAAGCCTATGGTTGGTCTTATTTATTGCTCAGGAGGCTTCACACCAAATTTCAGGTCATTCCGACAAAGTTTGACCCAGTTTCAGCTTCTGACGGAAAGTCGGCAGCTCTGCGCGACAAAGTCTTCGGCTTTCTCAGAAAATTGGAAACTTTTCAAAATAAAATGCAAGGACTCTCATCATATTTTCTACAGGAAAATCAGGCCAAAAATGATCAAAAACGTCAAGGAAAAATACAGAAGAAAAAAGAATCGAAAAACAGCAAAAACGGACACAAAACGGGACAAAAAGGGGGAAAACCCCCCCAGGGTCGCAGACCCCTGCGACCCTGGAGCCCGGGGTCGCCGACGACCCTGGAGCCCGGGGTCACCGGGAAGGCCCCGGAAACCCCGGTTTTCACCGTTTTTTCGCGATTCGAAGCGCCCAGCCTCTGGTATTTTCCAAAATTCATACTTTTGAGACACCAAATCCTCTGACATCCATCCAAAACACAGGTCAATCATCAAGAGTATCGAAAACAATATTGATCGCCACCCGGTCAACTAAAAAAAGTGTGCTTTCTACCCGACCGATCGAGAAATCGACAGGACAGATGGCACCGACCTGCTGTTGGCAACAAACACTTGAAATTACATGGTCATCCGATGTCGATCTACATGAAGATCCATCGGTGATCATCGCCAGAAGAATCCCAAAAGACACGGCACGGCCCGCGACTCTTCAGATGCCCGGCGACCACTTAATGCGATTAATTGACTAGCTTTATTATAGTCATTAATCCATTTCTTTGGACGGACCAATCAGAAGCAAGCATCCAGGAGTTACAAGTCAAGAGATTCATGGCATTTAACCCATGAAACTCCTCCCATCATGGCGATTAAAGGCGATTAAATGCCCTCAATCTCCTCCGGCCAATCAGAAGCCAAGAAAAAAGAGTTACAAAATAAAGAATTCAATTTTGTAACTCCTCTCTTTATGTAGCTTTATGACAATCAAGGCTCATAAACCCTCCTAAATGGCTATCTAAAAAGCCTATAAATAGGAGAGCTCTCCAAGAAGAAAGGACGGCAGACACACGGACAATAGACTGCAGAAAATCCGAAAACTCAGACAGAAAGAGGCATCAGAAATCTAAGAGAGAAAACTCTGTGGAAATCCTACACCGACCACCGCTACAAGGTGACAAAAGTCCCTTGGGGGGTACCCCCCCCCCCCCCAAGGTCCTTGCCTTCTCCTTCTGCCGCCAATGGCTTAGACACGGCTTTTCAAGCCCGTCTACTCGGCTTTTTATTGGACATAGGACCTTCTTTTGGTCTTTGTTGTCTAAAAACCTGAGGTTATAGCCAAGCCAAGAGAATCAATAGCATCCTCTGTTCTCATCTGCATGGATGATGGCGAAGCCCACATATGGCTTGCGACCGTCAATCTAAACGGGTCCCCCACAATCTCCTGAGAAGTTAGATCCTCCTTTTCTTGCTTTTCATTGTAGTTTGTATTTTTTCAAAAGAGACAAAAATCACAACTCTTGTCTTTCATTATTGATAAGGATTGTAAATCGGCTATAAACGCCAAAAATCGGCTATAAACGCCAAAATCGGCTATAAATGCCAAAAAAATTCGCCTTTCACGGCAAACCAAGAAAATGTCTCTTTTCTTAAATATATGTGCAATGGAAAACTTGAAAGAAGTTGATTTCCTTTTTACTTGCGAAGGTTGATCTCCGGATCACCACTTGCAATTCCAAGTAAAATAGAAAATCTGGCACCCCCACACACAAAAAAAGAAATGTTGATGCACGCCCCGGTTACGAAAGGGTCGGACCCGACGGACTCCCACGTCCGCCGACCTCGGTAGAACCGAGCAGGAGCGCGGTCCATCAAGCTGGCTCCACCCGGTGGGACCCGTTTATTTGAGAACACGATGCTAGAAATGAAATATTTGCATATCATATATTTTGCTCTATGCTTATATTTCTTTTCTCGATTCCTTGGCTACTTTATAATTGGTGGCCTATGTTGGATTCTGCATCTAAAAAAAATGAGATGAGATTTTTTGGAAATTTTTAATTCTTTGAATTTATTTCCACTCTTTCTCTTTTCAAAAAAAAAAAACAAAAAAACAAAAAAATCAGATTTTTTCAGTTTGGATTCAAAATTGGGAAACCTTGATCCGTTCCTATCGTTCATCGCGCTTGCAGAAATGTTGAGCCTGTTCGACTAAGGTTTTGGGCCATCGTTTCTCTTCGATGAGTTCATTAAAGATCTAAAAAAAAAAATGAGATGAGATTCTTTATTTGGAAATTTCTAATTCTTTGAATTTATTTCCACTCTTTCTCTTTTCAAAAAAAAAAAAAACAAAAAAAATCAGATTTTTCAGTTTTGGATTCAAAATTGAGAAACCTTGATCCGTTCCTATCGTTCATCGCGCTTGCAGAAATGTTGAGCCTGTTCGACTAAGGTTTTGGGCCATCGTTTCTCTTCGATGAGTTCATTAAAGATCTAAAAAAAATATAAATAAAAAAATAAAAAAATTAGATTTCTCATTTTGGATTCAAAATTGAGAAACCGTGATCCGTTCCTATCGTTCATCGCGCTTGCAGAAATGTTGAGCCTGTTCGGCTAAGGTTTTGGGCCATCGTTTCTCTTCGATGAGTTCATTAAAAAAAATATAATAAAATAAAAATATAATTAAAAAAAAGAAGACATAGAACCACTAAGGTTAAACCAACTGTGTTCTTTGATCATGGTTGATTCAAAGAAAAGCCTTGTCCAGAGTGTGGAGACAGCTTGACTGTACTAGGCAAGGGTCCTCCAAACGGGTTCATTAAGTAATTCTACCCTTACCTGGGGGCAATTCTATCAATCAAGATTTCATAAGACCGGGTTAGGAGGCCTATGTGTACTCTCTCGTATTTTAAATAAATTTAAAAAAAAAAAAAATTTTAAAAAAAATTTTCTTTTAAATAAAAAAAAAAAATTTACAAAAAAAAATCTTAAAATAAAAAATAATAAATAAATAAATAAATAAATAAAAGATTTTAAAAAAAAAATCTTTAAAATCTTCAAAAAAAAAAAACTTCCGTCATTTTGGGTTTAGATTGGAGAAATCTTGGTCTTCTCCTTTCTGAGCACTGGCGCTCGCGGAAATCGCTGAGCCTGTGTTCAGATTGGAGTGCCTTTTGCTCTCTTTGATGAACCCGATATTGGCCTTTAAAAAAAAAACTCGTCATTTTTAGATTCAGATTCGAGAAATTATGGTTCATTTCTTTCTGAGCACTGGCGCTCGCGGAAATCGCTGAGCCCGTGTTCAGATCGGAATACCATCTGCTCTCTTTGATGAATCCAATCTTGACCTTTCAAAATAGAGAATCTCATCTCATAGATGCGGTCTCAAAACATTTGTGTCTAGCAGTACAAGTACGCCCTTTCAGGGTCTAATGTATTGCGACCGGCACATCTGTAACTCCAAACTTTATATTCTTCTTATCTCGAGCAAGCTTTGCTTCTCGATAAGTCGAATTTAAGTTCACAATTGCTTCTAGCAGTCACTGGGACGCTCATTCTGGGCTTACCATACCTGCGATCAGAACAATTGTACCCTCTATGGCGTTTGGCCTTCTTCATGTTGCTTGGGTCATTTTCCTCTATCAATTTGAAAAGACGAAACCATAGAATTTCCCATTTATGATCATTATATTCTTGTGATTACTAATGGATGTGGTCTTGTTTCAGAAAATTTTCGAAAACTAACAATGGCAGCTTCACTAACCATTACTTTCGATGAAAACAAGCACCAACTCATGCTTCAACAGAAGCAAACCACGCGCACCTACAAGCGCCCAATCAGCTGCCGAAGCGTCAACTCCCTCGGCAACTCTCTGAACTCCGGGTCGTCCTCGACTCCCCGGACTATCGTCTTTGGGACGCTGGGACCATTCCCACTTTCTGAGGAACAAACTGCTCCCTCCAAGAAGCAGAAACTCGCCTCTCAACGTGTCACTACCGTGACACCAAAGGCGAGCACCAGCAGGCCTGAAGCCCGTGGCACTCCCACGAAGCGTCGACCTGCAAGCAACAAGGTCTATCCCAAGACTTGGTCCCTAAGACCTTCACCAAAACAAAGAAGGTCCCAAACATCCACTAAGCCAGCATTCCTGGCCCCACTCAAGGAGAACCAGTTCTACCCTCTTGCCTACATGAAGAGGAGAAACCCATCTCCAACCTGACTCTCAAGTCATCCCAGCATGAGCCGGCTTGTTCCTACAAGCCCAAAATCAAATCATGCATCACAAGGGCCTCTACAAGCACCTGCTAAGGCCTACAAACCTGCAGTTCGACCCTTCATCTCTACAGGGGCCGAACTCCAAAAATTCAAAGCTTCGCTGCAACAGGCGAAGGACAGGGTTCGCATCCTGTCCTTGCCCAGCTGCAAAGAAGACAGGCTCGGCTGCTGCGCCAGAGGGAGCACATCCTTCATCGTCAAAGCCCAGCCAGAGCTGACCGAAGCTCAAATTGCTCGTCGTATACGCCGCCGCGCGTCATACCGGCAAAAGAGACTAGAGAAGCAAAGGACCCAGCCTCCTACACTTCAAGTCTCTCCCAAATGGGTCGAAAAAGAAAGACCCAACCAAGTTGCTGCCGTCCATATGGTTGGAAAAACCAGAAGGCGCCAAAAATCAGCAACAAAAATCCATGTCCGACGTCTGACGACCCGCAGTGTCTCAAGGACAAGAAGACATTCAGAAGAGTCCCCTGCTCCTTCAAGCAAAGGACGGCAGAGTGATCCTTCCTCAAGCTCTTCTTCAAAAAGAATGAGCCCCAGCTCAGTCACCAGGACAGTTTCTTCGTTCGATTCACGAAGGATGAATGTCTTGGCTACAAATTCTGAGCTACCACCCCGCAATCCACCTCCAGAAGATGCGATCACCCGCATCCAGCAGTTGGAACAGGGCCAGTAGAGGATTGAAACTCTGATGGAAAACCTTCTCCTCGCCTTCCAAAATCAGGCGAACAATGAACCTCCTCCGAATCATCAAGATGATGAGGTAAATGGAGAAGAAAATGAGTCACACGCCCTTACCAAAAAGGACGTAGACAGTATCCTCGCCAAAGCAAAAGAAGAGGATATACTCAAGGAGCATGGGATCAAGCCACCATATCCCTTATGGATGGACTCGGTCCCGTTCCCCACCAAATTCAAGCATCCTACTCTCCAAACATATACGGGGAAAGGATCAGCCAGACAGCACGTCATCCACTTCAAGATCCTGACAGGAGCTATTGCAGATCAAGATGCACTCAAGATCCGCCTCTTTGCAAGTACCCTAAAAGGTACGGCTTTTGATTGGTACTCCACTCTGCCGGAAGACTCAATCCAAAACTGGGCCATGCTAGAGACACGCTGTTGACACCAAAAATGTCACTTTGCCTCTTCAAGATCCAAAGAGCTACATGAAGTCGCAACCTGCCATAAATAGGCAATGCTGCTTCCAAAAATCAAATCTTGTCAGAATCAAACAAAAACTGCAAGATTCTTCCAGACAGCCAAAAGAGGAGTACACAAGAAGTTTCGGGCCATTTCAAAATCATTTGGCCTAAGTTCGCTTCTCCGACAGCCGAAAAGGAGCTCTCGGCGGCAAAACCATCGGAGACACCAAATCTTCGATCAGGGCCGATGGATGGTCTCAAAATACTTCCAAAAGGCTCCACGTCAAGTTCCGAGTCAAACCGACAACGTTTGACCCTACATCAACCCTCGAACAACTAAATCAAGCCTCTCGGCGGCGAGAACCACCGAGGCCATTACTCATCAGATAGAGCACATGGACGGCTTTAAAATGCTTATAAAGGGCTACACGTCAAATTTCAGGTCGTTTCCACAACATTTGACCATAGTTTGACGCTCGGAAGCCAAATCAGGCCTCTCGGCGGCAAAGCTCTTCGGGACCATGGTTTCCAAGACAGAACCTATGGATCATCTTAAAATGACTCCAATAGGTTCCCTGTCAAATTTCAAGTCAATCGGACATCGGTTGACCGCACATCAAACCGCGACATCTTCATCGCGACAAAAAGCAAGTCTACTAGTGATAGGACCCCAAACGGCTTCAAAACTAAAAAAAAAGGCCTATGGTTGGTCTTATTTATTTCTCAGGAGGCTTCACACCAAATTTCATGTCATTCCGACATCGTTTGACCCAGTTTTAGCTTCTGACGGGAAATCGGCAGCTCTGCGCGACAAAGTCTTCGGCTTTCTCAGGAAATTGGAAACTTTGCAAAATAAAATGCAAGGATTCTCATCAGGTTTCCTAAAAAGAAATCAGGCCAATAAATGGTCAAAATGTCAAGGAAAAGTACAGGAGAAAAAAAGAATCGAAAAACAGCCAAAACGGACACAAAACGGGACACAAAGGGGGTAAAACCCCCCCAGGGTCGTAGACCCCTGCGACCCTGGCCCAGGGTCGCAGGCCCCTGCGACCCTGGCCCAGGGTCGCCGGCGACCTTGGAGCCCGGGGTCGCCGGGAAGGCCCCGGAAACCCCGGTTTTCGCCGTTTTTCGCGATTCGAAGAGCCCAGCCTCTGGTACTTTCCAAAATTCATGCTTTTGAGACACCAAGTCCTCTGACATCCGTCCAAAACACGGGTCAATCATCAAGAGTATCGAAAACAATATTGATCGCCACCCGGTCAACCAAAAAAAGTGTGCTTTCTACCCGACCGATCGAGAAATCGACAGGACAGATGGCACCGACCCGCTGTTGGCAACAAACACCTGAAATTACATGGTCATCTGATGTCGATCTACATGAAGATCCATCGATGATCATCGACAGAAGAATCCCAAAAGACGTGGCACGGCCCGCGACTCTTCAGCTGCTCGGCGACCACTTAATGCGATTAATTGACTAGCTTTATTACAGTCATTAATCCATTTCTTTGGACGGCCCAATCAGAAGCAAGCATTCAGGAGTTACAAGTCAAGAGATTCATGGCATTTAACCCATGAAACTCCTCCCATCATGGCGATTAAAGGCGATTAAATGCCCTCAATCTCCTCCGGCCAATCAGAAGCCAAGAAAAAGGAGTTACAAAATAAAGAATTCAATTCTGTAACTCCTCCCTTTATGTAGCTTTATGACAATCAAAGCTCATAAACCCTCCTAAATGGCCACCTAAAAGCCTATAAATAGGAGAGCTCTCCAAGAAGAAAAGGGGAGACAGACACACAGATCATCAGAAAAAAAAAGCACAAACACACAGACAGACAGAAGCACAGAAATCCAGAGAAAGGAAAAAGAGAGAAAACTCTGCGGAAGTTCTACACCGGCCACCGCAACAAGGTGACAAAAGTCCCTTGGGGGTACCCCCCCAAGGTCCTTGCCTTCTCCTCCTGCCTCCAATGGCTTAGATATGGCTTTTCAGCCCGTCTACTCGACTTTTTATTGGACATAGGACCTTCTTTTGGTCTTTGTCCCCTAAAAACCTGAGATATAGCCAAGCCAAGCGAATCAATAGCATCCTCTGTTCTCATCTGCATGGATGATGGCGAAGCCCACATATGGCTTGCGACCGTCAATCTAAACGGGTCCCTCACAATCTCCTGAGAAGTTAGATCCTCCTTTTCTTGCTTTTCATTGTAGTTTGTATTTTTTCAAAAGAGACAAAAAATCACAACTGTTGTCTTTCATTATTGATAAGGATTGTAAATCGGCTATAAACGCCAAAAATCGGCTATAAACGCCAAAATCGGCTATAAATGCCAAAAAAATCGCCTTTCACGGCAAATCAAGAAAATGTCTCTTTTCTTAAATATATGTGCAATGGAAAACTTGAAAGAAGTTGATTTCCTTTTTACTTGTGAAGGTTGATCTCCGGATCACCACTTGCAATTCCAAGTAAAAATAGAAAATCTGGCACACCCAAAAAAAAAGAAATGTTGATGCACGCCCCTGCCCCCTGGTTACGAAAGGGTCGGAACCAAACGGACTCCCACGTCCGCCGACCTCGGTAGGAACCGAGCATTGGAGCGCGGTCCATCAAGCTGGCTCCACCCAGTGGGACTCGTTATTTGAGAACACGATGCTAGAAATGAAATATTTGCATATCATATATTTTGCTCTATGCTTATATTTCTTTTCTCGATTCCTTGGCTACTTTATAATTGGTGGCCTATGTTGAATTCCGCATCTAAAAGAAATGAGATGAGATTTTTTGTTTGGAAATTTCTAATTCTTTGAATTTATTTCCACTCTTTCTCTTTTAAAAAAAAATTTTTTTTTAATTAAAAAAACAAAAAAAATCAGATTTTTCATTTTGGATTCAAAATTGAGAAACTTTGATCCTCTCCCTTCTGGGCACTGGCGCTCACGGAAATCGCTGAGACCGTGTTCGGATCGGGGGTTGGGCCATTGTTTCTCTTCGATGAGTTCATTAAAGATCTAAAAAAATATATATATATATATATAAAAAATATAAAAAAAAATTTTAGATTTCTCAATTTGGATTCAAAATTGAGAAACCTTGATCCGTTCCTATCGTTCATCGCGCTTGCAGAAATGTTGAGCCTGTTCGACTAAGGCTTTTGGGCCATCGTTTCTCTTCGATGAGTTCATTAAAAAAAAATAATAAAAAAAATATAATTAAAAAAAAAAAAGACATAGACCACTAAGGTTAAACCAACTGTGTTCTTTGATCATGGTTGATTCAAAGAAAAGCCTTGTCCAGAGTGTGGAGACAGCTTGACTGTTCTAGGCAAGGGTCCTCCAAACGGGTTCATTAAGTAATCCTACCCTTACCTGGGGGCAATTCTATCAATCAAGATTTCATAAGACCGGGTTAGGAGGCCTATGTGTACTCTCTCGTCTTAAAAAAAAAAAAAAATTTTTTAAATAAAATAAAAATAAAAAATTTTCAAAAAAAAATCTTAAAAAAAAATAATAAAAAAATTAAAAAAAAAAAGATTTAAAAAAAAAAAAAATCTTCGAAAATCTTCAAAAAAAAAAAAAACAACTTCCGTCATTTTGAGTTTAGATTGGAGAAATCTTGGTCTTCTCCTTTCTGAGCACTGGCGCTCGCGGAAATCGTTGAGCCCGTGTTCAGATTGGAGTGCCTTTTGCTCTCTTTGATGAACCCGATATTGACTTTTCAAAAAAAAAACTCGTCATCTTTAGATTCAGATCCGAGAAATTATGGTTCATTTCTTTCTGAGCACTGGCGCTCGCGGAAATCGCTGAGCCCGTGTTTAGATCGGAATACCATCTGCTCTCTTTGATGAATCCAATCTTGACCTTTCAAAACAGAGAATCTCATCTCATGGATGCGGTCTCAAAACATTTGTGTCTAGCGGTACTAGTACGCCCTTTCAGGGTCTACTGTGTTGCGACCGGCACATCTGTAACTCCAACTTTATATTCTTCTTACCTCGAGCAAGCTCTGCTTCTCGATAAGTCAAATTTAAGTTCACAATTGCTTCTAGCAGTCACTGGGATGCCCATTCTGGGCTTACCATACCTGCGATCAGAACAATTGTACCTTCTATGGCATTTTGCCTTCCTCATATTGCTTGGGTCATCTACCTCGAGCAATTTGAAAAGACGAAACCATAGAACTTCCCATTTATGATCATTATATTCTTGTGATTACTAATGGATGTGGTCTTGTTTCAGAAATTTTCGAAAACTAACAATGGCAGCTTCACTAACCATTACTTTCGATGAAAACAAGCACCAACTCATGCTTCAACAGAAGCAAACCACGCACACCTACAAGCGCCCAATCAGCTGCCGAAGCGTCAACTCCCTCGGCAACTCTCTGAACTCCGGGTCGACCTCGACTCCCCGGACTATCGTCTTTGGGACGCTGGGACCATTCCCACTTCCTGAGGAACAAACTGCTCCCTCCAAGAAGTAGAAACTCGCCTCTCAACGTGTCACTACCGTGACACCAAAGGCGAGCACCAGAAGGCCTGAAGCCCGTGACAGCCCCACGAAGCCTCGACCTGCAAACAACCAGGTCTACCCCAAGACTTGGTCCCCAAGACCTTCACCAAAACAAAGAAGGTCCCAAACATCCACTAAGCCAGCATTCCTGGCCCCACTCAAGGAGAACCAGTTCTACCCTCTTGCCTACATGAAAGAGGAGAGACCCATCTCCAACCTGACTTCCAAGTCATCCCAGCATGAGCCGGCTTGTTCCTACAAGCCCAAAATCAAGTCATGCATCACAAGGCCTCTACAAGCACCTGCTAAGGCCTACAAACCTGCAGTTCGACCCTTCATCTCTACAGGGGCCGAACTTCAAAAATTCAAAGCTTCGCTGCAACAGGCGAAGGACAGGGTTCGCATCCTGTCCTTGCCCAGCTACAAAGAAGACAGGCTCGGCTGCTGCGCCCGAGGGAGCACATCCTTCATCGTCAAAGCCCAGTCAGAGCTGACCGAAGCTCAAATTGCTCGTCGTATACGCCGCCGCGCGTCATACCGACAAAAGAGACTAGAGAAGCAAAGGACCCAGCCTCCCACACTTCAAGTCTCTCCCAAATGGGTCGAAAAAGAAAGACCCAACCAAGTTGCTGCCGTCCATATGGTTGGAAAAACCAGAAGGCGCCAAAAATCAGCAACAAAAATCCACGTCCGACGTCCGATGACCCGCAGCGTCTCCAGGACAAGAAGACATTCAGAAGAATCCCCTGCTCCTTCAAGCAAAGGACAACAGAGTGATCCTTCCTCAAGCTCTTCTTCAAAAAGAATGAGCCCCAGCTCAGTCACCAGGACAGTTTCTTCATTCGAATCACGAAGGATGAATGTCTTGGCTACAAATTCTAAGCCACCACCCCGCAATCCACCTCTAGAAGATGCGATCACCCGCATCCAGCAGTTGGAACAAGGCCAGCAGAGGATTGAAACTCTGATGGAAAACCTTCTCCTCGCCTTCCAAAATCAGGCGAACAATGAACCTCCTCCGAATCATCAAAACGACGAGGTAAATGGAGAAGAAAATGAGTCACGCGCCCTTACCAAAAAGGACGTAGACGGTATCCTCGCCAAAGCAAAAGAAGAGGATATACTCAAGGAGCATGGGATCAAGCCACCATATCCCTTATGGATGGACTCGGTCCCGTTCCCCACCAAATTCAAGCATCCTACCCTCCAAACATATACGGGGAAAGGATCAGCCAGACAGCACGACATCCACTTCAAGATCCTGACGGGAGCTATCGCGGATCAAGATGCACTCAAGATCCGCCTCTTTGCAAGTACCCTAAAAGGTACGGCCTTCGATTGGTACTCCACTCTGCCGGAGGACTCAATCCAAAACTGGGCCATGCTAGAGACACGCTTCCTGACTCACTTCAAAGGTGAAGATCATCCCGCTACTATGGCTCAGCTGTGCAGCCTAAAACAGGGGGAGAATGAATCAACATATGACTTCATTCACAAGTGGAAAGCAATGGCATACAAATGCTCTGATGTATTGCCACAAGCATCGCTAGTCGGCATCTGCCGAAACAACATGAGAGCCAGAATCCGCTCCATGATCATCGGCAACAAATCAAAAAACCTGGGAGAACTCCTAGAAGCTTCCATGGAAGCTGAAACGGTGATTAAGGACCTCAACAGTTAGAAAACATCAAGAAAAGAGCCAACCGCCATTGCAACCTCTAAACCAAAGAAGAAAGAGGTCCTCAATGTGCAGACCAAGTCAGCTCCTCAGCCACCAAAAAAAGCTGAAAACAAAGCTGTTGGTAAGAAACCTGAACTCTCTGATGCCTTCAAAGAACGAGTAGAGAAGAAATACCCGTTTGATGAAGATGTTGATGAAATCTTCGGGGCTCTTGTGGCAAACGGCAAGCTCACCTTGCCTGAACCAAAAAGACCGGGTGATGTTGGCAAAACCAACGATCCTCGGTACTGTCCATACCACCAGATGATCTCGCATCCTCTCAATCAATGCTTCGTTGTGAGAGAGAAAATAAATGAGATGTGGAAAAATGGAGTCATCACCTTTGACAAAACTATGGGTCTGTCTCCGTCAACATGGTGACATGTGGACAAACATCAAAATCACAGAAGAAGAAGATCACTACTTCCTTCAAGGTGATAAACTCAATCCAAGCGTCCGAGGGAATGGTTCCTTACCCGACACCAGACGGACAACCGATATGGGTACATCCCGATCTCCTGGAAGATGACAATTGGGAGGTCGTGAAAACAAAGCCTACAGCTCAACAGCGAAGGCAGGCTAGGAAACATCTCCTCAAGCTCAAACGGCAAGAGAAGACCCAGCCAAAACTAGAGGTCAAAGAAAAGGCAGAGACTTCCTCTACCGCTTCACTGGAGGGAACAAAAACATCCCTTCCAGAGACTTCAAAGGGGGTAAGGAAATTCACTCTCAGTGATTTCATGCCACCTCAATTCAAAGAAGCCATGCAGGAGGCATCATACTCTTGCAATTCGGTAGTTGGATTCTCCATTGATGGATACGAATCCAGCGACACCGATGATGGATTCGAATCCAACTACACAAATGAGTGGGAGGAGTCCCTTGATGCAGGAGAATATCTCTCCGATGAAGAATGGGTTCCTTTGTTTCATCTTATGCCAGTAATCTGGTATAACCCCCTACAGCCACAAGGATCCTGGTCTGATGATGAAGAAGACCAAGAGGCTGTACAAGAAAATGCTGCTGACCCAGCACCTCTCATTACTCTAGTGGAAATCAACAATGTTGTGCCACAAAGAGATGATGAAGAAGAAGATCCGGCTCCCATGCCTGATCTTGAAGAATATGCAAGGATCTTGCAGCGACTCGCTCTAGAACAAGAGCAAGAACGCGTCAACGAGCCTCCTCACAATCCAGAGCCTGAAGTCCCTGAAGACCACCAGGTACATCCTCCCTTAACTCCTAAAAATGGAGAAAATTACTGGATAGACGATCCTCTCACATCCGAGGATGAGTCTGACTCCGATCAGGCAACGTCTCCCGTCAGAGCTTCCTGTAATGTGATAATTCGGGATTATAGCTCTTCCGAAGCATCGTCTGATGAGAGCACTTACACTCCGGCGACGCCTAGCAATATATCTTCTGGAGCCACCTCGTCTCACGTGACTTTCACTGAGATGACACCCTCTCAGGTTTCTTCTCCTGAGACTGTGACTTCAAAGTTCACACCCTTCCTGACTGAAGAATTCCCAGCTATTGATGCTTGGGATGATGAATTAGTCAACGAAGAAGAAAGATTGCTGGATGCTGTTCAGGACTTGTTCCCGGAAAATGCTCCATGCAACACAATCACTGAGGATGGTAACTCTGCTGCTGATACATCCTCAGCAAATGAAAAACGACAGCCTCTTGATCCTGAAGACAATCTTCCAAATGAAGACCCTTCTCAAGAAGCTCTCGAAATTGGTAGAGGCACCCGCTCTGGCCGGGACTACCACAAAAATTACAACCAATCTTCCTTTACATATGTAAATCCTTCGGGAAAAGATGTTGTAAGCGCCCCTAGTGGCAACAATGATGAACATGCAGGCCCTAAGGAGGCTTTCAAGTATGACTTGATTGAACACTTCAAGCACATACCTGCACGTCTGCACATCCTAGATTTGTTGCGAATGTCTCCGCACACTCGTGATAATCTCATTTCGGAATTACAAAAGCTGAATGAGGATGTCGACAAACATGCCCCGCAAGTTCTCCAAATTGAAATGGATTACCGGGTCAAAAACTCAGAAGCCTCCTCAAAGGGAGAAAAGAAGAAAACTGAGGGATCATGCATTGAATGCCTCTCGGTTAAAAAAGCAGCCAGTGCAACCATCGCCTTCACAAAGGATGACCTCCTACTTGGCGAAACCAGGCATAACCGACCCCTATACTTCACAGGGTATATCAAGGAAATGCCTATGCACAGAGTTCAGATCGACCCAGGTTCTGCACTCAACCTCATCTCCACATCGGCTCTTGAAGAGTTGGGCATCCCACCCAGCAAACTGAGCCACACATCTGTATCTATCTTTGGATACGATGGGAGTACTCAAAGGCCTATCGGCAAAATCAGGTTCAAGTTGCAGATCGGTGATCTTATCTCTTAGGTCACAGTATATGCAATAAAGACCCCTTCATGCTACAACATCCTTCTCGGACGCCCTTGGATCCACGAGAATGGTGTTGTCCCTTCAACTCTACATCAATGCATCAAGTTTGTTGGCGACGACGGCATGATACATCGAGTCTTTGCGGACAGAAAACCCTTCAAAGGTAAAGAAGTCCACTTCGCAGACTCACAGATGTATGAAGGTGAAAAAGAAGAAGAGGAGAAGCACACAGCATCCTTTGCCGAAAATCTCCAGAAAGATAAAGGCAAAGCTCCTCAACAATCACCGGAAGAAAACGAACCATCCGGTAAATCTGAAGAGAGCATCCAAACTCCCTTCATCATCTCCCTCAAATCTTCAAAGCCTTTGGTCATCACAACTAAAGTGAAGAAGGCAAAACAAAAACCTGAGGGCAAATTTGTTGTCTCTTTCGTGTCTATCATGCAAGACACAGACTCGGATTCAGAGCAAGAAGATGACACATCGTCAAGCCAAGCTGACACTCAGCAAGTTCAGCCTGCTCTTACTCCAATGGAGACAACTTCTGACATAGAAGATCCTACGTCAGCTTCCTTCGTTGTTCCAGCAACTTCAACAAAGGAAAAGCCGATCTTCTTCCATAGATCGGATGCTTCTTCATCAAACTCCATGCTTGAACCTTTCCAAATAAAGGTACGCCTCAACTATCCTTATACAGTTCTGTGGCACAAGCTATTATGAAGAAAATGGGCTATGACGCTCAAAACCCAGTCGGTTTGGGAGAAGGACGCGGTATTCTCACGCCATTGGGGCCCGTCTTGACCAAAAGCCAGCTGGAAGATTGGAGACTCTACGGCTATGTAGAAAAGTCTTCACACGGGTTAGGGTATGATCCTGACACTCCCTTGAGACAGTTGACACAAAGGCTTAAAAGTCAATATACTGACCAAGCCTCAACATCTCAAGTCCATGAAGACATCGATCTCCCTGGATATCTTTTTGATGAGTCACCTGACAAAGATCCAGGAAGCTCATCCAATTGGCACGATTTCTCCGAAAATGAAGAGGAGTTGTCCGATGGCACAGACGTGTGGACTTCTGACCCAGAAGAACCCTCATCTCCAAAAGAAGTAGCCTACTTCGACCCGGTTTCAACAGGCGATTGGGATCATCTCATAGCAAGCCTTGGGAAAATTACCGATCAAGAAGACCCGTGGAAAGGAACAAAACCTTGGTCTGGAAATGCCCTTGAAACCCCAGAAGGTTTCGTTGAGCTGGAAGCCTCCGAAAATATTGTGGAGGAACCACCTTCGAACCTTCCAACAGAAGATCCTGTTCAAAAGATAGACTTGGGAACACCAGATAACCCACGTCCTGTATTCATAAGCAAGAATATAAAGGATGATGAGTTACCCGAGTATATCGCCTTTCTTCGTGAGTTCGTTGATTGCTTTGCATGGTCTTACGCTAAAATGCCAGGCTTAGACCCCAAAATAGCAGTTCACAAACTCAATCTTCAAGAAGACATCAAGCCTGTCAAGCAAGGCCAAAGAAGATTCCGTCCAGAATGGCTGCATCCTACAGCGATCTCATGGCCTTTCGAAGCCTGGGGTATGGACATCATAGGTCCTATTTCTCCCCCTTCGAGCAAAGGTCATCGCTTCATCTTCGCCGCTACGGATTACTTCTCCAAGTGGTCAGAAGCATTTGCGTTTAACGAAATGAAGACCTCATCAGTCCTTCAGTTCCTGCGCACCAACATCATTTCTCGTTTCGGCATACCCAAAAGATTCGTCCATAATAACGGACCACAGTTCCGGGATCATCGATTCTACAGGTTCTGCGACAAATACAAAATCCAAAGCTGTCCTTCGACTCCATACAATCCGGCAGCAAACGGGTTAGCAGAAGCTTTCAACAAGACACTCTGCAAAATCCTCAAAAAAATGGTCTCTAGTCACAAAAGAGACTGGAGCGACAAAATGTCTGAAGCTTTGTGGGCCTATCGAACCACCGTTCGAGGACCAACCCATAGCACACCATTCTCCTTAGTCTATGGATGCGAAGCTGTCATGCCCTTGGAAGTACAAATTCCTTCCTTGAGGATATCCTTGCAAAATGACATGACTCAAGAAAGCAATGTCAAATTGCGACTCCATGAGCTGGACAATCTCGATGAGAGACGGCTCGAAGCTCAACAAAGCATTGAACTTTACCAAGCACGCATGGCAGGATCTTTCGATAAAAAGGTCAGGCAACGCGCCTACAAAAAGAGTGACTTGGTTCTTGCGGTAAAAAGACCAATGGTCTTCGCTCACAAGTCCAAAGGCAAATTTGAGCCAAAATGGGAGGGACCCTACGTCATCGACAAGGTTTTCTCTAATGGCGCATACGCACTCCTAAACATGGAAGGTGACAGATGTATGCTGTCCATCAACGACAAGTTCTTAAAGCGGTACTACCCTTGAAGACTTACCCAACTGGGTAAGAGCAATGCCTGTACGGCCAAAACCGGTTTCCAGGTACACGCTCGCTAAACCCACCCTTTTTTTTAGAATTTTCATATCAAATGTTGAAATTTCTAGAAATTTAAAACAATGCTTACTTTCATCGTTTCAATGTTCAAAAAAAAATTATCCAAGTTTAGGAACCTTTCCCTAACTTGACCAAAATTTTCAACCCTTGAACCCAAAATTCATGGTTTGAAACAAAATCCGGATTCAGAGATTTCTACCCTAGTCCACCCTGCCTTTTACTGCCAAAATGGTTTTAGGTCAAAGCTTATGACCCTCGTGTCTTTAAACAAAAAAAAAAGGTTTTTCAAAAAAAAAAAAACCGCGGGGAAGCGACGCTTAGTCGATACTCGCACAAATCGGAAGCATACGAACCACGTTCGACACTTCCAAAATTGCAGGGAAGCGACATTTCGTCGATACTTGCAAAATCCAAAACTGTGGAGACGCAACATTTCAGTTGATATCCACAACCCAAATTTCAAAGGTTCGAAAAAACCTAAAAAAAAAAAAAAAACCATGGAGACGCAACATTTCAGTTGATATCCATAACTCAAAGGTTTGAGAAAACCACAAATTTCAAAAATCGTGGGGAAACGACATCAAGTCAGCACCCGCAAAATCAAAATTTTTGAAAAGCAAGGATGCGACATTCCATCGATACTTGCACCCAAATCCGCGAGGATGCGACATTTCATCGATACTCGCAACCGAATGAGCAAGGTTGCGACATTCCATCGATACTTGCAAGAACATTCAGCAGAGAGGCGACTTTTAGTCGATACTTGCATTTTTGAAAACCAAACCGGCTATAAATGCCATCAAAACAGGCTATAAATGCCACAAACCGGCTATCAATGCCACCAAAACAAAACAGGCTATCAATGCCACAAACAAAAACTTGGATTTCAAAAAAAAAACCGGCTATCAATGCCACCAAAACTAAACAGGCTATCAATGCCACCAAAAACCGGCTATAGATGCCACAAAACAAACCGGCTATCAATGCCACCAAAACTGGCTATAGATGCCACAAAAAAAAAAACTCGGCTATCAATGCCACAAGAAAAGCCGGCTCTCATGCCAAAATTGGCTTCCATGCCACAAACAAAAACCTGGCTTCCATGCCAAAACAATCATTTGACAAAAGATTTTCACAAAATGACAACCTTTTGATCAAATACCATTTAGCAATTACTTTTATCACAAAAAGATTCAAGTGAGCGTAGGGATAACAAAAAAAGAGTACCAAAAAAAAAATATAAATGTGGTACCAAAAAAAAGAAAGTGTTCACAAGCACTACAAAAAAAATAAGTACCAAAAAAATACAAGTGGTACCAAAAAAGAGAGAAGGATGGTTTCTGTTAAAAAAAAAATACAGGAGCTCAATCAAAAATGGTCTCCAGCCAAGAGTTCAGCTCCTCAAGCAAACTTTTAGCCTCAGCCGTCAAGGATTCCAAGGCACGCTTCTTCAGGAATTTGCCATGAGATGCTGGAGTGGGCTGTACCCCTTCTTTCGCACCAGGAAGCTTATCTCGAGCAGTTCGCCATTGTTTGTTCTCATCAGACTTCCTTTTAAGAACCCGATCGGCATCTGCAACCCGGTGAATCAGAGCAGTCTCCCTTTCACGAGCCTCTGTTATTGCAGTCCACTTCGCAGCGACTTGTGCCTGCAGATGCTCAAGACGTCTCCTGGCCTCATCGACCTCCCTATCAAGGATGTTCAGGTCATGTGTCAGCCCAATGATGTTTAGCTCTTCTAAGTTCTTCTCTCGGACTACCTGCTTCCTGCTTTCTGTAGCCTCATCCAGGTTAGACTTAGCCTTATCAGCAGGGTCCAGGAACATCTCCTTGAAGAACTGATCATCGGGAAAACCAATGGTCTCAAACCACCTATCACCCAGCTCGATGATCCTATCAACGATCGCCCTGGCACTTGTGACATCTAGACCAGCCTCTTCAGCATCACCGAGAATCTCACGCACATGCTGGATCATCCCAAATCCGGCATCTAAGTGCCCAGAAAGCAGAGTCTCAATCCAAGAACTCAGAACTCGCACCACCACCTTCTTCTCAAAAAGAAGAGATGGCCCAGCTGAAGATTCGCCCAACTCCGTTGGTCGGCCACTCATATCATCATCTGTTGGAAGAGTAACAAAAGAACTCTTTCCAGTTGAAGCTGCTCCTGCTCGGGAAGGAATCTCAGCACGAGGTATCTCCTCAACATTGTCAGAACTGGTCTCAGGAGTCTCTACCTCTGGATCAACCTCTGGCATCCCTTGCTCTGGTTCTGAAGGAAGCGATGGACCCTCCTCTGTCACTTCAAAACCTGCCAAAGAAACACAAAAAGGTATGAATATGATCCTGTTTGAAAATCATTATCAGGGTTATAACTACAAAATACCTTCTTCGACGACTGGTGGAACACTTTCCTCCTCCATGAACTCATTGGAAGCATCATCAACATTTGCGTCCATCGAGGGTCAAAGTCATCGGAATCCTGTGGCAAGTAAGCTGGCAAGAAATGTGTTAGCAAACCGAGTCACAGACAAAAAAAAAAGAAAAAAAAAATGGGAAGTCGTACCAATTGGAGATTCTGGATTCACTCCAGAGTCCCTCGGTTCTTCTTCAGGTGCCTCGACAGGATCCGTCACCACCTCATCGACTGGAACCTTAGGCATCGCCAAGTCTTCCTCTGCTAAAAAAAAAAAAAAAAAAAAAAAAGAAAAGCAGAAACAAGAAGCAAATCAGAACATGGAAAAATCCCATGAAAACAAATAGAAAGAGAAAAAGGAAGAATCATACCTTCACCGACGGTCTCTTCTTCTTGGCTTCTCTTCTCTGGAGGCTTGTCAGCATCCACTGGCACATCCTCATTGATAGAAAGAGGAACTTCCAAGTCAGGAGAGTCCTCATGCTGCCCCTCGCTGCGATGATGACTCCTCCTCCTCTTACTCTTGCGGGCTCGCTTCTTAGAGGAACCTGCCCCGCTGTCAGAGTTAGGTTTCCCACTTGACTCCTCACTGGATGGTCTACTCTTGCCAGTAGACTCCACGGAAGCTTGCCTCTGTGCTGCTTGCATCCAAGCACCAAGTTCGGCTTCCTCCTGTTCTAGCTGCTCTAAAGCTTCATCAGGTATTTCTCGAACAGCTTCAGAACCAATGATGCCCTGGTCACCGAGAAAGCCTATCTTGTGCTTCTCTCCAGAAAGGAAGGCCCAAACTTCCTCTCGCCAGACGCCATCCGACTTTCCAAGGCCCTTTCCAGATGCCAGTTTCACATCAAGCTCCTTCTTGGAAAGCCCCCGATATGCCGAAAAGCTCTTCGCGAACCACTTCGCAAAGCCGGCAGTCCGGGAAGTCAGCAACAGAGGATAAGAAATCATGGCTGTAGTGTCTTCAGCACTATAGAAAGCCCATGCATTTCTCCCATCTTGTAAGCCTCCAAAGCGCTTCACCATGCTTGAATGCGCTCCAACAACGCCTTGAGAAAAGCCCAGCTGCAAAGCAAAGCGAGAGGGTACATACGGCTGGATGTCGACGAAAAGATGTCTACGGTACACCATCGTGCCGACACGTATGCTGAAAAGCCACTCTCTCTCTGCATTCATCAAGGAATAATGCCTTCCCGACCCCGCCCTGGTAGAGTCTCGGGAGGCACCAAAATCAAAAGCCTTCTTCCGCAACTCCGGAGAAAGCTTCACTGAAGACTGCCCCATCTCGACGTCCCTGAACCGTCGGATCCTCATGCGGGCAAACAAAAGTGATTCGGACACGGCTTTGCCCTTAGCCAGTCGAATCATCAGAGGATCATCATCCTGGGCAGCACCCAGCCGGTGGAAGACATGACAGTGGTATACATACCACGAATAAAAGATGTGGGCTGAAAATACCCTATTCATGGGAAGCCCAAGCCGAACCAAAAAAGCAGCAGCCTGCAGTTCGGTACACAGGTAGGAGTAAAGAGCTGGCACCAAAGCAAGCTGCTCTCCAAACGCCATCTGACAAGCCGGAAAAATACAATGCGGCCTGATGTGCGTTCCGTCTCCTCGAGCAAAAATAGCCTCACCAAGCCAATAAGTGAGGTAAACAGCGAGATCTCTCCGCAGTGCAATGTCAGGACATATGGCGTTTGTACTGGCACAGAAATCTCTCAACTCTTCTTGCATGGCCAAGATCTTCTTTGAACTTGGATCCTGAGCTCCGGCTTCTTGGGTTGCACTATCAGAAGACTCCCTGCTATCAAAAAAAGTTGGGGAATGAAGAGCTAGAACTCTTCCAACTGCTGGATCTAACTTTCAAACCCTCCTTCTCCTTCAAAAAATCATAGAAGGCGACGAGCTGAAAGTACAGAAGCCTGAACTCCTCAGACTGCCCCTCAAGGATGCTGTCAATCGGCATAAACTCCTCATAGAGTTTGCCGAGGATGGGCAATCCAGTAATGACGCTCAGCTCCTTCAAAGAAAAACCAATCTCACCATTCGTCATAACGAAGGTATTGGTTTGTGAGAGGAATGATTCCAGCATAGCCATGAAGGCCTCGTCGGAAAAGATCACGGTCTCCCTAAAGGCGCGGACCGCATCAAAAATCCCGGCTTCCTTCGAAACGGCGCCACCAATCAACAGGACGCGATCAGTCCACGACTTCCACTCGGAGTCAGTATTGAAACGGCCACGAAGTCGAAAAGGTTTGATCCAATTGCTGCCGTCACCGCTGAAAGTACCAAGGCCCACCGGTCTCAAATCGACCGACGGATAATCAGAGCCCTGGTAGCCGCTGGATGGCATCAACAGGTCCATGTCAACAGGCGACCTCTCCGTATATCCAGGAGAACCGCCAACAAAAACCCCGGTCTTGATTACATTTGTCCTTCTCACCCAGCTTGGAGGATCGTCCCTCTTAGGGCACGTGGGGGCAAGGCTCGGAATCGAGACGGTGCGATCAAACGTCGACCGGGTAGCAACAGTCTTCTTCTCACCATCTGCTGTGAAAGAAAACTGAAAACACCTCCTCTGGTATGTCATGTCATCAGGGACTGCGTCACCAAAGAAGAAGGTAGGCTTGGGCAAAATGCTCTGATCTTCCATCACCCATGGACGACTGCTTACCATGATCTTATAGAATTCCTCTCCCTTGAGAGCGATCAGTCGCTGCCTCATCTCGTCTCTGTTAAGGGAGTCGCATTCTTCCAGATTTCTCTCAACATACTGGACCTTCTCAAAGGCTTGCTGAACGGCCGGATTAGAAGATCTAGAAGATCGACGAGGTATGCTTGTAGCAGGCTCTTTACCCTTGTTCGTTCTGGAGGAACCACCTGAAAAGGATGGAAAAGAAAAAGATCAAACATCAAAATGACAGAATCTCGCTAAAAAACATCTGGCGAAATTTTGACATGATGACGGGGCAATTCCGAAGAAAAGGAACTATCCCGAAAGAAATAGAAATCTTGAAGATGGGCTCAACATCGCTGCGAGCTCCGAAACTCCAAACTTTCGAAACCTCAAAGTCACCGCAAAATCAGGAAGGGCTCAACATCGCTGCGAGCTCCAAATTCCCAAATTTGCGAAAACTTTCAGGTATGCTATCACATCATGCTACAAATTTAATTTACAATTAAATGCATGCATGAACATCTAGGTTTGCCAAAAAAAAAGGGGCATTATCATGATGAGCAAAAGAAAACAAAAAAAAAGAGAAAAAAAAAAACAAACTTTCTCAAAAAAAAAGAGGGGAAAGAAAACAAAAAAAAAAGAAAAAAGAAAAGAAACTTTCTCAAAAAAAAAGAGGGGAAAGAAAACAAAAAAAAAAGAAAAAAGAAAAGAAACTTTCTAAAAAAAAAAGAGGGAAAGAAAAAAAAAAAAAGGGGATGGCCCACAAGCCACGTGGCCGTACGGCCAGATCCGTACGGATCTGTCTGTACGGCCCACAAAAAAAAAAACATATGCAAAAAAAAAAAAAAAAAAAAGAGAGAAAAGAAGAAAGAAAAAAAAAACGTGTAAAAAAAAAAGGAAAACACGTGAAAAAAAAAGAAAAGAAAAAGAAAGAAACAAAAAAAAAAAAGAAAGAAGAACTTTTATTTTTCCTACAATGGAGTTTTCTTGAAAAGGGAACTTACTTGAAGCCATTGATGGAGAAGAAGAAGAAAAGTCTTGAAGATCTTGAAGAAGAAGAACTCTTGGTCTTGAAGCCCTCTTGAGATTATTGCAAAAGAAAGTAATAAGAGCAAGAGATCCAACCTCCTCCTTGCTTTTATAGAAGAGAGCAAACCAAAGAAGGAAAGAAGAAAGAGATAAGTGTTACTAATTAGTAACCTTACCAAAAGAAAGAGATTAGAAAGATTCTTTCCCAAAAGAAAGATATCTTGAAGGATTTTCTCCCAAAAAGAAATCAATGAGAGATTCTCTCCCAATAGATATGATCAATGAAGGATTCTTTCCCAAAAGAAAGATATCTTGAGATATCCTATCCCAAAATAAAGGGAATATGAGAGATTCTCTCCAAGTAAAGATATTCTTAGATATTCTCTATCCAAATGAGATATTTTTGGATATTCTTTACAAAAATGACACCATATGAGATCTAAGCCATTTCAAAAGCTTAAGGTCCCATGGGTTAGCCCATATGAGCCAGGTTTGACCACCTAGGCACTTGAAAAAAAAAAAAATTTGGGCTTTTAGTCAAAGAGAAATCCCTCTTACCAAGAGCATACAAAAATGGTTTCATGCCTCTTTTGAGTTGATTGGACCATACAAAGAAAATTCCAAGCCCCATGAGCTTCCAAAAATCAAACCATCCAGCCTCACATACAAAATTGAGCCAAAATCTTGAAATTGACATTCCACAGAAATCCAAACCAAAACCTGGTCCCCTAACTTGCCACATACAGCCTGTTAGGTTACAAGATCAAAACCAAAATTGATCCCCCAACATTCCACATACAGCTTGTTCGGTCACACGATCAAAACCAAACCCGACCCCCTAACCTGCCACATACAACCTGTTAGGTCACAAGGTCAAAATCCAAATCCACATCCTTGATGTCATCTTCAAAACTTTGCCTCGAGATGGTACGTGGTCCTTTTCACTACCATAAAATTCCCCTGGAAGCTCAAAAGGCTACAAATACCAAAAAGAAAGACTGCTCAAAGACTCTTGGTCAAGTCACAGGCTCCCCTTCAAAAATCTCTTCGAGGCACATCGACTACAAAAGTTAAGCAACTCGTCGCTGTACCTCGAGGGGGCATTTGTTGACACCAAAAATGTCACTTTGCCTCTTCAAGATCCAAAGAGCTACATGAAGTCGCAACCTGCCATAAATAGGCAATGCTACTTCCAAAAAATCAAATCTTGTCAGAATCAAACAAAAACTGCAAGATCCTTCAAGACAGCCAAAAGAGGAGTACACAAGAAGTTTCGGGCCATTTCAAAATCATTTGGCCTAACTTCGCTTCTTCGGCAACTGAAAAGGAGCTCCTGGCGGCGAAAGCATCGGAGACACCAAATCTTCGATCGGAGCCGATGGATGGTCTCAAAATACATCCAAAAGGCTCCACATCAAGTTCCGAGTCAAACCGACAACGTTTGACCCTACATCAACCCTCAAACAGCTAAATCAAGCCTCTCGGTGGTGAGAACCACCGAGGCCATCACTCATCAGATAGAGCACATGGACGGCTTCAAAATGCTTACAAAGGGCTATACGTCAAATTTCAGGTCATTTCGACAACATTTGACCATATTTTGACGCTCGGAAGCCAAATCAGGCCTCTCGGCGGTGAAGCTCTCCGGGACCATGGTTTCCAAGACGGAGCTTATGGATCATCTTAAAATGACTCCAATAGGTTCCCTGTCAAATTTCAAGTCAATCGGAGATCGGTTGACCGCACATCAAACCGCGACGTCTTCATCGCGACAAAAGCAAGTCTACGGGTGATAAGACCCCAAACGGCTTCAAAACTCAAATAAAAGCCTATGGTTGGTCTTATTTATTGCTCAGGAGGCTTCACACCAAATTTCAAGTCATTCCGACATCGTTTGACCCAGTTTCAGCTTCTGACGGAAAGTCGGCAGCTCTGCGCGACAAAGTCTTCGGCTTTCTCAGAAAATTGGAAACTTTGCAAAATAAAATGCAAGGATTCTCATCATATTTTCTACAGGAAAACCAGGCCAAAAATGATCAAAAACGTCAAGGAAAAATACAGAAGAAAAAAGAATCGAAAAACAGCAAAAACGGACACAAAACGGGACAAAAAGGGGGAAAACCCCCCCTGCGACCCTGGGCCAGGGTCGCCGGCGACCCTGGAGCCCGGGGTCGCCGGGAAGGCCCCGGAAACCCCGGTTTTCGCAGTTTTTTCGCGATTCGAAGCGCCCAGCCTCTGGTATTTTTTAAAATTCATACTTTTGAGACACCAAATCCTCTGACATCCGTCCAAAACACAGGTCAATCATCAAGAGTATCGAAAACAATATTGATCGCCACCCGGTCAACCAAAAAAAGTGTGCTTTCTACCCGACCGATCGAGAAATCGACAGGACAGATGACACCGACCTGTTGTTGGTAACACACACCTGAAATTACATGGTCATCCGATGTCGATCTACATGAAGATCCATCGGTGATCATCGCCAGAAGAATCCCAAAAGACACGGCACGGCCCGCGACTCTTCAGATGCTCGGCGACCACTTAATGCCATTAATTGACTAGCTTTATTACAGTCATTAATCCATTTCTTTGGACGGACCAATTAGAAGCAAGCATCCAGGAGTTACAAGTCAAGAGATTCATGGCATTTAACCCATGAAACTCCTCCCATCATGGCGATTAAAGGCGATTAAATGCCCTCAATCTCCTCCGGCCAATCAGAAGCCAAGAAAAAGGAGTTACAAAATAAAGAATTCAATTTTGTAACTCCTCCCTTTATGTAGCTTTATGACAATCAAGGCATATAAACCTTCCTAAATGGCTACCTAAAAAGCCTATAAATATGAGAGCTCTCTAAGAAGAAAGGACGGCAGACACACAGACAATAGACTGCAGAAAATCTGGAAACTCAGACAGAAAGAGGCATCAGAAATCTAAGAGAGAAAACTCTGCGGAAATCCTACACCGACCACCGCTACAAGGTGACAAAAGTCCCTTGGGGGGTACCCCCTCCAAGGTCCTTGCCTTCTCCTTCTGCCGCCAATGGCTTAGACAAGGCTTTTCAAGCCCGTCTACTCGGCTTTTTATTGGACATAGGACCTTCTTTTGGTCTTTGTTCTCTAAAAACCTGAGGTTATAGCCAAGCCAAGCGAATCAATCGCATCCTCTGTTCTCATCTGCATGGATGATGGCGAAGCCCACATATGGCTTGCGACCGTCAATCTAAACGGGTCCCCCACAATCTCCTGAGAAGTTAGATCCTCCTTTTCTTGCTTTTCATTGTAGTTTGTATTTTTTCAAAAGAGACAAAAATCACAACTCTTGTCTTTCATTATTGATAAGGATTGTAAATCGGCTATAAACGTAAAAATCGGCTATAAACGCCAAAAATCGGCTATAAACGCCAAAATCAGCTATAAATGCCAAAAAAATTCGCCTTTCACGGCAAACCAAGAAAATGTCTCTTTTCTTAAATATATGTGCAATGGAAAACTTGAAAGAAGTTGATTTCCTTTTTACTTGCGAAGGTTGATCTCCGGATCACCACTTGCAATTCCAAGTAAAATAGAAAATCTGGCACACCCACACAAAAAAAAGAAAGAAATGTTGATGCACGCCCTTGCCCCCCGGTTACGAAAGGGTCGGACCCGACGGACTCCCACGTCCGCCGACCTCAGTAGAACCGAGCAGGAGCGCGGTCCATCAACCTCCATAATTCATTTCAAATTAAGTCAGATGACGGGTCATTTGACTAGTTTCTCGTCGGACGAGTTTGAGTCTCTTATGAAAGTTAACGTACTTGTCAAGATACGCATGTTGGCATCCAGAGTTTCCGTATTCAACGAAATACGCAAAAATCTGTATTTACATTTAAGTCCTTTAAATTCCTTGTTTTAGCCTAAACTCTAATTCAATTCCTTTAATGAGTTCATTAGCATTTCATTAAGCTTAATTCATTCACTTTAGGCTAAACCAATTCAATTTGGTCTTAAGCCATCATTAATCCAACTAAACACGGTTAATTAGCTTAAATTTAGATTAACTAGAGTTAATCTTGATTAACTCGGGACGAGGTCTTACATCTATCCAGCAGCAACTCCAGGAATTCCTCTCTTTCTCCTTGGGGAAAACTTCGAAGTCTTTCTGTAGTAATCAACTCAGATCTCTCCTCCTCTTCCTTAGAATTAAAGTTGGTTGATCCGGCCTTGGGAAGTCCTATTTTACAGATTGCTAGCCTCTCTTGGCCTGATCTGGGCTCTGCATCTTCTACTCCTTCGAGTCAGGCTCAGAGTTCTCAAGCTTCATATTCTGCTCACTTTTGACACGATCAGGGTTAATCAACTCAGATCTCTCCTAAAGTTAGGAGATAAGGTCTTTCAAAGTCCTATTTAGCAGATCGCCAGCCTCTTCTGGCCTGATCAGGGCTCTACAGCTTTTGCTCCTTCGAGTCTGGATCAGGGTTCTCTTGCTTCCGTAGTTCGCATCCCTTTTACAGTTTGCCAGCCATTTTGGCCCGATCAGGGTTCTCTTGCTTCAGCATCTTTTTTAGCTTTCTCTCCTTTCTTATTTTTGGCTTCTCTTCATTGCTTTTGAGCTGGTTTTGGGGGTCTCCAATAGACCCATGTAAATTCTTCTCCCTAGTTTCTGCTTTCCCTTCCTTTCAATACAATTATCCTTATAGCAAAAATAAATAAATAAATAAATAAAATGCAAAATCTGGTAACACTAACTGGTATTTATTAAAGGTCGCATGTTTAATGATCATGGTGCCGTTAATCCTGATCCCTATATCTCCCACTCTCATGATGATTGTCATTGTGTGGGGAGATTTTCAAAGCTCCAGGATTATGCTAATCGCGGCCATCAGATGGGACTAAGCATTCTCACGTGCTATCCGCATGCCATCTGCGTGCCATCCACGTGGCACCAGACTCACCTCGGCTACCGGGACAGAGGCCTCAGCCAAAGTCAGGCAGGTCCTGGCCGCTAGCGCCGAGCTCGGCTACCCAGGTGCCCACCTCGGCTAAAAGCTTGATCTCGGCCAAAGGAGCTGGGAAGAAGGCCGAAGCAAGGGAGAATCCCCACTCGCGCCCTTCGCCCGCCGCACCATCAGACACGTGGAGGAATAGGGGCGCAAGCCAGTGAGACAGATGCGACATCCAGCCGTCCACAATCTTCGCCAGATCACTGACAGGGCGGCATCCAGCGGCTGAAGCCAAATCAGGGCAAGGCCTGAGGGTGGATCCGATGGGACCTCTACCGCCAAAGACATCCAACATGATCTGGCCCAACATGACGCATATTAAATGCGATGTGGGCTGATCCGACTGGCATTAAATGCAAAGTGGGCTGGAATAGACCGCATTTATTACTTTGTGGGCTGATAAAGACTTCCCTATCAAATCATGGGACCCACGCCAAAATATCATCCAAGATATCGTCCAGTTCTCTATAAATAGAACCCCATTTCACATGCAAGGTACGCATTATTCACAGTTTAGAGTGGCCACTCTGCCTCTCTTCTCCCTCTCCTTTGTTCCAGTTCACTTACTGACCTAGGCATCGGAGAGCCTTGAGCCGCTCAGGCCAGGGTCCTCTGACCGTTTGCTTTTCCCTTTCAGGCTTTGAGGCAGCAGATCATCTTCTTCATTTAGGTAAGTCCTGTAAGGCACCCCGATTATTGTGGGTCATATTTTTCTGCACCTACAATTGGCGCCGTCTGTGGGAAAGCACTATCCCAACCTTCCCAACCTTCTCAATCTTCCTAGAAACCATTCCTCTGAAAGCTAAGAAAGGCGGAGAGTCCCAGAGAGCAAGACTCGAGCGCCCGGGCCCGTCGACGGACGTCCCTCCTCAGGGACAGTCCAGAACGGTGCATGGCGCATCTGCAGACGAGGAGCGCGTAGGCTCGCGGCCCTTCGTCGAGATTCCCTTCCAAGAGGGAGTTGAGACCTCGTTCTCTGACGACGAAGTCGCGCCTCCCCGACGGGACGAGCGTCGACATGAGCGCCCTCTCAAAGGCAAAGCTGCGGCAATGGAGGAGCCACACCGTGTGCAACCCCCTGATGATGGAGGAGACATCGCAGCTCAAAACGCTCTCCTCCAGAAGCAGGACCAAATAATCCGCCAGCTCCAGCAGCAACTGAGAGCAGTGCGAAATGCCTCGCTAAGGCAGCCCTCAGAGCCCCAAGGCGAGAAGAGAGCTGTCCAGAACAAGGTAGTCCAGCCCTCCCGCGAGGATCTAAGAGCCTTTCGGGATCAGAAGCGCAGCAAGGCCCACGATAAAGGCTCGAGCAACGGCCATAGTCATCGTGGCCGCGACGGACGAGCTCATAGCCATCATAGCCGAGGTCATTCGAAGCGAAAGCCAAGAGCACTGACACCAGAGAAGGATGACGAGCAGGAGCGGCTCGACAAGCGCATCAAGCTGGCTCTTCAGCATAACCTGGAGATGCGGGACCAGCAAGAAATCTGTGGCCCCACAGATCTGGGGGCCTCTCCCTTCACACGGGACATCGAGAGAACTCCCTTGCCTAATAAGTTTTCTGTCCCTCGGTTCGTCCCCTACGACGGATTGTCTGACCCATCCGCTCACCTCTGGCACTTCTCTCAGAAGGTGTCCATCTAGGGGAACGAGGGCCACCTCAACTGCAAGATCTTCTTATCCAGTTTGAGCGACCTCCCTCTGAGGTGGTTCTGCGCCCTCCCGGAGAGGTCTATCTCGAGTTGGAGGGAGCTCCAGCTCTCCTTCCTGAAGAAGTTCCAGGCCTACAGCGTCGTCCCCAAGACTGATGCTGATATTCTTGCCCTGAAGATGAAGCAGGGCGAAAGCCTCTCCCAGTTCGCTAAGCGGTTCTGGGCGATTTACAGCCAGATCGAGGATACCAGGGAAGAAGTGGCGATTTTCGCCTTCCGGAATGCCCTGTTACCAGGGCACGAGCTGCGGAAAGATCTAGTTGGAGACCCCGCTCCCTCCATGCCGGCCTTGATGTCCCGGATAAAGCGCTTTGTCGCCCGGGAGGAGGATGAGATCCGGGCATTGGAGGAAGAGGGCCCGAGACCCAAGGAGAGGAGTAATCAGCCCCAGAAGAGGGGTAAAAAGCCCTTCCAAAAGCAAGAGCCGAAACAAGCCTGGGTCTCCAGTTCGGCGAAGGCTACAGCGTCCGGGTCTGGGGGCAGCAGGTGGACCAGACCTCCCTCCGACGCCTACCAGGCTGTGAACATCGTCTTCAAGGAGCCGATCCACCAGGTTATGAACAAGATCAAGACCAGACCATTCTTCAAGTGGCCTCCACCAATGCAGGGCGATCCCTCCACCCGTGACCAAACCAGGTTCTGTGCCTACCATAAGGGTAACGGGCACAGGACCGAGGAGTGCAGGACTCTAAAGTATCACCTGGAGAGGCTCGCCAAGGAGGGCCACCTTGCGGAGTTCGTGAAGGCAGGAGATGTCGGCAGCGGCGGCGACAGCCGAGCTCATCAGAGCGCGACTAAGTATCCAGACAGCGAAGACTCTGAAAAGATCATCAATGTGATCCATCTGGTGCCCTCAGCTCCCTCTCCCTCAGCTCGAGACAGCTCTCAGGCTCGTGCCGAAGCTAGGCGGGCCTCGCATGGGAAAGAGGTAATGAGAGCCGAACTCGGGCCAGCGCCCAAGAGAGCGCGCTGCGACCGACCCGCCATCTCATTCTCAGACAAAGACCTGGAGGGAATCCAGCTTCCCCACAATGATCCCCTGCTCCTCACGATGAAGCTAAAAGACTTCACTGTGAAGAGAATCCTCGTCGACTCCGGCAGCTCTTCCGAGGACCTCTACTATGAATGCTTCAAGAAGATGAGACTCTCAGAAGCTGAACTAAAGGAGGTTCATACATCCCTGATAGGGTTCTCCGCCAAACCAGTCTACCCCAAGGGAAGAATCACCCTGGAAACCCGAGTGGGCGGAGCCTCCGTGATGGCCGACTTTCTGGTAGTGGACGCCCCTTCTCCCTACAACGTTATCTTGGGTAGAACGTGGCTCCACAAGATGGAAGCAGTCCCCTCCTCCCTCCACCAGAAGTTGAAGTTCATACTCGAAGACAAGGAAGGCAAGATGGAGGTGGTCACAGTGGAAGGAGATTAGCAACTGGCTAGGCAGTGCATGCTGGCCATGATCCTCGGAGAAAAGGAGCCAGAGCACGTCAACCTGGCAGAGTTCGAAAAGGGGCTAGATGAGATCGGCCGAGTTCCTGACAAGAAAAGTATTGAGGACCTAGCCGAAGTCAGGCTCGACTCAGTAGACCCTGACAGATTTTTCCTGATCGGCACTCAGCTGCCTGACGAGGAGAGAGCCGAGCTCTCAAGGTTTCTGATGCAGAACATGGATGTCTTCGCCTGTACCCCGAGCGAAATGCCTGGGGTCGACCCCGAGGTCAAGTGCCACAAGCTGAATATGGATCCCAGCCACAAGCCAGTGGTACAAAGAGCCCGAAGGACAGGGTTGCAGCAGACAGACGTGGTAGTCGAAGAGGTCGACAAGTTGCTGGAGGCAGGCGCAATCCGGGAGGTCCAATATTCGGTCTGGCTGGCCAATACAGTGGTGGTTAAGAAGAAGACTGGCAAATGGAGGGTGTGTGTGGACTTCACAGATCTCAACAGGGCTTGCCCTAAGGATAGTTTCCCCCTTCCAAAGATTGATAAGATGATCGACGCCACCACTGGCCATGACCGAATGAGCTTCCTCGACGCCTACAGAGGCTACCATCAGATTCCGATGTATGAGCCAGACGAGGAGAAAACTGCATTCATAACCCCCCGTGGCACTTACTGCTACAAGGTGATGCCCTTCGGGCTGAAGAACGCGGGGCCAACCTATCAGCGCCTCGTGACAAAGATGTTCCAGGCTCAGCTCGGCAAGACAGTGGAAGTCTACATCGATGATATGGTCGTAAAATCCAAGCACTCCAGCGACCATCTGGCGGATCTGGCCCAAGTCTTTAGCGTCCTCCGCGAGTTCAAACTCAAACTAAATGCTTCCAAATGCGCCTTCGGCGTAGCTTCTGGCAAGTTCCTCGGGAGCCTGGTAACGTGGAGGGGAATAGAGGCCAACCCGGACCAGATTACTGCAATCTTGGGCATCCAGAGCCCATCTACTACAAAGGAGGTCCAGAAGCTTACAAGCATGGCTACAGCACTTAATCGCTTTATTAGCAGATCATCAGATAAGTGCCGGCCTTTCTTTCAGTTTCTAAGAAAAAAACTAAAAATTCCAATGGACCCTTGAGTGCGACTAAGCGTTGGCAGCACTCAAAACTTATTTGTCTTCACCACCCTTACTCTCTACCCCAACTCAGGGGGAGATTTTGTATCTATATCTTGCGGTTTCGGATCATGCGGTGAGCTCCGTCCTCATCAGAGAGGACAAAGGAGTCCAAAAACCAATTTACTATACAAGCAAGATCCTGCTTGATGCCGAGACCCGATACCTTTTGCTGGAGAAGCTCGCGCTGGCACTCGTCAGCGCCTCCCGCAAGCTCTCCCATTATTTCCAATCCCACACCATTGTGGTGATCACGGAGCACCCACTCCATTCTATATTCAAGAAAGCTAACTTTTCAGGGCGAATCTCAAAATGGGCAGTTGAACTGGGGCAGTATGACATTCAGTACCGTCCCCGGACTGCGATCAAAGCCCATATTCTGGCAGACTTCATTGTAGAGTTCGTCTCGCCGAGCTCGGCTCTGACCCGGCCCGTCACGGAACTGGGGGGCATAGGGCATGAGCCTGAAGTTACCGAGGTCGAACAAGCTCCCACCTCGGCATGGAAGGTCTTTGTTGACGGTTCGTCCACCTCCAAGAGAGCTGGAGCCGGCATAGTCCTCTAATCGCCAGAGGGACTGGTCATAGAGCAAGCCTTCACCTTGGACTTCAAAGCAACAAAAAATGAAGCGGAGTATGAAGCTCTAATAGCGGGGCTGAACAGCGCCCGAATCCTCGGAGCCCAGCAACTGGTGATCTTCAGTGATTCGCAACTGGTAACTAGCCAGCTCGCTGGAGAGTACCAGGCCAGGGACGACAGGATGGCGGCCTACTTAGCCCTTGCGAAAAAAACTACTCTCTCATTTCCAGACAGCCGAGGTCAGGCAAATCTCTAGAGATACCAACACGCACGCTGATGCGCTTGCAAACTTGGCCTCCGCTGTCGAAGCAGGAAAGAAAGAGACTGTCGAGGTGGATCGATACCAAGATCAAGCCTAGAGCTCCACTCACCTCGGTAAGTCCTTTGTGTTGATCTCGGCCCGAGCTAGATGGATCTAATCATCTCTTACCTGAAGGACGACCAGCTCCCCGAAGATAAGAATGAAGCCCACCGAATCAGACTCAAGGCAGCTCGATTCTGGCTATCTCCCGAAGGCAAACTCTACAAAAAATCCTTCACAGGTCCCTACCTCCAATGCGTCCATCCGAGCAAGGTGGACAACTTTCTATATGAGATCCATGAAGGAATCTGCGGCAGTCACATCGGAGGTCGATCATTGGCCCACAGGGCTATAAGCCAAGGTTACTGGTGGCCCTACATGCAGAAGGATGCGCAGGTATATGCCAGGAAATATGAAAAATACCAGAAGTTCTCCCACTCTCTTCATCAGCCAGCGCAAGACCTGAGTCCCCTCTCTAGTCTATGGCCCTTTGCTCAATGGGGACTGGACATTATGGGGCCTCTCTACCGAGCTCCAGGGAACAAGAAGTGGCTGATAGTTGCTACGGACTACTTCACAAAGTGGATAGAAGCTGAACCGCTGTCCTCCATCATTGATAGGGACTCCAAGAACTTCGTATGGAAGAACATCATAACAAGGTTCGGCGTCCCCAGGACCTTGATTTCGGACAACGGGACTCAGTTCGACTCCAAATCCTTCAAAGACTTCTGCCAAGAGCATGGCATCAGGAACCATTACTCCACTCCGGCGTATCCACAGAGTAATGGCCAGGCCGAAATTTCTAGAAAGTAATCCTGGACGGCCTGAAGAAGCGGTTGGACAAGGCAAAAGGGAGATGGGTAGAGGAGCTTCCCAGTGTGTTGTGGGCATACAGAATGACTCCAAGGCGATCCACCTCGGCGACACCCTTCTCTCTGGCCTATGGGATGGAGGCGGTCATTCCATTGGAAATTGGCCTCCCCACCCTGAGAACAGAGTTGGTCGACCAGGGCCGAAACGAGACAAACCTGGCGACGGAGCTGGACCTAGCGGACGAGCATCGAGAAGCAGCAGCCCTACGACTGACTGACTATCAGTAACGGCTAGCCAGAGGATACAATGAAAAAGTCAGGGAAAGAAGTTTATCCATAGAGAACTGGTTCCGAAGAAGACCCTGCCAGCTGACAAAGATCCGACTGAAGGAAAACTGGCCCCGAACTGGCATGGCCCGTTCAGGGTGGTCTCACTGGCAGGACGATCCTCTTACAAACTTGAAGACTTAGAAGGCAGGCAGCTGCCGAGACCATGGAATGCATCCCACTTGAAGAAATTCTATTTCTAAAAATGTAACAAAAGTCTCAGAATCAATGAAAGCAGCGTTTGCCCTGTCATCAATCTGTGTCATCTCACCTTGTCTGAGTTCGGCAGCTTCGGGTTCATAACCCTGGAAGAGGCTTCGGATTCATACATCCGGTCGCTTCCTAAATTTTTGGTTCCTAACCCTGGAAGAGGCTTTGGATTCATACATCCGGTCGCTTCCTAAATTTTGGGTTCCTAACCCTGGAAGAGGCTTCGGATTCATACATCCGGTCGCTTCCTAAAATTTTGGGTTCCTAACCCTGGAAGAGGCTTCGGATTCATACATCCGGTCGCTTCCTAAATTTTGGGTTCCTAACCCTGGAAGAGGCTTCGGATTCATACATCCAGTCGCTTCCTAACTTTTGGGTTCCTAACCCTGGAAGAGGCTTCGGATCCATACATCCGGTCGCTTCCTAAATTCTGGGTTCATACACCCCTCGAGATCGTTCCCGAACTCAGGCTCGCACAGCCGAGATCCTCGAGACTCTGAGTTCGTCTCGGCAAATAACAGTCCATCTCGGCCAATGGCGGTCCATTTCGGCCAATGATAGTCTTCGAAAGAAAAAGAGCAGTGCAAGCACTGAAGTGCAGAAAAGCAGCACAAAAATACAAGTACCGCAAAACAGTACAAGAAAAGCAAAAAAGAATGCAAAAATACAGAAATATTGTGCACAGATCATGTGACCAGAAACTTTGTTCTTTCTATTTATTGTAATTACATCATTAAAAGGATTACAGAAAAAAAAACAAAATACAGCGAGGCTCGCAGTCCTCTAAAAACAAAAAAGAAATAAAGACTTTGGGAGGCTCTGATCTTCACTGACTCTTCAGTCCGGTCTTCAGCATCCTGAGCTCTTCAATCCCCTCTGGATTGGCGGCTTGAAGACTCTGAACCCCACTGAGCTCTACAATACCCTTTGGTGGGTTAGACCAAAGTTTACAAACAAGAGCCCCCTCAGTCCGAGGACCTCTCGATCCTGCCCGCTGCTCGGAGGTCTGGATATCCCACAAGAAGACCTGCGCAATGATTCCACGCAGAGCCCTATGGGATGAAAACAAGACCCCCAAACGCGTGGGGCGCCACCAACCCCCGGCTGCAAAGATTCCCATGCAGCCGCATCGGAGGAAGTTGGCCGTGGACCTGCGTTCAGAGAGCGCGTAGTCCACGAAGATCGTCTTCAGAGAGCGCGCAGACCACGACAGATAGTCCCTCCCGAAGGAAGCTGTCTTCTGGCACAGAGGTTTCGCCCGGGTCAAAGGTTCCTAAGGTTCCACTGAACATGGCTGCCAGGACGGCTAACAGAAAGAGGCAGGTTCCCATGTCAGAAGATAAAATGTCAGGGTTCATTTCTCTCCCATGGCGAGCTTGCTACTCCTATTTATAGGAAGAAGAAGGGCCCGGTCTTCAAAGGAATTTATGAGGCGAGGTCTCCCACGCCCTACGTGGGGTGTAAGTCTTCCTACATGCTAACCAGCGGTTCCGATGGCGCCACGTGGAGCCATCCGCTCGTTTCCCTCATTGGCCCTACCACCACACTTACTGTTATTTATGGTCTTCAGAATACGGAGAATCAGCACAGATAACTATGAAGATCGTTCGGTACTCTCTCCAGCTCAAGGCTCATACGACACGTCGCATTAAAGGCACTCAGCCGGACTCAAGCATAAAAGAGCCGAACTCAGAAAAGAAAGGGAAAGAGAGAGAATGGAGCACAAGTGCACAAGTAAAGGAGCTCTGTTTTTCATTAAAGATGAAGGATATTACAGAGCTGAAGGTTACATGCAAAAGAGAGAAAAGAAAAATTACAAAGAGCGAAAGCAAGAAAGATATAACTACAGCGGCTTCGGCGACTCCACCAGTACGATCACCGTCTCTGATGAACCGGCGGTCCCGGCTATGACTGCGGCCTTGTCTGGTGCATCACCCACAGGAGGGGCAGAAGGAGCGTCGCCCAAAGGCACGACTGGGGCATCACTGGCAGATGGGACAGTTAGAGCGCCATCCGAGACAGGACCAGCTGCAGGGACATCGACTGGGGCACTCTCGCCCAAGGGTGCGGAGCTCGGCTCAGGGTCTGGGTCGGAGTACTTCGGCAGATTCTGATAGACCGGGTGGTCTTCGGGAACCCCAGCACTCCTCAGTGCGGCCAAGCACCCATCCTCGAACATAATGGAGGTGATCTCCTCCACTTGCTTCCCATACTCCTCAGTGGCCTGGTCCACCCCCTTTTGAAAAGAGGACTATGCCTCGGACAGCATAGAAGCCTTGAGACCAGCATTCTCTTTCTTCAGCTCGGCATTCTCTTTCTTCAACCTCTCGATTTCGGCACGCCCGGTTAGCACTTTGCCGCGCTGCCTCGTCGACTCAGCCGCCGAATCAGACCTCATTCTGGCCAGCTCTGACTCCAGCTCGGCAATCCTCTTAGTCTTCATCCAGATATCACCCCTTAGTTGATGGGTCTTCGACGTGAGATCAGTGACGCTGACCAGAGCCACGTCCAGCTGTGCGGTCGCCTCGGTGCTACTCTTCTTCAGCTCTTCCAGCTCCTTCTTCAGCTTTTCCCTCTCAGACTCCAGCTGGGCGACCTTCGCGACGTACTTGTTACTCCTTTCTATCACTACCAGGAGCCTCTACACATTCTGCAAAAAGAAAAGTAAGTCAGATGAAAGCAGTCGAACTAAAGCACTTAAAGGAAGGCGTTGAAGATACTTACCAAAATATCAGCCTGGATTGCCGAGCCCAGCAGACTTTTGCTGTCATACTTCGCATGCACTTCCATGTCACGCGGCAAGGCGCAAGCTTTTGCGAGGGCTCCAATGACGTTTGAGTTCCCCAGCACCCGGTCCTCGACGTTTAGAGGCTTCCCGGGCTGCGTCTCCATCCTAGGTCTCCATGCCGCTGGGGCAGTACGAGGTTTGGAAGCCGATCCAGACCCTTGCCCTATCGAGACGGTGAGCTCGCGAGCCGCCTCGCCAGTCACCCTGCTAGCCGGCGCACTTTTCTCAGGTGGAGCCTTACCCCCGGGAGCTCGCGCACGTGTCTTACCCTTCGGGGGTTGTTCAGCCCCTGAGTCTTTCTCACCTGCCTTGGACCTCTTCCTGGGCGGGGACCCCTCCCTCGGGCGATCCGGTGAACGCCTCCGTGCTCCCTCGTTCGGTGTGGTGTTAGGAGCAGAAGTGACAGCAGCACCCCCTGAGCCGAAGCCACGCGGGTGCTGGCAGGCGATGGTGTCGCAGAAGAAGAGGATCCGCGCCTAAACTTAGCCACCAGATCCTTGGTACCGGGCACCCTTGAGCCTCCCTCCATTCTTTCTTCCTGGTCGGACGAATAAGCGTCTACTATCTCCCTTAAGTTCGGCGACCCCGAGCCAGAAAAAGTGGATGCCTCAGCGCCAGATGCAATTCGGCTCGCGGCAGGATCGATCAAAGGAACCCCGGCAGGCACGGCCAAGGTGACAGGAGGATGATCAGGCTGTGGCTCGTCCTCCGGAGCCGCTCCGATTCTCTTGTAGTGGCCGCGGTACCTCGGCGTATACCCCAGCAGCTTCCAGGCCGATCTGGTCTCGTGCCCCTTGTATCTCTCGACCTTCTTATGGTCATCAACGTTCTTCTTCCAGCCTTAACTCACAGCCCGGCATCGCCTCGCCTGCAGTTCTGCACCGCAAACAATAAGAGTATCAGCTCGGCAACATAGAGGTTGAGCAAAATAAACAGAGGGAAGAAGCAGTATTTACTTGGGACGGCCCCGAGGTGTTGAGGGACCATCAGCCTCCTGCCCTCACCAGCGCCGAATTCCCAATCCCCCGATACACAGAAGAGATCTTCGTCGGTGTTCTTACTGGAATCCTCCAAGGCCAGGACGAAGCCCCTTCGGTGCTGCTTCACCCGAAGATAATAATTGTTTCCCCCAGCCTTGCAGATGTCGTAGACGTCCTCGATGTTATGGAGAGCCAGGTTGATCCCCAAGATCTCGTTCAGTTTCGTCATGCCCATGATGACTTTGAAGCCATTGGGCATCAACTGGCACGGGGTAATCGACCAGATCCTAAGGCAGGCCCTAAGCAGGGGGTGCAGAGGAAATCTGACCCCGCCCTCAATCACGGAGATCAGACGGAACGGCATGCAGCCGCAGGACCAGCCGCACGTGGCATAGTCGCTAGGATCCGCCGGCCTTAGACGAATTCCTTCCGGGATATTGTATGTAGCCCTAAACCTAGCCATGCCCTCGTCCGTATCTAACCGAAACCTAGGGGTGCCCATGTCTAAAAGAAGAAGAAGGCGGAAAGAAACCCTAAAGGTGGAAAACCCTGAAAAAATAGACAGGGGCATGAAGTTACTTACAGAAACAGGAGGGCGAGTCAAGAATAGATCTGGGCGCGTCCTACGGTTGTCCTCGCCAGAGAGATCTCGAGAAGACAGACGAAGAGCAGAGCAGAAATCGAAGACAAGGGCAAAGAAAATCAGAAAAAAGAAAGAAAGGAGACAACCCTATTTATAGGGGAAGGAAACCCTCTTTGGGCGCCACCTTCGAATTCGAAAAGGCAAACTTCGCAATCCGCGCCCGTTCCATCAATGTGACAGCGCAATCAGTGAAGAAGCTACATGTGTAGCCGCCGGTTCGTTCCCCAGGGAGGAACATTTATTGCCTCAGAGAAGTTGAAGCGACATCATGCAATGATCGCTGCATCTCCAGACGGGTTCTCTAGCTTCTGACCCCTAAAGGCTAGGGCGCTTAAGAAGTCACAAGCTAGGGGGCAATTGTGTGGGGAGATTTTCAAAGCTCCAGGATTATGCTAATCGCGGCCATCAGATGGGACTAAGCATTCTCACGTGCCATCCGCATGCCATTCGCGTGCCATCCACGTAGCACCAGACTCACCTCGGCTACCGGGACAGAGGCCTCAGCCGAAGTCAGGCAGGTCCTGGCCGTTAGCGCCGAGCTCAGCTACCTAGGCGCCCACCTCAGCTAAAAGCTTGATCTCGGCCAAAGGAGCCGGGAAGAAGGCCGAAGCAAGGGAGAATCCCCACTCGCGCCCTTCACCCGCCGTGCCATCAGACACATGGAGGAATAGGGGCGCGAGCCAGTGAGACAGATGCGACATCTAGCCGTCCACAATCTTCACCAGATCACTGATATGGCGGCATCCAGCGGCTGAAGCCAAATCAGGGCAAGACCCGAGGGTGGATCTGATGGGACCTCTACCGCCAAAGGCCTCCAAAATGATCTGGCCCAACATGACGCATGTTAAATGCGATGTGGGCTGATCCGACTGGCATTAAATGCAAAGTGGGCTGTTATGGACCGCATTTATTACTTTGTGGGCTGATAAAGACTTCCCTATCAAATAATGGGACCCATGCCAAAATATCATCCAAGATATCGTCCAATTCTCTATAAATAGAACCCCATTTCACATGCAAGGTACGCATTATTCACACTTGAGAGTGGCCACTCTGCCTCTCTTCTCCCTCTCCTTTGTTCCAGTTCACTTACTGACTTAGGCATCGGAGAGCCTTGCGCCGCTCAGGCCAGGGTCCTCTGACCGTTTGCTCTTCCCTTTCAGGCTTTGAGGCAGCAGATCATCTTATTCATTTGGATAAGTCCTGGAAGGCACCCCGATTATTGTGGGTCATATTTTTTTGCACCTACAGTCATAGTCCCGTGCGTAAATCACCAGCTAAGCATATGCTAAGAGCGGATATATATATATTAAGTAATATATTTAAGAAACTGAGTTTAACTTGAATAATTCAATGATTTTTTTTTTGTTTAAAAAGTGAAACAACCCCTATTGGTGAAAGCGGATTGTCGAAGGGCCCAAATAGATGAATAGAAAATATTCAGCGAATATGGGATATTGCAGAAAATGCAGAAATCACAGAACTATACAATGAACCAAAAGAAATAAACACAACGACCATAGATGCCATCTTGATCTCGACCAGCCACACACGACCAAGAGAGAGGGAATAGAAAGGAAATTTTCGGTTGTCATATTTTAATTTTATAATCTAATATATATTTATATTTATATAAATTAAAAACATATAACTTAATATATATAATTTATAATTTAATATCAATCCACTTAAGAAATAGAAGTTTATATATATCATGTATATGTGCGATAAGATTTTACGATGCCAAACCGGTCTTGAATCCTTAGCCCGTATGTAAATCAGAAACGCAACAATTGGGAGTGTAAATAACAATACTATCAATGTTAGATATTACCATCAGCTATTATCCAATACAAAGTGCAAACGTTTGTAGATTATAATGCCGATGCAATAATCAAGTTTGTTAAGTAGAGCATGGCATGGAGATCAAAACACAACCCAGAATAGTAGACATAGATAGTTTATAGAACAAAACTTGATGTATAACCAAACCATACATTGGATCATCTGGAATGTTATTGGTAAATCGAGAAAGAGAGGGGGGAAAGCGTACATGAAAATGTGGAAAGGAGATCTGCGTTGGTCGTGAAACCATTTGAACTCTCACAGAAATAACTTTTGTTCTTGTCTTTTAATCTCTTATGTGTACCTTTACCATCGCATTCATGCATGCCCGACAGCGCAATTGCAACAGAAGCTCCACAGTAGTTACTGAAAATAAAAAAAAGAATAAAAAAATAAATAAGAGAAAATCATTTTGAAAATCTAAAACAGAATACTACAAATGGGTAACATAAAAAACCCGAATCTGAAACTGGGTTTTATCGATAACAATGAAAAACATAATAAAGCATCAAAAACAAGAAAATGGTTTTCCTTTCACTTTTCTGGTCAAATGAAATGGGTTTTGAGAAGAGCACATTGCAGATAATAAATCGATGAGACGAGGATTTTAAGAAGACGGATAAGAAGGGAGTGGATGAGTAAAAGGAACAGTTGAAATACAAATCAAAGAGAATAGAGAAGGAGATGAAATAGAAATGAGTTTTTTCCTCTCTTTTTTCTTAAGCATTAGAAGATGGGAGGAACAAATACCATTGTGTGGGGAGATTTCCAGAACTCCAGGATTACGCTAATCATAGCCGTCAGATGAGACTAAGCATTCTCACGTGCCATCCGCGTGCCGCCCACATGGCACCAGATTCACCCCGGTTACCAGGACAGGGGCTCCGGCCGAAGTCAAGCGGGTCCGGACCGCTGGCGCCGAGCTCGGCTACCCCATGTGCCCACCTCGGCTGAAAGCTCCACCTCGGCCGAAGGAGCCGGGACGAAAGCCGAAGCAGGAAAGAGCCTCCACTCGCGCCCCTCATCCCCCACGTCATCAGGCACGTGGAGGAATAGGGGCGCGAGCTAGTGAGACAGATGCGACATCCAGCCGTCCACAATCTTCTCCAGATCACTGACAGGGCGGCATCCAGCGGCTGAAGCCAAATCAGGGCGAGGCCCAAGGGCGGATCCGATGGTACCCTTACCGTCAAAGGCGTCCAACACGATCTGGCCCAACATGACGCACATTTAATGCGATGTGGGCTGATCCGACTGGCATTAAATGCAAAGTGGGCTGGAATGGACCGCATTTATTACTTTGTGGGCTGATCAAGACTTCCCCGTCGAATCATGGACCCACACCAAGATATCATCCAAAGATACGACCCAAGCCTCTATAAATAGAGCTTCATACCACATGCAAGGTACGCACAATTCAACCCAAAGGGCCGTTACTCTGCCTCTCTTCTTCCTCTCCTTCCATTATTCCAGTTCATTCACTGACTTTGGCATCGGAGAACCTTGCGCCGCCCAGGCCAGGGTCCTCTGACCGTTTGCTCTTCTCTTTCAGGCTTTCGGACGGTACCCAATCTTCGTCACCTTGGATAAGTCCTCTAAGGCTCCCCAGTTATTGTGGGTCATTATTTTCTGCACCTACAACCATTTTTCAATGACACTTCCATCTGGGGCTCTTTGAATGGCCTGGATTCTCTTCTCGATTCTTAATTGTTTCTCCATTAAAGGAGTCTTTAATCTCCTAAACTTAATGTGTAAGATCCCGGTCCCGCTACTAATATATTTAATATATTTTAATTAAATATTATTATTATTATTTTAATTGAATGTATTTTAGTTATTTAAGTGGTTAGGATTAAGTGGGGCACACGTTAGATCAGATGCGTAGATTGGTGAGTTGGGTTAATGGGTAGATGACTTGACCCGTAGTGTGACCCGACCCAATGACTTAAGCCCAATACTTACTTAACCTAATCCCTTCTTTTAAATATCCGCTCGTCTTTATCTCTCCCCACTAGTATCTGCAACTCTTCCCGTTCCATGTTTGTCTTCTTCCTCTTTCAACTTCCCAAGCCTCTGCAACTTTAGGATCCAGCCATCAGAGTCAAGATCTGAAGATACCATCATTCGTAGTTCGACTTTCTTATCACAGGTAATACTATCCTCAAACCATTAGGAATAGATCTATACTATTAGGTTATCTTTTTATTCTTTCCAATGTTAGGTTTTGGGTAGAAATACCATAGATCTGTTCGTCTGAGCATTTCTATCCCATCTTTTATGTCAGATTGGTGTTAGGACTGTGATCGAGCGCCCTGGTAATCTCGATTTGGGTTTTGGTTAGGAAACCTACTGCACATTTCTTCAACTTCGGATCTAAGGCAAGTACATTATTATAATTTGTTATTGAATGCGTTAATTGAACTTTGATTCCTATCTAATGCATATAGGTTTGTTTATTTGCCATTTTCTAAGTAATAATGATAGATTAGGAATTTATAAATGGAAATGTGGGTTCCATTCTCTTTCTAATGGTTATGATTCGTGTGGATTTGAATGGGATGCACTATCTTTTAGAAAAAGAGAGGAAAATGGATAAATAGGGGAAAAACCCAATTTCTGTGACTGTACGAACTCGGACAACATTCTGAACGTCAAACGTTCGAACGTTGCTTTGGAACGTTCGAACGAGTGAGTTCAGAATCGTCTGAGCCAAAATGACAGAGACGTCGAACGTTCGAACGCTCCCTTCGTGCATTCGAACGTTCGAGTCTGATCGCCCCTGAGCCAAAAACCCGAGGCATCAAACGTTCGAATATGCCTCATGAACATTCGAACGTCTGATTTTCCCTCATTGCTGAGCCAAAAACCCGAAACCCTGAATGTTCGAACGTTGGTCTCGTACGTTCGAACGTTCAGTGTACTTAAGTAATTAGTGTTTATTTTCCATTGTTTTGGCTCTGATTAATTTGGGGATTTATGATATAATGTATGGGACTTCATATGGATCTAATAACCTTAAATTATCTGCTTAGACTTGACATAAGAACCGTCTTTGGGCATACGATATCTTATGGACGTAGGATTCAATTACCTATTTTGATTTTAATGAACTCTAGCAAGAAAGGGTCAATACATCTCTATTGGAAATCCTTCATTGGATCTATGCACCATGAATTTCGAGAGATGTAATATCCTTAACTTACTAGCGTTATTATTGTGTGTTGACGGGTATATGAATATACGTTTAACCTTAGGATTGATTTACAATATGTCTTAACCTTTGTATTTGCATGCATATATTGGTTTAGGTTATGTATTCCTTTAGATGCATACCCTACTTTGTATTATGGATTATGAGGTGGCTTGGCAAATTAGATATATGTGATTTGACTATGATATGGATTGGCCAGCCCTTCATTTTGACTTAGGACTCTTGTGTCGGAGCATTATTATTCGGGTTTATTATGCATATATGTTTTCTTTTATGTGGGTCATTTGTGAACTACTGCAGATCGTATGTGGACGGTTGATCACCGATGTGTCCGGATCACTTATAATCCGCTTTGTATGTGAACAGGTTATCCTGTTATGTGTTTATAGATCGGTTTATGACCACCGACATTGTGGATGGGCTTTCCCGATTATGTAGGACTGACCACCCAAAGCGGGGACACTTGTCTCCGTGTGAATTATATATTGCTCCATTTGGTGTCTTTTGGATATATGTCATACGTTCCTTCTTATCCTTATCTTTATCATTGTTTCTTATAATCTCACTTGTTTTTACTCATTTTGATATCGTATCTTAATTTCGAATTATGATCATGTTCTTGCTATTTACGTTACTACATTTGGTGCATAGGTACCGAGCCCTACTTTACCGAGGAGACGGAGGAGGATCAAACGTTTCAAACGTTTGAGCCATCTGATGAACTCGAGTGGGATGCTGGAGACGGTTTCGGAGCCGTCTGAGCCTGCATTAGAGAGGACGTCATCTTAGAAACTCTTTAGATGAACTTTATATTAATGATAAACTTTTTGTAGTAATTGTTTAATTATTCTGCAACTTTAACTACGAATGTTTATTTGATTTTCGTGTTGGATCTTAATGACGATCATTGAATACCAATTGAATGAAGCTTCCGTTGCATTTCATGGAATTTTATTTGGACTCACCACGGTTTGTGATGTGGTGTGGGTCCACTTTTGGAAGCTTGTGTTGTATTAAACACAGGAATTTGTATTTATTTTAATTTTTCACGTTTTTTCCCAATTCTTATATTGGGGACGTGACAGTTGGTATCAGAGCCCAGCACGATCTTCGGTAATTAAAAATGGACAGAAATGATAGGACGTGGTGAGGATTACGAATTTTGTTAGACAGACTTTAAAGTGCTAACTGTAAAGTCTATAGAATTGTCTGTTAGCTTGTTTCATAGGAGCTAAACCATATTTATTCTATTGCGGGTCATGGCCCAACGTAATACGAGATCTCAGGACAAGGAACCTGGGAATGGATCAAATAATTTAGACGAGCGTTTTAATCAGCTATTGCAAGCTTTTATGCAATCGCAGACTACTCAGAATGGGCAACAAAAAGCAGCTGAGGTTGAACGAGCTGTAGAGAAGCAACAAGAAAGAGAAGAGAGAGTTGCTGAGAGGGCACAAGCAGAGCATGATAGGGCAGCATTCCAAGCTCAGATCATAGCTTTGACTGACAGAGCAGCCCAGCCAGTACAAGTGGTCATGCCTCCAAAGGAAGTAGATCCTAATGACCTGTACGAGAAATTTAGGAAGAGGGTTCCTCCTGAGTTTCATGGGTCAGTAGATCCAATGGCGGCAGATGATTTCATAGAGCAATTGGAACAAATCTTTGCAGTTTTCCGCTGTACTCAGAAGCAGCGAGTGAATTTGGCAGCTTACATGTTTAGAGGGATAGCTCTCCAATGGTGGAATTCGGTGAAGATGGTAGTACAAGCTGATGCAGTGGCTGAAGAGATTTCATGGGAAACATTCACTAAGGAGTTCATGGATAAGTTTATTCCCAAATATGTCAAGGACTAGTGGAAGAGAGATTTCCAGAACTTGGTGCAAGGTGACATGTCAGTACAGCAGTATGAACAGGCAGTTCACCTGATTGTCTAAGTATGCTCCTACACTTATTGTTCCTGAAGAAGGAAATCAGGCGTTTTCTTGATGGTTTATCAGCTGATATTTACATGATGATTGGAGACAATCAATGCCCGACATTCCAGGAAACAGTAAAGAGTGCATATTGGGCTGAAGGTGCACTAAGGAAGAAATCAGAAGAGAGACAAGCCAAATTTCAGCAATATTAATCAAAGAAGTCTTCTAACCAAGGCAATCCGAAGAAACAAGAGTTTCAAGGTCAACCCTTAGGTGGTCAGAGACAACTGTGTGGACGGTGTGGGAAGAATCATCCTACGGAGCAATGCTACAAGGAGACTGGAGCATGTTTTCATTGTGGGCAGTTCGGACATCAAGTTCGCGATTGTCCCAATGGTGGTAGTCAGTTCCCAAAATCCCAGTTAGCAACTTCTCGTGTTCCTACGCAGCAGACTTGGAGAGCAGCACCTCCGCAAGGACCATAACAGATTTATCGGGCTCCACAGCAGCAGATGTACCGAGCACCAGCTCCTCAGTACCAGCAATATAGGAGTGCAGTGCCACAACAGCAGAGACCAGTTCTAGGACAGCAGAGGCCAGCGCAGGGACAATAGAGGCCGGCTCAGGTGCAACAGAGGCAATTCCAGCAGCAAAGGCAACAACAACCAGTGGGCCAACCAAGAGCACCGAGGCCAGTGCCAGCGCAGCAGATGGGCATGGCATATGCAGTTACTCATGAGAATGCAGATGCTTCTGCAGAAGTGGTGGAATGTATTGTTCTAATCTCAGAGGTAGAAGCTAAGGCCATTTTTGACCCTGGCTCTACACATTCATTTGTTTCTCATGATTTTGCTAGACATATCAATGAGACTGTAGTGAGATTAGATGTTGCTTTAATAGTCGGTACCCCAGTAGGCACGAAGGTCCATTGTCACCAGTATTTTCTGAGTACCCAAGTTCAGGTTGGAGATTTTATTTTATCTGCAGACTTGATTCTTTTAATGATGAAGGATTTCAATGTCATACTTGGTATGGATTGGTTAGCAACCTATAGAGCAGTGATGGTCTGTTTTAACAAAACCATCAAGTTGTCATTGCATTCGGACACTGTCGAATTCGTTGGACAAAGGAGATCGATTCAGACATGTAGGATATCAGCTTTGAAAGCAGAAAGATTGTTGAAAACCGGATGTGAAGGATACTTGGCGTTTATCACGGAGGATAAACAGTCCAAAGGGGTGGAGGATATTCCAGTGGTCTGTGAGTTTCTGGATGTTTTCCCTGATGAGATTCCAGGCTTACCTCCAGTTAGGGAGATAGATTTTTCAATCGAATTGGTACCAGGAATGGCTTCTATTTCTAAAGCTCCATATAGAATGGCCCCAGCAGAACTCAGGGAGTTGAAAACTCAATTGCAGGATTTGTTGGACAAGGGATTTGTGAGACCAAGTGTATCACCTTGGGGTGCACCGGTTCTATTTTTGAAAAAGAAGGATGGTTCCATGAGGATGTGTATTAATAATAGACAACTCAATCAGGTCACAATCAAGAACAAATACCCTCTTCCTAGGATCGATGAATTGTTTGACCAGCTTCAGGGAGCTGAATATTTCTCAAATATAGACTTAAGATTAGGATATCACTAGCTCAGAGTTCGAGATCAGGACATTCAGAAGACAACATTCAGGACGAGATATGGCCATTACGAGTTTTTAGTAATGACGTTTGGATTAACAAATGCTCCGGGAGTATTTATGGCCTTGATGAATAAGATATTTACTCCATTTCTCGACCAGTTTATCGTTGTTTTTATAGACGACGTATTAGTGTATTCTCGGCCTCGAGAAGATCACGAGCAACATTTGAGGTTAGCATTGCAGACTTTAAGGGATCATCAACTCTATGCCAAGTTGAGTAAGTACGAATTTTGGCTTGATCAAGTTATTTTCTTAGGTCACATCATCAGCAAGGAAGGATTGGCGGTAGATCCAGGAAAGATTGAGGCAGTGGTCAAATGGCAGAGACCCATGTCAATAACAGAGATTCGTAGTTTCTTGGGTTTAGCAGGTTACTACAGGAGATTTGTGAAAGGATCTTCATCCATTGCTGCTCCATTGACCAAATTAACACGAAAAGATGTACCATTCGTGTGGACTGACGAATGTGAATCAAGTTTTCAGGAGTTAAAGAATAGGTTGACTACTGCTCCAGTGCTCACATTGCTTACGAATAATGGTAGATTTGTCATTTACACAGATGCTTCAAAGGTTGGATTAGGTTGTGTGCTTATGCAAGATGGGAAGGTAGTAGCTTATGGCTCTAGACAATTGAAAGAGCATGAGAAAAGATATGCCACTCATGATTTAGAACTAGCAGCAGTAGTCATGGCATTGAAGATGTGGCGACATTACTTGTACGGTGAGAAGTTTGAAATTCATTCAGACCATAGAAGTCTCCAATATTTGTTTACTCAGCCTGAATTGAACATGAGACAGACCCGGTGGATGGAATACATGAAGGATTTTGACTTTCCAATCAAATATCATCCCGGGAAAGCCAATGTAGTTGCTGATGCATTTAGTCGAAGATTAGCAACTAATGCATGTTTGAGAGCAGAATGGTCTTGGGCAGAAATTTTCCTTGATTTGGGAGTGACTTTGCAGCCAATTGATGACAAGGTTATGTTGGCTCACATGTTTGTTTGGGAACCAGAGATCTTGAACAGGATCAAAAGCAAGCAGGTAGAGGACCCAGAGTTAGCTCGAGTGATTGAACAGATTGACAGTAGACCAGATTTCAGATTGTTGGAGGGTGTGTTGTATTTTCAAGACCGATTATGTGTGCCAAACATAGAAGCGTTGAAGAATGAGATCATGACGGAGGCGCATCATTCCCGTTATACTATTCATCCAGGTAGTACAAAGATGTACCAAAACCTGTGTAATCATTATTGGTGGAATAACATGAAGAAGGAAGTAGCGGGATTTACAGCAAGATGCTTGGTGTGTCAACAAGTAAAGGCAGAACGAAAGCAACCCCCAGGACTTTTAAAACAATTGGAAGTGCCCGATTGGAAATGGGAACACATAACGATGGATTTTATTTCTGGATTGCCATCGATTCATAATCGAGATAGTATTTGGGTGATAGTTGACAAATTGACAAAGGTGGCACATTTCTTACCAATGAACATGAAGACACCTCGAGATGAATTAGCTCGAATGTATATGGAGAAGGTTGTCACAATTCATGGAGTTCCCCTATCGATTGTATCAGACAGAGATCCTAGATTTTTGGGCAAATTCTGGACAGAACTTCAGGCAGCTTTGGGCACGAAATTGAATTTTAGTATAGCATATCATCCTCAGACCGACGGACAGACTGAATGGACTAATCAGACACTTGAGAATATGTTGCGAGCTTGCGTTCTCGAGTTTGGGAAGGACTAGCAGAAAAGTCTCCCATTATGCGAGTTTGCATATAATAATAGTTATCACTCCAGTATTGGTATGACACCATTTGAAGCGTTGTATGGACGTAGATGTAGAACCCCAATCTGTTGGGAAGAGATCGGTGTCAGAAGTTTTAACGGCCCATCTATTGTTAGTGATACCAGTGACCAAGTGAAGCAAATTCATGACCGGTTGAAAATTGCTAGAAGCCCGCAGAAGAGTTATGCAGATGTGAAGAGAAGAAATATTCAATTCGAGATTGGTGAGCAGGTATTTCTAAAGGTTTCACCGACATGAGGAACATTGAGATTTGGGCAAAAAGGAAAATTATCTTGGAGATATATAGGCCCATTCGAGATCTTGGAAAGAATTTGAGAAGTTGCTTACAGATTGGCTTTACTAGCAGCGTTGTCAGCAGTGCATAACGTTTTTCATGTCTCGATGTTGAAAAAGTATATCAAAGACCCTTTGCATGTATTGCACTACGAACCATTGGAGTTGCAGCCAGACGTTACCTATGTGGAGCGACAGTCTCAGATCATCGACACAAAGGAGCAAGTCCTCAGGACTCGAACGTTACATTGGGTGAGAGTCCAGTGGGAACACCATAGTCCTCAAGAAGCCACTTGGGAACTTCGAGACCAAGTGAAGAAGTTGTATCCGTTTCTTTTTCCAGAGGTATTATTTTATTTGGAGAACCAAATGTCCTACGGGGGGTAGAATGTAAGATCCCGGTCCCGCTACTAATATATTTAATATATTTTAATTAAATATTATTATTATTATTTTAATTGAATGTATTTTAGTTATTTAAGTGGTTAGGATTAAGTGGGGCACACGTTAGATCAGGTGCGTAGATTGGTGAGTTGGGTTAATGGGTAGATGACTTGACCCGTAGTGTGACCCGACCTAATGACTTAAGCCCAATACTTACTTAACCTAATCCCTTCTTTTAAATAACCGCGCATCTTTATCTCTCCCCACTAATCTCTGCAACTCTTCTCGTTCCCTGTTCGTCTTCTTCCTCTTTCAACTTCCCAAGCCTCTGCAACTTTAGGATTCAGCCATCAGAGTCAAGATCTGAAGATACCATCATTCTTAGTTCGACTTTCTTATCACAGGTAATACTATCCTCAAACCATTAGGAATAGATCTATACTATTAGGTTATCTTTTTATTCTTTCTAATGTTAGGTTTTGGGTAGAAATACCATAGATCTATTCGTCTGAGCATTTCTATCCCATCTTTTATGTCAGATTGGTGTTAGGATTGTGATCGAGCGCCTCGGTAATCTCGATTTGGGTTTTGGTTAGGAAACCTACTGCACATTTCTTCAACTTCGGATCTAAGGCAAGTACATTATTATAATTTGTTATTGAATGCATTAATTGATCTTTGATTCCTATCTAATGCATATAGATTTGTTTATTTGCCCTTTTCTAAATAATAATGATAGATTAGGAATTTCTAAATGGAAATGTGGGTTCCATTCTCTTTCTAATGGTTATGATTCGGGTGGATTTGAATGGGATGCACTCTCTTTTAGAAAAAGAGAGGAAAATGGATAAATAGGGGAAAAACCCAATTTCTGTGACTGTACGAACTCGGACAACATTCTGAACGTCAAATGTTCGAACGTTGCTTTGGAACGTTCGAACGAGTGAGTTCAGAATCGTCTGAGCCAAAATGACAGAGACGTCGAACGTTCGAACGTTCCCTTCGTGCGTTCGAACGTTCGAGTCTGATCGCCCCTGAGCCAAAAACCCGAGGCATCAAACGTTCGAACGTGCCTCATGAACATTCGAACGTCTGATTTTCCCTCATTGCTGAGCCAAAAACCCGAGACCCTGAACGTTTGAACGTTGGTCTCGTACGTTCGAACGTTCAGTGTACTTAAGTAATTAGTGTTTATTTTCCATTGCTTTGGCTCTGATTAATTTGGGGATTTATGATATAATGTATGGGACTTCATATGGATCTAATAACCTTAAATTATCTGCTTGGACTTGACATAAGAACCGTCTTTGGGCATACGGTATCTTATGGACGTAGGATTCAATTACCTGTTATGATTTTAATGAACTCTAGCAAGAAAGGGTCAATACATCTCTATTGGAAATCCTTCATTGGATCTATGCACCATGAATTTCGAGAGATGTAATATCCTTAACTTACTAGCGTTATTATTGTGTGTTGACGGGTATATGAATATACGTTTAACCTTAGGATTGATTTACAATATGTCTTAACCTTTGTATTTGCATGCATATATTGGTTTAGGTTATGTATTCCTTTAGATGCATACCCTACTTTGTATTATGGATTATGAGGTGGCTTGGCAAATTAGATATATGTGATTTGACTATGATATGGATTGGCCAGCCCTTCATTTTGACTTAGGACTCTTGTGTCGGAGCATTATTATTCGGGTTTATTATGCATATATGTTTTCTTTTATGTGGGTCATTTGTGAACGACTGCAGATCGTATGTGGACGGTTGATCACCGATGTGTCCGGATCACTTATAATCCGCTTTGTATGTGAACAGGTTATCCTGTTATGTGTTTATAGATCGGTTTATGACCACCGACATTGTGGACGGGCTTTCCCGATTATGTAGGACTGACCACCCAAAGCGGGGACACTTGTCTCCGTGTGAATTATATATTGCTCCATTTAGTGTCTTTTGGATATATGTCATACGGTCCTTCTTATCCTTATCTTTATCATTGTTTCTTATAATCTCACTTGTTTTTACTCGTTTTGATATCGTATCTTAATTTCGAATTATGATCATGTTCTTGCTATTTACGTTACTACATTTGGTGCATAGGTACCGAGCCCTACTTTACCGAGGAGGCGGAGGAGGATCAAACGTTTCAAACGTTTGAGCCATCTGATGAACTCGAGTGGGATGCTGGAGACGGTTTCGGAGCCGTCTGAGCCTGCATTAGAGAGGACGTCATCTTAGAAACTCTTTAGATGAACTTTATATTAATGATAAACTTTTTGTAGTAATTGTTTAATTATTTTGCAACTTTAACTATGAATGTTTATTTGATTTTCGTGTTGGATCTTAATGACGATCATTGAATACCAATTGAATGAAGCTTCCGTTGCATTTCATGGAATTTTATTTGGACTCACCACGATTTGTGATGTGGTGTGGGTCCACTTTTGGAAGCTTGTGTTGTATTAAACACGGGAATTTATATTTATTTTAATTTTTCACATTTTTCCCCAATTCTTATTTTGGGGACGTGACATAATGCATATATTAAAATTTCAAACTCACCTAAAGAAGGTTAACGAAAGTGGACTCTCGAGGTAAATCTTAATTGGAGTTTAGATTTCGTAATTGAAATTAAAATTATTCTTAACTGATTCTCCATTAAAGGAGTCTTTAATCTTCTAATGGGTTTTGAAATGGGTTTTGAGAAGAGCATGTAATTGCCTAAAAATTACGGACTTGTTTATGGAAGATCAGGATGAGCTTAGTTGCTCTTTGATGGAGATATAATGCCTTTGACCTGAAAGGGGAAGAAAGAAAAGCAGTGAAAGACCTTGGCTGCAGGCAGCGCAAGGCTCTCCGATGCTTAAATTAGTTCTGTAACTGAACAAAGGATGGAGATGATGAGTAGGTTGTGCGTACCTTTGGAAGGAGACGAGTCCTCTATTTATAATGGAGATAGGTCGGTTCTGGGCATGGGATTCTACGCTCTGGTAAGGATGTCCTATGATTTGGACAGGCACTTGACGAGTAATGTCCAATCATGGCTTTTCCTTAATTGCAGTCCTATCATAGTTTACTTTGCCTATAATATTAGTCACTTCATAGCCCATTCTGTGACATCAATGCCTCTTTCTCATTAATGGGCATTAATGGGCATTGATGGGAGTCCCATGCTCTGGCGACGTGGGATGGCGTTTGCATCAAGGATTATGGGCGGTGCCCTTTGTCTTTGCCACACGTTCTGTAACGTGTCAGGACATTTATGGAGGGACAACTGTCTGTGCCCGTCTCGGTTAGCATACTGATACTATCACCAAGATGCAAACCAAGTGTTGAGGTCTTTGATGACCGAGACCGTGACCGAGATCAAGAGTGACCGAGACCGCGATCGAGGTCAGGAGGGACCGAGACCGTTACTGAGGTTAGGGGTGATCGAGACCGTGATCAAGGTGGGGTGACCGAGACCAGGAGATGGCTGCAGTTTTTAGAATGGCCTTAACCTTTGCTGGCGCTCTGGTACTATTACCGAAGTGCGCGTAGCCGAGACTAAAACATGATTAGCAGGTACTTTTACCGAAGCCAATGTAATCTTAGTCTTGAGGAGATATCCCCACACAATTTCCCCCAACTTCTGATCTTCTTTGAGTTCTCTAACTCTTGGAGGTCGGAAGCTAAGTAGGATGAGGGAAGAATCTTTTTGGATATTTTAGGCTGAAAGCCTATTCTATCTTGGTGTTATCAGACGACGAGGCCATCAGTCTGGCACTATTGCCGAGACGTATGACCGAGACCAGGGATGACTTTGATCTCGGCTGGCGCAGTGGTACCATTTACCGAAATGTGTTCGACCAAGACTGAGACATTTTTCTTGGCTTTGGTGACATTTTGATTTCTGTCTGACGCCGCTTTGCCTACTCGGGGTCTTTAATACTGTGTTTTAATCTTTTACATAAAACGAGATGACAGCACCACGTGTCATCCTTTTAATGATTGTCCTGTCTTCCTGAAAAGACGTGCTCAGTTGATTGAAGTGATGCGTACAGTGCCCTAGGCGCCATTTTCTTCTTTAAAATAGAAGCTTTCCGCCTTCATCTTCTTCCCAATTTTCTCCCGTTGCCTGAGAGAAAAGAGATCTTGCAGAAGAGAAAAGACATAACCCTTTAGGTAAGGAAGAGAACCTTTGCGGAGGCTGTGTCCGAGTCTTGTAATTCTTTGTTCGTTCTTTAGGGTTCTGCTTCTGCGACCTTCTTCCCTTCTTCTTTGTTTTTCCTCTCCTCTGTTCCGAACCTTTCGGATCTAGGGTTTTTAGAGAGATGGGGGTTTTCAGGGATCTGTTAAAAAATGCGGAAGCCATAGCTCGGTTTAGGACCAAATATCGAATCCCTGATGATGTCGAGATTATATTAGACAACCCCAAGGATCCATTAAATGGGCATATCCATCGTAATGGCTGGATGCCATTTTCTCTAGTCACCGTGGTGGAGGGCGGAGTCTGATTTCCCCTTCACCCTCTTCTGAGGATCTGCTTGAGTAAGTGGAACCTCTGTCCCTGTCAATTGATGCCGAACGGCTTCAAGATAATCATGGGGGTCGTAGAGCTGAATAGGATCCTCGAGATTAACCTTGGTGTCCATGACATTGTGGATGTCTATGATCTTTGCAAGTCCGAGGGAGATAACACCTATTACCTTCGACTGAAAGCAAAATGAGGGAGTTTTGTCCGGGAGCTGGAGGCCTCTAATAAAACGCCGGAGACGACCGTCTCTTCGTCTCAGGCAACTGGGAATTTGGTGAGGACAAACCTATAGTGCTGAGGGGTTACAGAGTCCCTCGTGGTTTCGGCAGCCCTCCAAGTAAAATCTTGCCCCTCTTTCCCTTTGTATTTCTCTGTACTCTTCTCTGCTGAGTTTATTTTGACTTGTTCTGTTCTATTTGTGCAGACATTCATCAGAGGAAGAAAGATGCCCAACGAGATGGTTGGGTGAGGAATGATCGCTGGTTGCAGCTTCTGTACGGCTACCGGGGTAACAAAGATAGAGTCGCTTGGTCTCTCCTTGGCTATGAGCCAAAGTATCATTCTTCTAAGAAGTGGACTGTCTTCGTAGCTGAAGAGGGGAGCTGGGAATCTACGCCATCCAAGGCTCAGGCCGCTGAGGAGGTGAGAGAAGAACCTGCGCAGCCCGAAACTCGGGCTACTGAACAGGCGAGGGAGGTGGTTGCACAAGCCGAGGCTCGGGCTGCAGAATGGGTGAGGGAGGAGGTTGTGCAGGCCGAGGCTTAGGCTGAGCAAAGGGCGGCATCGGGTGCTGAGGCCTGGACTCCCCGATCGGAATCCGAGGAAACTGAGACTGGCTTGAGACCGAGATCGAGGTTGGCGCGAGTTGTCGTGCCATCAAGTTCTTCGCCTGGTCTGGAAGAAAGAGAGATGTCGCGGCGAAAAACCCCGCGGTCTTCAAGGATTTTTAAGCTCAGGGTTTTAGGGAGCCAACCCCTCAACCTCCTTCGGCCCCTTCTAGTCCCGTTGCTATAAGCAGACTTGCTTCAGTGACTGTCTCTCAACTGTTCCTGTAACTACTTCTGCTCTCGACTTTGCAACCGTCTCTGTTCCGCCAACAAGTTCTGGAGCTCGGGAGCAAGTGGTCGAGACATCGCAGGAGAGGTCTCGGCCTGAAAAAAGAGCCTGGACTGAGGGCGGTGCCGAGGGGGGCTCCAGTTCGTCAGCGGTGCCTCAACCCCCGGGGCCTACTCTTTGGAGACCCAATTTGCAGCTCGAGCTGGGGAGGCTGATGACGACTGAAGATCGCGTCCTTGGAAGGATCGATCCCCTTGTTCTTGTAACACTTGGGCGAGCTTGTGCTTTGCCACATGACATGGTCCGTTTGAGGGCGCTAGATGATTTAAAACTTCTTCTGTCCTCAATGCAGTCATCTTTGGCGGTAAGCTTTGTTTCTTGTGTTTTTACTGAGTTTTTTATGTCGGGCTCCTTCCTCTAACACTTGTTTCTTTATCAGTTGATGATGAAATGTCAAGTTGCCCTGGAGAGGTTTCAGCAGTTTGGCCCAGCGGTTTTAAGGCTAGAAGCTGAGAAGAAGAAACTTCAAGGGGAGATAAACACTGGTGTTCAGAAGATCAAGAGGCTGGAAGACATAAATCTTGGCTGGAGACTTAGGTTTGATAAACTCAAGGCCGAGAAATCCCAGCTAGAGACTGATATGGAGGCCAAAAAGAAAAGGGGGGCCGAACTCGAAGCCTGCCTAGAGAAGCCGAAGAGTGATTTTGAAGCTAAACTCCGGGCTGCGACTGATAGGGTGGCAGAGCTTGAACTATAGAGGGACGAAGCCATTGTCAAACTCAAGACCGAGGCCATGAGGGCGGCCGAGCTTGAGAAGCAAAGAGACGAAGCAGAGGCCAAGCTCGAGTCGGAGGTTTAGGCCGCACCTTAGGAAGGAGTGGATGAGGCAACAAAGCGATACGACGATTAGATTGCCTCTATCAGAGATAAGGCTTGGGGATTGGGTTGGATGGCCGCTCTGAAGGAAGCGAAGGTTCCTGGGGACCATCCTGCTTACAGAAATCTAGCCAAGTCCCCAAGTTCGATGCCTCAAACAAGTTCTGCTCCTTTCGATGCTTGAGCTCCTACCCTTTTTTTAATGTAATTCTTTCAACAATTCAATGAATTTCTTTTTTGGAATCGAAATTGTTTTCTTTCTTCATGCTTGCTTTCAAACATATATACTTAAGTTCGGTTCTATAACTGGGGAACCAAAGTATGCAACCTCGGTTCTATAACCGAGAGGCTAAGTATTTGACCTCGGTTCTATAACCAAGAGGCCAAGTATTCGAACTCGGTTCTATAACCGAGAGGCCAAGTGTCTGACCCTGGTTCCATAACCGAGAGGCCAAGTGTCAGACCCCGACCCAGGTTTGAAATATTTAATTATGTTTAAACCATGATTAGTGGATAAGTGGGGTTAGTGGATGATTAGCTTATTTTATTAAGTTAGATTAGAATGTTTGATTAGCCTTGAGAACCTTTGAGAGTCTTTGGCTTAAGTTTGACACGGGCCGGGGCGCCCGTGGATTGTGTGTGAATTTGTTGAGTTTATCCTTGATGTTTGTAAAATCCCATTTCTTGTGCATTTTGATTCATTTCACCTAGATCATCAACTTTCATGTTTTGGCCAACTTGATTTAGTGATCAGAAATCGCGTTTTTCGAGGAAAAGGGCAAAACTGACCTTTCACACAAAATCTGTACCCAAATTTCGAAAATTTCAGAAATTGAAAAAAATATACTTTTTGGAAAGTAGAGATTTCGCTGATCGTTTTTGTCTTCTTCGTCGTTTTCGTTCGGGGCCCGTAAATGCCATTTCTAGCTTAGTGAAGACCGGGGCCCACAAGACTTCTCTTATAAGAAGGGGAATTCTTCTTCTTCTTCTTCATTTCATTCCCAGCAAGATTTCTGGCTTGGTCTTTTCCCTCTCTTCCCACACTCTCTCTCTCATCTGAAACTCTCATTTGGTGGAGTTTTCATGGAGGATTGATCTCCTCAAGTCCTTCCTCCCTCTCCAAGCTCTCCAAAGGTACCCTTTTTGAGGATTTTGAGCTAAGTAAAAGCCCTCATTCAAGCTTCTCTTCTCCATTGGGATTTCTCAAGGTTAGCAATGGCTTTCCAAACATGAGATTCTTGTTTTCCTCTCCATTTATAGTGTTTTAATCCCATATGCTAGGGTTTTCCTTGGAGATTTACCCATGTTGATTTTTAGGGTTTTCTTGGGAAAATTTTGGGGTTTTTATAGATTTGAAGCTTGAGGCTCTAGAGCTTTGTTGGAGGGTGATTTTTGCTCCTATCTTGACTAGAGGCAAGTAGATTCTACAATTAATATGATGATTTTTCTCATTGGTTCTATTTCATGATTTTTCTTTTTATGTGTTAATCTTCTTTAATTTATGGATTTACTTTGATGGAATGGACAAATGTTATATTGATTTCAATTTATGTTATTGTCTTACAATGCTTTGGAAGTTTGCTTTCACTTTGATCCTTTAGAGAAATTTGGTTTTCTTGTGTTAAAGGTGGGTGTTCATAGAAAGGGGGAAAAAACCTTAATTCTTTAAAAAGTATGGTGTTTGATTTATTGGATGATTATGAATGGTGGTTTGATGAATTTGTGAGGTCAAGGAAGGATCCCAATGTTCTTGGAAAGTTGTAGGAAAGAAAGGGAATGAAAAAGGTTCAAGAAAGATGGAAAAAAAGAAGAGAAAGAAGTTGCCGAGCTGGACTGGGCAGAGCCCAGTCCGCTCGAGTGACCCACTGGGCCGCTCGAGCGACCCAGATATTGTCTGGGCTCCGCTCGAGCGGACCTGGGTTCGCTTGAGCGAGGCCCAGCTCTGCCTGGGGCCTGGCTCAGGTCCGAATTTGGGACTGTTTTCAAGGAGTTCTGAGCCCATTTGGAGACTGCTTTGGGCCTGATTTCAGGGCTTCTTTGGGCCTGTTTCAAGACCAGTTTCTGGGCCATTTTGAGACCTGATAATGGACTGTTTTGAAGCCTGACGTTGGACTGTTTTATGACCCGAATTCTGGGCTACTTTAAGGACTGTTTTGGGCCTATGAAGTGGGTTGTTTGAGCTTGGGTAAGGCCAGTTGTGGGACTGATTAAAAAGGGGTTTAAATCTACATTTAATGAGGATTTATTGGATATAATCTCAAGTCCACTTCAAGCCTATGTCCGAGCCCAATTCAGCCCCAAACTCTTTATATAAGTGAAGCCCATTCAACCCTTTTTCAAGCCTAGAATTCATTGTGAGAATTGGCTTGGTCTATGATTAAGACCACTTGGGAGACCTCCAAGTCTAAATGTACACTTCGTCCCTTGTGATTGTCAAGGATCTTCGGTGGCACCAAATTATGTTCTCGTAATGACAATGAAGGGATCAAATGTATATCGAGACTGCCCACATTAGACGATCGGATCATCATACACTCATTTCATATAAAAAGACTTTGGTCCGGATTCTTTTCCCAATCCTTTTGAATGTTTTGAAGCGGTTTACCACATATTTAGGTATTGATAAGACTACTCACCTATTTTGCTCGGATTCGCTAATATGCATTGTTTGGAGTAGTTCTCTTATCGATTTTTTAAAATGTATCTTATAAACGAATTTGCATTTATTCGAGGTTTCGGACTTTTATTCTAATGGCACCACTAGGCTTAGGTCACCTTGTCGGACTGATCATCCGGCTTGGGGTCTTTAATTTGTCTGCCAGCTGCAGTTTGGATTCTGTCTGTACCGACCATGGCAACGGTAATATCCGGTCCCACAAGTAGTGGCTACGGTTCTGTTTGATAACGACTATTTCGTTCCGGTCCCACGAGTAGTGGCTACGGTTTGTCTGCTCCGGTTACTTCGGTAACAGGAGAATATAGCTTTATGTGGGTTGCCAATGTTTTCATGCATTAATATTCATCTCATGGTATTTGTTTATTTTACTCATCATGACATTGGATTTGTAAACCATCGAGATGTTTATCTTCTATCTTTACTTCGACATTGTTATTAATCGTGATTTAATCGTGGCTCTTACTTATTAATGTTTTGTTTCATTACCATCCTATTATTGTTGTATTTGCTTGCCAGACCGTCGTGTCTGACTCTTTTTGTTTGGTGCCAGATGTCGAGCCCTTCGCGGTTGAGGCGCATTTCGAGGCGGAACCCATAGTTCCTGTCTAGGGCGAGTGGCAGCCCGATGATGTCATTTAGACGTCAGGTTGCTTTTGGAGCTGCGATCACATTTTGGGTTTTTGGTTATGGCCATTGTTGGCTTATACTCTTTTGGGAAGAATTTGTAATTAATGACTAACCTTACTTTTGTATTAACTTTAAACTAACTTTGGGGCCTACAAAGGAAATGTTTCTCTTTTTGATGCTAGTCTCGTGCGTTCTCATCTTATACCCGTTGTAAGAGACTTTTATGTTTGCTACAATGCTTCCGCATAAGTCATTTGTATGAGAGTGATTCTTATATATCAATGTTGGATCGGATTTCGGGAATCCTTACCGCGGAAACCTGTGGGAAACTAGCGTGTGCGGGCGGAAATTTTCCGGCCCATCGCGCCGCGTCCCCGGATTAAGGCCTCATTTAGCGGTACCTCGGTCCGGGGGCGTGACACCAAGTATCTTACCCTGGTTCCATAATCGGAAGGCCATAGATACAAAATTTGCCCGAAGTACAGAATAGCCCATAGTTGAGCTAAAAAAGGAACAAATTGGACACAGGACATTGTTTCTGTTTTAGAGTACTTGGTTCTGTAACCAAAATAGTCATTCTGGCAATTACCGAGTTCCATAACTTGGTATTTTTTGACAAGTCCCTAATGTTCTGTAACAGTTAGGAAGTTTTGTCTTTGAGCTGCTTTCAGCTCGGGTTTAGTAGCCCTTGTTCAATCGGTTTATCACCAACTGAAAGTTTTTAAGACAAGCCTGGCCGGTGCTCTTACTGAAGCCAAGGTAGTTTTGTAGGCAGCAATCTGGTACTATTACCAATTAGATTGAGTCATTCCCAACTTGTACTATTACAAGAGTTGGGATGAGCTCGGTGAAATTGAGTGAGAATTAAGAGCCAAAGAAAACATTGTTTTTATTGATCTCAGATTCTTTCTTACAATCTCAGAAGTAAAATTTCTTGAGGTGGGTCGCATTCCATGGTCTTGGTAACTGTTTACCCTCCATGTCCTCAACTTTGTATGCTGATTGGCCTGCAACCGAAGTCACTTTTAATGGCCCGTGCCAGTTCGGAGCGAGCTTGCCCTGGTTAGGATTTTTATCAGTAGGGAGTGTCTTCTTTAAGACTAGCTCTCCAACTGAAAATCTTCTTTCTCTGACTCTTAGGTTGTAGCCCCTAGCCAATTGTTGCTGGTAGGTAGTCAGGCGGATGGCTGCTGCCTCTCTTCGCTCTTCGGCTACGTCTAGCTCTTGAGCCAAGTTTGCTTCGTTGTAGCCTTCATCAAAGAGTTCGGATCTCAAGGTTGGGAGGCCGGCCTCAATGGGATCACAACCTCCATGCCGTAGGCCAAGGAGAAAGGCGTTACAAAGGTGGAATGTCTTGGAGTGGTCCTGTAAGACCACAGGACACTCGGGAGCTCTTCCACCCATCTCCCTTTAGCTCGGTCGAGCCTCTTTTTGAGTCCATCGAGTACTACATTGTTTGAGATTTCGGCTTGACCGTTGCTCTGTGGATAGGCTGGAGTTGAGTCATAATTTCTTATGCCGAGCCCTTGGCAGAAAGTTTTGAAGAAGTTGGAATCAAACTGGGTCCCATTGTCCGAGACCAAGGCTCGAGGAATGCCAAACCTTGTGACTACGTTCTTCCATACGAATCTCTTTGAGTCCTGCTCGGTAATGGAAGATAGTGCTTCGGCTTCTATCCATTTGGTGAAGTAATTGGTGGCTACCATTAGCCACCTTTTGTTCGCGAAGCTCGGTGGAGAGGTCCTACAATGTCCAATCCCCATTGGGCGAAGGGCCATGGAGTGGAGAGTGGGCTAAGATCTTGTGCTGGCAGATGGAGGGAATGTGAGAATTTCTGGCATTTCTCACATTTTCTAGCATATGACTGGGCGTCTCTCTGCATGTAAGGCCACCAGTAGCCCTGGCTAATAGCCCTGTATGCTAGTGACCGACCTCCGATGTGGCTACCACAGAGTCCTTCATGGATTTCGAAGAGGAAGTCTTCGACTTTGGTCGGGTGAACACACTGAAGGTATGGACCTGTGTAGGACTTTTTATAAAGCTTGCCTTCTGGAGATAGCCAAAATCGAGCTGCTTTTATCTTGATTTTGTGAGCCTCATGTGCTTCTTCAGGAAGTCATCATCTTTGAGATAAGAGATGATCAGGTCCATCCAGCTTGGACCGAGATCAACGCAGAGGATATGTCGAGGTGGGTGAAGCTCTATACTTGGCCGCTCTGATGATTCTACCTCGATGATCCTTTTTCTCCCAGCCTCGACGACAGAAGCCAAGCCGGCGAGGGCGTCGGCATGAGAATTGGATTCTCTGTCGACCTGTTTGACTTCAACTCTTTGGAACTGGGAGAAGAGTTTTTTGGCATGAGTTAAGTAGGCCATCCTTTCGTCACAAGCTTTGTAATCTCTAGTGAGTTGGCTTGTGACCAATTGTGAGTCACTGAAATCACTAGCTGTTGTGCCCCCAGGATTTTAGCGCTGTTGGGTCATGCTATGAGAGCCTCATACTTAGCTTCGTTATTGGACGCCTTGAAGTTGAGTGTTAGGGCTTGCTCAATGACCAGTCCCTCAGGGGATTGAAGAACTATGCCAGCGCCAGCCCTTTTGGGGGTTGAGGAACCATCGACGAAGACCTTCCAAGCAGAAGTAATAAACTGATCGCAAGATCGCTTTTTCTGCTGTCTCCATGACTTCGTCTTCATTCCCGTTGCCCCCCAGTTCGGTGCCGAGCTGGGTCAGTGCCGAACTTGGAGAGACGAATTGACGATGAAATGTGCCAGGACTTGGGCTTTGATCGCTGTTCTGGGTTGGTACTGGATGTCGTATTGTCCCAGTTCAATGGCCCATTTAAAACCTCTTCCAGAGAAGTCTGCATTCTTTAAAAGGGTCTTGAGTAGATGTTCTGTGACAACCACTATTTTGTAGGTCTGGAAGTAATGAGAGAGTTTGCGAGAAGCACGGACAAGCGCTAGTGCAAGTTTCTTCACTGGAAAGTACCTAGTCTCGGCATCAAGCATGATCTTGCTCGTATAATAGATGGGCTTTTGTATTTTGTCCTCTCTGATGAGAACAGAGCTTACCGCATGATCCGAGACCGCCAATTATAGGAAGAGTACCTCGCCCTGTTTCGGAGTGGAAAGCAAGGGTGACGAAGCAATATATGATTTGAGCTCTTGCAGAGCTTGGTCGCACTCCGGAGTCCATTGGAACCTCAGGCTCTTCTTCAAAAGCTGAAAGAACGGTCGGCATTTGTTGGAAGCTTGGCCGATGAAGCGATTGAGTGCGGCAGTCATGCCTGTGAGCCTCTAGACTTTGCTTTACCATATTTGGACTCTGTATTTCCTAAACTGCCGTGATTTGGTCTGGATTAGCTTCAATCCCTCGTCTTCTAACCAGGCTTCCAAGGAATTTTCTGGAGCCGACAACAAACGCACATTTAGAGGTGTTTAGTTTGAGCTTGTAACTCTTTAGGACGTCGAACATCTGATTTAGTGATTAGGTCCGTCAAGTGATCTTGTGATTTTTAGACTTTGACGACCATATCGTCGATGTAGACCTCTACAGTTTTGTCGAGTTGGCTTGAAACATATGGGTCACCAGCCTTTGGTAGGTGGCTCTAGCATTTTTTTAACCCAAGGGTATTACTCTATAACAGTAGATGCCTCTAGGTGTTATAAACGCGATTTTTTCTTCGTCAGGCCCATACATCGAAATCTGATGATAACCTTGATATGCATCGAGGAAACTCATCCTGTCGTGGTCGGCAGTGGCGTCGATGATTTGGTCGATCTTGGGGAGTGGAAAACATCTTTGGGACATGCCTTGTTAAGGTCGGTGAAGTCGACGTAGACTCTCCACTTCCAAGTCTTTTTCTTGACCACCACCGTATTGGCAAGCCAATTTGGGTAGTGGACTTCTCTGATCGCCTCGGCTTCCAACAGTTTCTCGACCTCCTCTATCACTGCTTCAGTTTGTGGGATCCCTGTCCTGCGGGCCTTCTGGGCCACAGGAGTATGCTGTGGGTCCATATTCAGTTTATGGCATATGACTTCGGGGTGATGCCAGGCATCTCAGAAGGAGTCCAATCAAAAAATTCTTTGTTCTGCAACAAGAACTTCAGGAGCTCGTTCCTCTCTGGCTCTGCGAGCTGGCTGTCGAGCAAAAAATACTTCTCAGGATCGTTGGGGTTGATCCTGATATCAGGCCTTCGATGCTTTTTTTGGTTTGGAGCACGGCCGACGCTATGCAGGTCTGCCTCGAGTTCGGCCATATGTACCTGTTTTGGCTCTTCCTCGATAGGTACTACGGCCAATAGGCACTGCTTTGCCGCCTGCTGGTCACCTTTGATGGTAATCATGTCAACTCTGCCGTTCGTGTCCTACAACAGGAACTTGAGTTTCTGGTGAAGATAGGAGGGTATCGCCTCCATATGATGTAGCTAGGTCCTCCCCATAATGGCGCTGTAGGGGGATGGTACATCTACCATAAGGAAGTCAGTTTGCACGGTGGCACCCTCGATTTTGACTTTTAGGGAGATTTTCCCTTTGGGGTAAATAGGTTTTGCACTGAAACCCACCAAGGGAGTGCGTACCTCTTACAAATCTTCCTCTCTGAGGCATATTCTTCTGAAGCAGCTGTAGTAGAGGATATCTGATGAACTGCCAGGGTCTATAAGAATCTGTTGTACCTTATAATTTTTCAACTTCAGGGTAATAATCAGTGGATCATTGTGAGGAAGTTGGACCCCTTCTAGGTCCTCATCTGAGAACCATATTCTGGGTCTCTTTGTCCGAGCTCTCTTGGGGGCTGGTTCGAGCTCCACTGCCATCACCTGCTGGCCGTGTGAAGTCCTCCTGGCCTCAGCATGAGCTTGAATGCCCACTTTCGGAGCAGAAGCCAAGTGAATGACATTGATGATTCTTTCCAAGCCATCGCTGTCCTGATTATCATTGTTGCGGCGCTGATAGGCTTGGGTGTTGCTTTGTTTACATCCTTCACGTAGTCCTTTAGGTGCCCGTCTTTGACGAGCCTCTTGAGGTGAGACTTAAAGGTCATGCAGTCTTCGGTCATGTGCCCATTCTGGTTGTGATAAGCACAGAACTTACTTTGATCTCGAGTGGAGGTGTTGACACAAAAAAATGTGTCACTTTGCTTCTCCAAACTCAAGAAAGCTATATGAAGCTGCAGCCTGCCATAAATAGGCAATGCTACTTTCAAAAATCAAATCTTGTCAGAATCAAACAAAAACTACAAGATCCTTCAAGACAACCAAAAGAGGAGTACACAAGAAGTTTCGGGCGATTTCAAAATCAGTTGGCCTAACTTCGCTTCTTCGATAGCTGAACAGGAGCTCGGCTGGCGGCGACAGTATCAAAGACACCAAATCTTCGATCAGAGCCTATGGATGGTCTCAAAATACATCCAAAAGGGTCCACGTCAAGCTTCAAGTCAAATCGATAATGTTTGAACCTACATCAACCCTCGAACAGCTAGATCAAGCCTCTCGACGGCGAGAACCACCAAGGCCATCACTCATCAGATAGAGCATATGGACGGCTTCAAAATGCTTACAAAGGGCTACACGTTAAGTTTCAGGTCATTTCGACAACATTTGACCAAACTTTGACGCTCAGAAGCCAAATAAGGCCTCTCGGCGGTGAAGCTCCCCAGGACCATAGTTTCCAAGACAAAGCCTATGGATCATCTCAAAATGACTGCAATAAGATCCCTGTCAAATTTCAAGTCAATCGGACATCGGTTGACTGCACATCAAGCCGCGACATCTTCATCGCAACAAAAATAAGTCTACTAGCGATAGGACCCCAAATGGCTCCAAAACTCAAACAAAAGCCTATGGTTGGTCTTATTTATTGCTCAGAAGGCTTCACCCCAAATTTTAGGTCATTCCGACATCGTTTGGCCTAGTTTCAGCTTCTGACGGAAAATCGACAGCTCTACGCGACAAAGTCTTCGGCTTTCCCGGAAAATTGGAAACTTTGCACTCCAAAATGCAAGGATTCTCGTCAAGTTTTCTACAGGGAATCAGGCCAATAAATAATAAAAAAAGTCAAGAAAAAATACAGATGAAAAAAGGATCGAAAAACATCAAAAACGGCCGCAAAACGGGGACCAAAAGGGGAAATCCCCCCCAGGGCCGCAGACCCCTACGACCCTGGCCCATGGTCGCCGGCGACCATGGAGCCCGGAATCACCGGGTTCGCCCCGGAAAGCCCCTTTTTTGTCATTTTTCGCGATTTGAAGCTTTTAACTCTTGGGATTTTCCAAAATTCATACTTTTGAGGTGCCAAACCTTTGACATCCGTCAAAATCACGGGTCAATCATCAAGAGTATCAAAATCAACATTGATCGCCAACTGGTCAACCAAAAAGTGTGCTTTCTACCCGACCGATCGAGAAATCGACAGGACAGATGGCACCGACCCGCTGTTGGCAACCAATACCTGAAGTTACATGGTCATCCAATGTCGATCTACATGAAGATCCATCGATGATCATCGCCGGAAGAATCCCAAAAGACGCGGCACGGCCCACGACTCTTCGATTGCTCGGCGACCACTTAATACGATTAATTAACTAGCTTTATTGCAGTCATTAATTCATTTATTTGGACGGCCGAATCAGAAGCAAGCAAATGGGAGTTACAAGTCAAGAGATTCATGGCATTTAAACCATGAAACTCCTCCCATCATGGTGATTAAAGGCGATTAAATTCCCTCAATCTCCTCCGGCCAATCAGAAGCCAAGAAAAAGGAGTTACAAAATAAAGAATTCAATCTTGTAACTCCCTTTATGTAGCTTTATGACAATTAAGGATCATAAATCCTCCTAAATGGCTACCTAAAGCCTATAAATAGGAGAGCATTCCAAAGAATTCTAGATCGGAAAAATCACAGAGATCAGACACAAACATCATATCCCAGATCTGAAGAAAGCACAGAAAATCCAAGAGAAAGAAGAAAGAAAACTCTACTGAAGTTCTGCACTGGCCGCCACTACAAGGTGACAAAAGTCCCTTGGGGGTTACCGCCCCCCCCAAGGTCCTTGCCTTCTCCTTCTGCCTCCAATGGCTTAGACATGACTTTTCAGTCCATCTACTTAGTTTTTTATTGGATATAGGACCTGTATTTGGTATTTGTCCTCTAAAAATATGAAGTTATAGCAAAGCCAAGCGAATCAAGAGCATCCTCCGTTCTCATCTGCATGGATGTTGTGAAGTCCACATATGGCTTGCGACCGTCAATCTGAACGGGTCCCCCACAATCTCCTGAGAAGTTAGCTCCTTTCTTGCTTTTCATTGTATTTTGTATTTTTCTAAAGAGACAAAAATCACAACTCTTGTCTTTCATTATGATAAGAATTGTAAATCGGCTATAAACGCCAAAATCGGCTATAAATGCCAAAATCGGCTATAAACGCCAAAAAAATCGGAATAAATGCCAAAAAAATCGCTTTCACGGCAAATCAAGAAAATGTCTCTTTTCTTAAATATATGTGCAATGGAAAAACTTGAAAGAAGTTGATTCCTTTTTACTTGTGAAGGTCGTCTCCGGATCACCACTGCAATCATAAAAAAAATAGAAAATCCGGCACACCCACACAGAAAAATGTTGATACCTGCTCCTGCCCCCCCGGTCGCGAAAGGGTCGGACCCAAGGGACTCCCACGTCCGCGACCTTGGTAGAACTCAACAAGGAATGTCGGTCCATCAAGCGGGCTCCACCCAGTGGGACTCGTTCTTTTGAGGACACGATGCTTGGAAATGAAATATGTGCATATCATATCTTTTGCTCTATGCTTATTACTTTCTTCTGGATTCCTTGGCTACTTTCTAATTGGTGGCCTATGTGGATTCCGCATCTAAAAAAATGAGATGAGAGTTTTTGGAAATTTCTAATTCTTCGAATTTATTCCACTCTTTCTCTTAAAAAAAAATCAAAAAATCAGATTTCTCAGTTTGGATTCAAAATTGAGAAACCTTGATCCTCTCCTATCGTTCATCGTGCTGTAGAAATGTTGAGCCTGTTCGACTAAGGTTTTGGGCCACGTTTCTCTTCGATGAGTTCGTTAGGGATCTAAAAAAATTAGATTTTTCAGTTTGGATTCAAAATTGAGAAACCTTGATCCTCTCCTATCCTTCATCGTGCTTGCAGAAATGTTGAGCCTATTCAACTAAGGTTTTGGGCCATCGTTTCTCTTTGATGAGTTCATTAGGGATCTAATAAAAAAATCATATTCCTCAGTTTGTATTCAAAATTGACAACCCTTGATCCTCTCCTATCGTTCATCGTGCTTGCAGAAATGTTGAGCTTGTTCAACTAAGGTTTTGAGCCATCGTTTCTCTTCGATGAGTTCATTAGAGATCTTGTTTTAAAAAAAAATAAAAAAAAATCAGATTTCTTAGTTTGGATTCAAAATTGAGAAACCTTGATCTTCTCCTATCGTTCATCGTGCTTGCAGAAATGTTGAGCCTGTTCGGCTAAGGTTTTGGGCCATCGTTTCTCTTCGATGAGTTCATTAGAGATCGTTTTAAAAAAAATAAAAAAAATCAGATTTCTCAGTTTGGATTCAAAATCCTGAAACCTTGATCTTCTCCTATCGTTCATCGTGCTTACAGAAATGTTGAGCCTATTGGACTAAGGATTTGGGCCATCGTTTCTCTTCGATGAGTCTATTTGGGATCTAAAAAAAAAGACATAGGCCGCTAAGGTTAAACCAACTGTGTTCTTTGATCACGGTTGATTCAAGAAAAGCCTTGTCCAGAGCGTGGAGACAGCTTGACTGTTCCAGGCAAGGGTCCTCCAAACGGGTTCATTAAGTAATCCTACCCTTACCTGGGGACAATTCTATCAATCAATATTTCATAAGATCGGGTTAGGAGGCCTATGTGTACTCTCTCGTCTTTTAAATAAATTTTTCAAAATAAATTTTTTAAATAAAAAATTTTAAAATAATAAATAAAAAATAAAAAAAAGAATTTTCAAAAAAAATAAAAATAAATAAATAAATAAGATTTAAAAAAAACCTTAAAAAAGATTTTTTTCAAAAAAAAAATTTCTGTCATTTTTGGGTTCAGATCAAAGAAATTTTGGTCTCCCTTCTGAGCATTGACGCTCGCGGAAATCGTTGAGCTCGTGTTCATATTGGAATGCCTTTTGCTCTCTTTGATGAACCCGATCTTGGCCTTTTAAAAAAAAAAAAACTCATCATTTTTTGGGTTCAGATCCGAGAAATTATGGTTCCTTCTCTTCTGGGTACTGGCGCTCGCGGAAATCGTTGAGCCCGTATTTGGATCAGAATACCATCTGCTCTCTTTGATGAATCCAATCTTGACCTTTCAAAATAGAGAATTTCATCTCATGGATGTGGTCTCCAAACATTTGTGTCTAGCAGTACTAGTACGCCCTTTCAGGGTCTACTGTATTCGCGACCGGCACATTTTTAACTCCAACCTTATATTCTTCTTACATCGAGCAAGCTTTGCTTCTCGGTAAGTCGAATTTAGGTTCACAATTGCTTCTAGCAGTCACTGGGACGCTCATTCTGGGCTCACCATACTTGCGATCAGAACAATTGTACCATCTATGGCCTTTTGCTTTCTTCATATTGCTTGGGTTCATATCCTTCGAGCGAGCGATTTGAAAAGACAAAACCATAGAACTCCCCATTTATGATCATTATATTCTTGTGATTACTAATGGATGGGGTCTTGTTTCAGAAATTTTTTGAAAAACTAACGATGCAGCTTTGCTAACCATTACTCTCGATGTGAACAAGCACCAACTCATGCTTCAACAGAAGCAAACCACGCACACCTACAAGCGCCCGATCAGCTGTAGAATCGTCAACTCCCTCGGCAACTCTCTGAACTCCGGGTCGACCTCAACTCCCCGGGCTATTGTTTTGGGACGCTGGGACCATTCCCACTCCCCGAAGAACAAACTGCTCCTTCCAAGAAACAGAAGCTCGCCACTCAACGTGTCACTACCATGACACCAAAGGCGAGCATAAAAGGCCGAAGCCCGTGGCACGCCCATGAAGCCTCGACCGTCAAACGACAGGTCTATCCCAAGACTTGGTCCCCAAGACCTTCACCAAAACAAAGAAGGTCCCAAACATCCACTAAGCCAGCATACCTGGCCCCACTCAAGGAGAACCAGTTCTACCCTCTTGCCTACATGAAAGAGGAGAGACCCATCTCCAACCTAGCTCCCAAGTCAACCCAGCATGAGCCGGCTTGTTCTACAAGCCCAAAATCAGATCATGCATCACAAGACCTCTGCAAGCACCTGCTAAGGCCCATAATCCTGCAGTTCGACCCTTCATCTCGACAGGGGCCGAACTCAAAAAATTCAAAGCTTCGCTGTAGCAAGCGAAGGACCGGGTCCGCATTCTGTCCTTGCCCAGCTACAAAGAAGACATGCTTGGCTGCTGCGCACGAGGGAGCACATCCTTCATTGTCAAAGCCCAGCCAGAGCTGACCAAAGCTCAAATTGCTCGTCGTATACGCCGCCGCGCGTCTTATCGACAAAAGAGATTAGAGAAGCAAAGGACCCAGCCTCCTACGCTTCAAGTCTCTCCTAAATGGGTCGAAAAAGAAAGACCCAACCAAATTGCTGCTGTCCATATGGTTGGAAAAACCAGAAGACACCAAAAGTCAGCAAAAAAAATCCATGTCCGACGTTCGGTGACCCGCATCGTCTCCAGGACAAGAAGACATTCAGAAGAATCCCCTGCTCCTTCAAGCAAAGGACGGTAGAGTGATCCTTCCTTAAGATCTTCATAAAAAAGAATGAGCCCCAGCTCAGTCACCAGGACAGTTTCTTCGTTCGAATCCCAAGGGATGAACATCGTGGCTACAAATTCTGAGCCACCACCTCGCAATCCACCTCAAGATGATGCACTCACACGCATCCAGCAGTTGGAACAAGGCCAATAGAGGATTGAAACTCTGATGGAAACCTTCTCCTCGCCTTCCAAAATCAGGCGAACAATGAACCTCCTCAAAATCATCAAGACGATGAGGTAAATGGAGAAGAAAATGAGTTACGCGCCCTCACAAAAAAGGACGTAGATAGTATCCTCGCAAAAGCAAAAGAAGAGGATATACTCAAGGAGCATGGGATCATGCCACCATATCCCTTATGGATGGACTCGGTCCCGTTCCCCACAAAATTTAAGCATCATACTCTCCAAACATATACGAGGAAAGGATCAGCCAGACAACACGTCATCCATTTCAAGAACTTGAGGGAGCTATCACGGATCAAGAAGCACTCAAGATCCGCCTCTTTACAAGTACCCTAAAAGGTACGGCCTTTGATTGGTACTCCACTTTGCCGGAGGACTCCATCCAAAACTGGGCCATGCTAGAGACACGCTTCCTGACTCACTTCAAAGGTGAGGATCATCCTGCTACTATGGCTCAGCTGTGCAGCCTAAAATAGGGGGAGAATGAGTCAACATATGACTTCATTCACAAGTGGAAAGCAATGGCATACAAATGCTCTGATGTATTGCCACAAGCGTTGCTAATCGACATCTGCCGAAACAACATGAGAGCTAGCATCCGCTATATGATCATCGGCAACAAATCAAAGAACCTGGGAGAACTCCTAGAAGCTTCCATGGAAGCTGAAATGGTGATTAAAGACCTCAACAGTAAAAAATCATCAAGAACAGAGCCAACCGCCATTACAACCTAAAAAATAAAGAAAAAAGAGGTCCTCAATGTGCAAACCAAGTCAGCTCCTCAGCGACCAAAGAAAGCTGAGAAAAAACTAAGCTGCTGGTAAGAGACCCGAACTCTCTGATGCCTTGAAAGAGCGAGTAGAAAAGGAATACCCGTTCAATGAAGATGTTGATGAAATCTTCGGGGCCCTCGTGGCAAACAACAAGCTCACATTGCCTGAACCCAAAAGACCTGGTGATGTTGGCAAAACCAAATATCCTCGGTACTGTCCATACCACCAGATGATCTCGCATCCTCTCAATCAATGCTTCGTTGTGAGGGAGAGAATAAACAAGATGTGGAAAAACGGAGTCATCACCTTTGACAAAAACTATGGGTCTGCCTCCTTCAACATGGTGTCATGTGGACAAATATCAAAATCACCGAAGAAAAAATCACTACTTCCTTCAAGGTGATAAACACAATCCAAGCGTCCGAAGAACTAGTTCCTTACCCGACACCAGATGGACAACCCATATGGGTACATCCCGATCTTCTGGAAGATGAAAAGGGAGGTCGTGAAAACAAAGCCTATAGCTCAACAGCGAAGGTAGGCTAGGAAACATCTCCTCAAGCTTAAACGGCAAGAGAAGACCCAGCAAAAACAAGAAGTCTAAGAAAAGGCAGAGGTCTCCTTTACCGCTTCACTAGAGGTAACAAAAACGTCCCTTCTAGAGACTTCAAAGGGGGTAAGAAAATTCACTCTCAGTGATTTCATGCCACCTCAATTCAAAAAATCCACGCAGAGGCATCATACTCTTGCAATTCAGTAGTTGGATTCTCCATTGATGCATACGAGTCCAGCGACACCGATGATGGATTCGAATCCAACTACACCGACGAGTGGGAAGAGTCCCTTGAAATAGAAGAATATATCTCAGATGAAGAATGGGTTCTTGAGACTCATCTTATGCCAGTAATCTGGTATAACCCCCTATAACCACAAGGATCCTGGGTCTGATGATGAAGAAGACCAAGAGGCTGTACATGAAAATGCTATTGAACCAGCACTCGTCATTGCTCCAGTGGAAATCAACTATGTTGAGCCACAAAGAGTAGATGAAGAAGAAGATTTGGACTCCCATGCCTGATCTTGAAGAATATGTAAGGATCTTGTAGCATCTCGCTCTAAAACAAGAGTAAGACCGCGTCAACGAGCCTCCTCGCAATCCTGAGCCTGAAGTCCCTGAAGACCATCAAGTACATCCTCCCTTAACTCCTGAAAAATGAGAGAAAATTGCTGGATAGACGATCCTCTTACATCCGAGGATGAGTCTGACTCCGATCAGGCAACGTCTCCTGTTAGAGCTTTCTGTAATGTGATAATTTGGGATTATAGCTCTTCCGAAGCATCATCTGATGAGATCACTTACACTCCGACGACGCCTAGCAATGTATCCTCTGGAGCCACCTCATCTCACGTGACTTTCACTGAGACGGCACCCTCTCAGGTTTCTTCTCCTGAGACTGTGACTACAAAGCTCACACCCTTCCTGACTGAAGAATCCCCAACTATTGATGCTTGGGACGATGAATTGGTCAACGAAGAAGAAAGGTTGCTGGATGTTGTTCAGGACTTGTTCCCGAAAAATGCTCCGTGCAACACAATCACTGAGGATGGCAACTCTGCTGCAGATACATCCTCAGCAAATGAAAAATGACAGCCTCTTGATCCTGAAGACAATCTTCCAAACGAAGACCCTTCTCAAGAAGCTCTCGAAGTTGGTAGAGGCACCCGCTCTGGCTGGGACTACCACAAGAATTACAACTAAACTTCATTTACTTATGTAAATCCTTCGGGAAAAGATGTTGTAAGCGCCCCTAGTGGAAACAATGATGAACATGCAGGCCCCAAGGAGGCTTTCAAGTATGACTTGATTGAGCATTTCAAGCACATACCTGCACGTCTGCACATCCTAGACTTATTGCGAATGTCTCCGCGCACTCGTGATAATCTCATTTCAGAATTACAGAAGCTGAATGAGGATGTTGACAAACATGCCCCGCAAGTCCTCTAAATTGAAATGGACTACCGGGTCAAAAACTCGGAAACTTCCTCAAAGGGATAAAAGAAGAAAACTGAGGGATCATGCATCGAATGCCTCTCGGTTCAAAAGGCAGCTAGTGCAACCATCGCCTTCACAAAGGAAGACCTCCTACTTGGCGAAACAAGGCACAACCGTCCCCTGTACTTCACAGGGTACATCAAGGAAATGCCTATGCACAGAGTTCAGATCGACCCAGGTTCTGCACTCAACGTCATCTCCACTTCGGCTCTCGAAGAATTGGGCATCCCACCCAGCAAGCTGAGCCACACATCAGTATCTATCTTTGGATACGATGGGAGTACTCAAAGGCCTATTGGCAAAATCAGGTTCAAGTTGCAGATCGGTGATCTTATCTCTGAGGTCGCTGTATATGCACTAAAAACAGCTCCATGCTATAACATTTTTCTCGGACGCCCCTGGATCTACGAGAATGGTGTTGTCCCTTCAACTCTACATCAATGTATCAAGTTTATTGGCGACGACGGCATGATACATCAAGTTTGCGGACAGAAAACCTTTCAAAGGTAAAGAAGTCGACTTCGCAGACTCCCATATGTATGAAGGTGAAAACGAAGAAGAGGACACATCACCCTTTGTCGAAAGTCTCTAGAAAAATAAAGGCAAGGCTCCTCAACAATCACCAGAAGAAAAAAAACCATCTGGTAAATCCGAAGAGAGCATTCAAACTCCTTTCATCATCTCCCTCAAACCTTCAAAGCCTATGGTCATCACGACTAAAGTGAAGAAGGCAAAGCAAAAGTCTGGGGGAAGATTTGTTGTCTATTTCGTGTCTATCATGCAAGACACGGATTCGGATTTAGAGCTAGAAGACGACACATCGTCAAGCCAAGATGACACTCAGTAAGTACAGCCTGCTCTTACTCTAAGGGAGACAACTTCTGACAAAGAAGATCCTACGTCAGCTTCCTTCGTTGTTCCAGCAACTTTAGCAAAGGAAAAGCCAATCTTCTTTCATAGATCGGATGCTTCTTCATCAAAATCCATGCTTGAACCTTTCCAAAATGAAGGTATACCTCAACTATCCTTATATAGTCCTGTGGCAGAAGCTATTATGAAGAAAATGGGCTATGACGCTCAAAACCCAGTCGGTTTGGGAGAAGGACGCGGTATTCTCAAGCCATTGGGGCCCGTCTTGACCAAAAGCCAGCTGGAAGGTTGGAGACTCTAGGGCCATGTAGAAAAGTCTTCACACGGGATATGGTATGATCCTGCCACTCCTCTGAGATTGTTGACACAAAGGCTTCAAAGTCGACTTGCCGACCAAGCCTCAACATCTCAAGTCCATGAAGACATCGATCTCCCTGGATATATCTTCGTTGAGTCACCTAACAAAGATCCAGGAAGCACATCCAATTGGTACGATTTCTCTGACAATGAAGAGGAATTGTCTGATGGCACAGACGTGTGGTCTTCTAACCCGAAAGAACCCTCGTCTCCAAAAGAAGTACCTTACTTCGACCCGATTTCAACAGGCGTTTGGGATCACCTCATAGCAAGCCTTGAGAAAATTGCCGATCAAGAAGACCTGTGGAAAGGAACAAAACCTTGGTCTAGAAATGCCCTTGAAACCCCAGAAGGTTTCGTAGAGCTAGAAGCCTCCGAAAATATTATGGAGGAACCACCTTCAAACCTTCCAACAGAAGATCCTGTTCAAAAGATAGACTTGGGAACACCAGATAACCCACGTCCTGTATTCATAAGCAAGAATATAAAGGACGATGAGTTACCCGAGTATATCGCCTTTCTTCGTGAGTTTGTTGATTGTTTTGCATGGTCTTACACTGAAATGCCTGGCTTAGACCCCAAAATAGCAGTCCACAAACTCAATCTTCAAGAAGACATCAAGCCTGTCAAACAAGGCCAAAGAAGATTCCGTCCAGATGTGATGGATAAAATTGAACAAGAAGTTCAAAAACTCAAAAGCGTTGGCTTCATCCGTGGGGAACAACATCCTGAATGGTTGGCCAACATTGTCCCCGTGACAAAGAAAAACGAGCAGATCAGGGTTTGTTTCGACTATAGAGACCTGAATGGCGCATGCCCTAAAGATGAATTTCCATTCCCCATACCAGAGGTATTGATTGACAATACCTGTGGATTCGAGTGAATGACATTCATGGATGGTTTCTCTGGCTATAATCAGATAAAGATGCATCCTGAAGATGAAAAACATACATCCTTTCGGACCCCATTTGGCGTGTATTACTACACTGTCATTCCATTTGGTCTGAAAAATGATGGTGCCACATATCAGAGGGCTATGATGAAAATATTCCAAGATATACAGCACAAGACGGTTGAATGTTACGTTGATGACCTCGCCATCAAAAGAAAAAGAAAAGAAGATCATCTCGAAGACCTTCGAGAAGTCTTCCTCCGACTTCGCAAAAACAAACTGCGGATGAATCCTCTGAAGTGCTTCTTCGGCGTCTCGTCGGGTAAGTTCTTAGGTTCCTAGTTCGGAAAGCTGGAATAAAGCTCGACCCCTAAAAGTCAAAGCCATTCTAGAAATGCCCTCTCCAAGAACCTTGAGAGAACTCAAAGGTCTTCCAGGGAGATTGACCTACATTAGACGGTTCATCTCCAATCTTTCGGGGAAATGCCGTCCATTCTCCCGATTGATGAAAAAAGGTATAAACTTTGTCTGGGATGCTGACTGTGAAGCTGCATTGTTAGCTGCTCCAGTGTTAGCTGCTACTACCATTGGAAAACCATTCATCTTGTACACAAGAGCCCTTGATCACTCTCTGGGCGCTCTGCTTGCACAAGAAAATAATGAAAGAAAAGAAGTTGTTTTATACTACTTCAGCCGCATGCTAGTAGGTGCAGAGCATCGCTTCTCTCCAGTCGAAATGGAATGCCTTGCAGTGATGTTCGCCGTGCAAAAGCTGCATCACTACTTGCTTTCCAACACAGTCTACCTGATCTCGAGGATCAACCTCTTGAAGGTCCTTGTCACAAAAGCAGGTTCTCTCAATGCCCGACTGGCAAAATGGTCCATCTTTCTGTCACAATTTGATATTAGGTATGTATCACAAAAAGCAATCAAAGGGCAAGCTCTAGTGGACTTACTTGCAGAGCATCCATTGCCTAAAGATTCTCCACTCAGAGATGATCTCCCAGACAAACCAGTCTACAATGTGGAGACTTTCTCACAAAATGCCTCCCGGGACATGTACTTTGACGGTGCAACCAGGACAAATGAAAAAAGACAGCTGATCTCAGGAGTTGGCATCCTTTTTGTTAGCCCCGACAAATTCATGATTCCACACACTTTCTCGCTACTGCAACCATGCACAAAAAATGCAGCTGAATAGCAAGCTCTAATCCTAGGATTGGTACTCGCCATCGAATCTGGTATCACCATGCTGGAAATCTTTGGAGACTCTCAATTGATCGTCAACCAGATGAATCAGAAATTTGAAGTCTGGAAGCCTGATCTGCTGCCTTAATACAACAAGGCACAATCGCTTATACAAAAGTGATGGACCGCGCTCCTGGCTCCTAGTCCTACCGAGGTCGGCAGACGTGGGAGCCCGTTGGGTCCGACCCTTTCGTAACCGGGGGGCAAGGGCGTGCATCAACATTTCATTGTGTGGGTGTGCCAGATTTTCTATTTTTACTTGGAATTGCAAGTGGTGATCCGGAGATCAACCTTCGCAAGTAAAAAGGAAATCAACTTCTTTCAAGTTTTCCAATGCACATATATTTAAGAAAAGAGACATTTTCTTGATTTGCCGTGAAAGGCGATTTTTTTGGCATTTATAGCCGATTTTAGCATTTATAGCCGATTTTTTGGCGTTTATAGCCGATTTACAATTCTTATCAATAATGAAAGACAAGAGTTGTGATTTTTGTCTCTTTAAAAAAAATACAAACTACAATGAAAAGCAAGAAAAGGAGGACCTAACTTCTCAGGAGATTGTGGGGGACCCGTTCAGATTGACGGTCGCAAGCCATATGTGGACTTCGCCATCATCCATGCAGATGAGAATAGAGGATGCTATTGATTCACTTGGCTTGGCTATAACCTCAGGTTTTTAGAGAACAAAGACCAAAAGGAGGTCCCATGTCCAATAGAAAACCGAGTAGACGGGCTGAAAAACCATGTCTAAGCCATTGGAGGCAGAAGGAGAAGACAAGGACCTTGGGGGGGGGGGTACCCCCCAAGGGACTTTTGTCACCTTGTAGCGGTGGTCGGTGTAGGATTTCCGCAGAGTTTTCTCTCTTAGAATTCTGATGCCTTTTTCTGTCTGAGTTTCCGGATTTTCTGCAGTCTGTTGTCTGTGTGTTTGTGATTGTCCTTTTCTTCTTAGAGAGCTCTCCTATTTATAGGCTTTTAGGTAGCCATTTAGGAGGGTTTAGGAGCCTTAATTGCCATAAAGCTACATAAAGGGAGGAGTTACAAGATTGAATTCTTTATTTTGTAACTCCTTTTCTTGGCTTCTGATTGGCCGGAGGAGATTGAGGGCATTTAATCGCCTTTAATCGCCATGATGGGAGGAGTTTCATGGGTTAAATGCCATGAATCTCTTGACTTGTAACTCCCAGATGCTTGCTTCTGATTGGCCCGTCCAAAGAAATGGATTAATGACTGTAATAAAGCTAGTCAATTAATCGCATTAAGTGGTCGCTGAGCAGTTGAAGAGTCACGGGCCGTGCCGCGTCTTTTGGGATTCTTCTGGCGATGATCATCGATGGATCTTCATGTAGATCAACATCGGATGACCATGTAACTTCAGGTGTTAGTTGCCAACAGCGGGTCGGTACCATCCGTCCTGTCGATTTCTCGATCGGTCGGGTAGAAAGCACACTTTTTTTTGGTTGACCTGGTGGCGATCAATGTTGTTTTTTATACTCTTGATGATTAACCCATGTTTTTTACGGATGTCAGAGGATTTGGTGTCTCAAAAGTATGAATTTTGGAAAATACCAGAGGCCGGGCGCTTCGAATCGCGAAAAAATGGCAAAAAACGGGGTTTCCGGGGCCCACTGGGCGACCCTGGGGGGTTTTTTCCCCCTTTTGTCCCGTTTTGTGTCTGTTTTTACTGTTTTTTTATTCTTTTTTTCTTCTGTATCTTTCCTTGACTTTTTTGATCATTTATTGGCCTGATTTCCCTGTAGAAAACCTGATGAGAATCCTTGCATTTTATTTTGCAAAGTTCCCAATTTTCTGAGAAAGCCGAAGACTTTGTCGCGCGGAGCTGCCGATTTTCCGTCAGAAGCTGAAACTGTCAAACGATGTCGGAATGACCTAAAATTTGGGGTAAAGCCTGCTGAGCAGAAAATAAGACCAACCATAGGCTTTTGTTTGAGTTTTGAAGCCGTTTGAGGTCCTATCACCAGTAGACTTGCTTTTGTCGCGATGAAGACGTCGCGGTTTGATGTGCGGTCAACCGTGTCCGATTGACTTGAAATTTGACAGGGAACCTATTGAAGTCATTTTAAGATGATCCATAGGCTTTGTCTTGGAAACTATGGTCCCGGGGAGCTTTGCCGCCGAGAGGCTTGATTTGGCTTCCGAGCGTCAAACTATGGTCAAATATTGACGAAATGACCTGAAATTTGACGTGTAGCCCTTTGCAAGCATTTTGAAGCCGTCCATGTAGTCTATCTGATGAGTGATGGTCTCGGTGGTTCTCGCTGCCGAGAGGCTTGATTTAGCTGTTCGAGGGTTGATGTAGGGTCAAACGTTGTCGGTTTGACTCAGAACTCGACGTGGAGCCTTTTGGATGTATTTTGAGACCATCCATCGGCTCTGATCGAAGATTTGGTGTCTCCGATGCTTTCGCCGTTGGGAGCTTCTTTTCGGCTGCCGGAGAAGCGAAGTTAGGCCAAATGATTTTGAAATGGCCTGAAACTTCTTGTGTACTCCTCTTTTGGCTATCTTGAAGGATCTTGCAGTTTTTTGTCTGATTCTGACAAGATTTGATTTTTTGGAAGTAGCATTGCCTATTTATGGCAGGTTGCTACTTCATGTAGCTCTTTGGATCTTGAAGAGGCAAAGTGACATTTTTGGTGTCAACAAATGCCCCCTCGAGGTACAGCGATGAGTTGCTTAACTTTTGTAGTCGATGTGCCTCGAAGAGATTTTTGAAGGAGAGCCTGTGACTGGACCAAGAGTCTTTGAGCAGTCTTTCTTTTTGGTATTTGTAGCCTTTTGAGCTTCCAGGGGAATTTTAAGGTGGTGAAAGGGATCACATACCATCTCAAGGCAAAGTTTTGAAGATGACATCAGGGATGTGGATTTGGGTTTTGACCTTGTGACCTAACAGGCTGTATGTGGCAGGTTAGGGGGTCGGGTATGGTTTTGACCGTGTGACCCAACAAGCTGTATGTGGAATGTTGGGGGATCAATTTTGGTTTTAATCTTGTGACCTAACAGGCTGTATGTGGCAAGTTAGGGGATCAGGTTTTGGTTTTTGGTTTTGGTCTTCTGACCTAACAAGCCGTATGTGGCAAGTTTAGGGGACCAGGATTTGGTTTGATTTTTGTGGAATGTCAATTTCAAGATTTTGGCTCGATTTGGTATATGAGGCTGGATGGTTTGATTTTTGGAAGCTCATGGGGCTTGGAATTCTCTTTTTTATGGTCGAATCAACTCAAAAGAGGCATGGAACCATTTGTGTATGCTCATGGTAAGAGGGATTTCTCTTTGACTAAAAGCCCAATTTTTTTTTTTTTTTGTTTCCTTTTTTTTGTGTGCCTAGGTGGTCAAACCTGGCTCATATGGGCTAACCGATGGGACCTTAAGCTTTTGAAATGGCTTAGATCTCCTATGGTGTCATTTTTGTAAAGAATATCCAAAAATATCTCATTTGGATAGAGAATATCTAAGAATATCTTTACTTGGAGAGAATCTCTCATGTTCCCTTTATTTTGGGATAGGATATCTCAAGATATCTTTCTTTTGGGAAAGAATCCTCATTGATCCTATCTTTTGGGAGAAAATCTCTCATTGATTTCTTTTTGGGAGAGAATCCCTTAAGATATCTTTCTTTTGGGAAAGAATCTTTCTAATCTCTTTCTTTTGGTAAGGTTACTAATTAGTAACATTTACCTCTTTCTTCTTTCCTTCTTTGGTTTGCTCTCTTCTATAAAAGCAAGTAGGAGGTTGGATCTCTTGCTCTTATTGCTTTCTTTTGCAACAATCTCAAGAGCGCTTCAAGACCAAGAGTTCTTCTTCTTCAAGATCTTCAAGACTTTTCTTTTTCTTCTCCATCAATGGCTTCAACTAAGTTCCCTTTTTCAAGAAAACTCCATTGTAGGAAAAATAAAGAGTTCTTTTTTTTTTATTTCTTACTTTTCTTCTTTTCTTTTTTTTTCTCCACGTGTTTTTTTTTTGCACGTGTTTTCTTCTTTTCTTTTTTTTTTTTTTTTGCATGTTTTTTTTTTGGTGGGCCGTACGGACAGATCCGTGCGGATCTGGCCGTACGGCCACGTGGCCTGTGGGCCATCCCCTTTTTTTTCTTCTTTTTTTTTCTTTTTTTTTGTTTTCTTTCCCCCTCTTTTTTTGAGAAAGTTTTCTTTTTCTTCTTTTTTTGTTTTCTTTCTCCTTTTTTTTTTTGAGAAAGTTTTCTTTTTTCTTTTTTTTTTTGCTCATCATTGATAATGCATTTTTTTTACCAAGATGTTCATGCATGTATATTTTTGTAAATTGAATTGTAGCATGATGTGATTGTTGACACCCAAAATATCACTTTGCCTCTTCAAGATCCAAAGAGCTACATGAAGTCGCAACCTGCCATAAATGGCAATGCTACTTCCAAAAAATCAAATCTTGTTAGAATCAAATAAAAAACTACAAGATTCTTCAAGATAGCCAAAAGAGGAGTACACAAGAAGTTTCAGGCCATTTCAAAATCATTTGGCCTAACTTCGCTTCTCCGGCAGCCGAAAAGGAGCTCCAGGCGGCGAAAGCATCGGAGACACCAAACCGACAACGTTTGACCCTACATCAACCCGAATAGCTAAATCAAGCCTCTCGGCGGCGAGAACCACCGAGACCATCACTCATCAGATAGAGCACATGGACGGCTTCAAAATGCTTGCAAAGCGATACACGTCAAATTTCAGGTCATTTCGACAATATTTGACCATAGTTTGACGCTCGGAAGCCAAATCAGGCCTCTCGGCGGCAAAGCTCCCTGGGACCATAGTTTCCAAGACAGAGCCAATGGATCATCTTAAAATGAGTTCAATAGGTTCCCTGTCAAATTTCAAGTCAATCGGACATCGGTTGACCGCACATCAAACCGCGACGTATTCATCGCGACAAAAGCAAGTCTACTGGTGATAGGACCCCAAACGGCTTCAAAACTCAAATAAAAGCCTATGGTTGGTCTTATTTATTGCTCAGCAGGTTTCACCCCAAATTTCAGGTCATTCCGACATCGTTTGGCCCAGTTTCAGCTTCTGACGGAAAATCGGCAGCTCTGCACGACAAAGTCTTCGGCTTTCTTTGAAAATTGGAAACTTTGCAAAATAAAATGCAAGGATTCTCATCAGGTTTTCTACAGGGAAATCAGGCCAATAAATGATCAAAAAAGTCAAGGAAAAATACAGAATAAAAAAAGAATAAAAAAAACAGCAAAGACGGACACAAAACGGGACAAAAGGGGGAAAAAACCCCCCAGGGTCGCCCAGTGGGCCCCGGAAACCCCGTTTTTTTGCGATTCAAAGCGTCCGGCCTCTGGTATTTTCCAAAATTCATACTTTTGAGACACCAAATCCTCTGACATCCGTCAAAAACATGGGTTAATCATCAAGAGTATCAAAAACAACATTGATCGCCACCCGGTCAACCAAAAAAAGTGTGCTTTCTACCCGACCGATCGAGAAATCGACAGGACAGATGGTACCGACCCGCTGTTGGCAACTAACACCTGAAGTTACAAGGTCATCCGATGTCGATCTACATGAAGATCCATTGATGATCATCGCCACAAGAATCCCAAAAGACGCGGCACGGCCCGTGACTCTTCAACTGCTCGGCGACCACTTAATGCGATTAATTGACTAGCTTTATACAGTCATTAATCCATTCTTTGGACGGGC